>JAJOZX010003970.1:117500-431104 GCA_023014485.1 Bathynomus jamesi
GAATATATTTACTTCCTCACTGTTACGATGCCTAATTGAAAACAGGTCTTTATGTCCCTCAAAAATTATGTGTTAATCTTTTACACAAAGTGTCATAAGATGCATAGTTTCCTTGAACTATACAGTATATTTTAGAAAAGCAATTTAGACACGCGTCATGTGAGACAAAGATCTGCAAAGGTCTGTAAATATTTGCAAATTATGAAGTGTGATTCCCCATCTTTAAGAAAGAACAAATTCTGTGATCATGATAGACACTGCATGAAACTAGAATTTCATAAATGCTCAAACAAAATTGGGCTCTTTTGCATTATTTATATATATATATATATATATATATATATATATATATATATATATATATATATATATATATATATATAGTATATATATAGGGTGTCTGGGAAAGATGTTACCACTTTTGTAAGTTCTAAACTTACTCATTTAACAGATTTCCGTGGACTACGTAGTACAACTTCTTGGACCATAGCAACATTAGCCTCATTACGAGTTGTTCGTTGCTGACTGCCGTTTCCTTTAACGTCATTTGCCACATATCCAGTTCGTTGGAATTTATGAAAAATTGGTCGAATTGTCAGTCTAATTGGAGGTGAATTATTGAAAACCTGTTCGTATTCCCTATGAACCACAATAGGAGAATTATAGACTTCCATCAACGCAGTGACTTTTCGTCGTTGTTCTAAAATTAACTTTATAGCCATATCGGTGAAAATTTAGCTGAAACAAAGAAAAGACTAAAGTAAGAGACAAAGAAAAGATTAAAATAAAAAAATATTAAACCGATTAAAAGAAAGAGGTGACATCTTTTGTGGGCATCCAAGTAGTAACATCTCTCCCGGACATTCACATATATATATATATATATATATATATATTATATATATATATATATATATATGGGAATGAACTCAGAATGGTTCCCTGAGTTTTTTATGATACACACAGACCGTGCATGGAACAAGGAACTCTTCTGGGATAACTAAATCCACTATAGTCCGAATAAGTAATGGTAAATGACAAATACCATAGTTTTTCTTTTTCATGATGCAAGCCCGACGTGGGCAACAGGTCTCTCGCAAAGAGGTCCCATAAATATAGCTTCCCTCACCAGCTATCTGCAAAGCAGACAGGATCCAGCTTTGGGACATGGATCTAGGGTTTAAAGCAGCCTAGCCCCACTACATTTAGAACCTCAATATAAGTAAAAGACTCGTTGCGTTCACGTCGGATTGAATAAATCAAAGAAAAAGGGGTAACTATTATATTTTTAGCCAAAACCAAAACTTAAACCTCAACTGGCAGAATTGAGCGTCCACTTTTCAAGGCACATAACATGTCCGTTTCATGATGGGAATGAACTCAGAATGGTTCCCTGAGTTTTTTATAATACACACAGACCGTGCATGGAACAAGGAACTCTTCTGGGATAATTAAATCCACTATAGTCCGAATAAGTAATGGTAAATGACAAATACCATAGTTTCTCTTTTTCATGATGCAAGCCCGACGTGGGCAACGGGTCTCTCGCAAAGAGGTCCCATAAATATAGCTTCCCTCACCAGCTATCTGCAAAGCAGACAGGATCCAGCTTTGGGACATGGATCTAGGGTTTAAAGCAGCCTAGTCCCACTACATTTAGAACCTCAATATAAGTAAAAGACTCGTTGCGTTCACGTCGGATTGAATAAATCAAAGAAAAAGGGGTAACTATTATATTTTTAGCCAAAACCAAAACTTAAACCTCAACCGGCAGAATTGAGCGTCCACTTTTCAAGGCACATAACATGTCCGTTTCATGATGGGAATGAACTCAGAATGGTTCCCTGAGTTTTGCGAGAGACCCGTTGCCCACGTCGGGCTTGCATCATGAAAAAGAAAAACTATGGTATTTGTCATTTACCATTACTTATTCGGACTATAGTGGATTTAATTATCCCAGAAGAGTTCCTTGTTCCATGCACGGTCTGTGTGTATCATAAAAAACTCAGGGAACCATTCTGAGTTCATTCCCATCATGAAACGGACATGTTATGTGCCTTGAAAAGTGGACGCTCAATTCTGCCAGTTGAGGTTTAAGTTTTGGTTTTGGCTAAAAATATAATAGTTACCCCTTTTTCTTTGATTTATTCAATCGACGTGAAGCAACGAGTCTTTTACTTATATTGAGGTTCTAAATGTAGTGGGGCTAGGCTGCTTTAAACCCTAGATCCATGTCCCAAAGCTGGATCCTGTCTGCTTTGCAGATAGCTGGTGAGGGAAGCTATATTTATGGGACCTCTTTGCGAGAAACCCGTTGCCCACGTCGGGCTTGCATCATGAAAAAGAAAAACTATGGTATTTGTCATTTACCATTACTTATTCGGACTATAGTGGATTTAATTATCCCAGAAGAGTTCCTTCTTCCATGCACGGTCTGTGTATATATATATAATATATATATATATATATATATATATATATATATATATATGCCATGAATTTCACAATTAAACACGTGAAATGAATGAATGATGCATCATATATAATATATATATAGATTCAATATTATTCTGATGACCAAATACAGTTTCTTTTAAAAATTCTTACAGTAAAATTGAATTAATGATCGTTGATTAAAGTGTAGTAAATTGGTTATTAACAAATGATTAGTGTGTAAAACAGTTATTAATAAATAATCTTGTTTGGTGAAATAGTTTAAGCTGAAGGAGAGAGAGAGAGAGAGAGAGAGAGAGAGAGAGAGAGAGAGAGAGAGGATTGGGTGTTCCAGTTAACCAGTCAGATGGTTTTTTACGGTTACAACTTATTCTAACCAATATCAGACATTCTCTAAAATAGCCCTTGATCGTTGATGTGAGGTTTTGCTGGTCATTTTGTAAACTCAGACTCGTTTCTGCTTTTAGGCGTATAGGATGTAAGTATATTTTTGTGTAAGCTTAATTACAGGAGAAGATTGTAAACAATAACCGACCAGGAGAGTACTTCGGAGGACATTAGGCAGGAGTCAGGGAGTGCCGGAACGCCCGTTTCTTCTGTCACTGTCCTCCTTAGCTGATATTTTTCTGTGTCCCATCTATCCTGTGAGCAGTCCAGCATGCTCTTAAACACACGCTTCTCCCCTCTATCCCTCACTACACATACATACCTTTTACACACTACACAATATTTTTAAAATTTAAAAAGGCATCTTTTTAAGAGCTTCGGAGACCTTGATTTCGACGCTCTCCTTCTCCTTCTATGAGTGGCGGAATCATTTTTAGGGGTGCTTCCCCTTGGCCTTCTCCTTCTTACATAAAAAAAACGAACAAAAGACCCAATACCATACTTGTAATCATGTATGTCAGTTACAACTCTCTCTCTCTCTCTCTCTCTCTCTCTCTCTTCTCTCTCTCTCTCTTATGTAGTTAAATTAATGATTGGCCTAAGGCCCACTCATTAGATGTAGATTAGGACTGAAATAATAAACATTAGGATTATATGATTATTAGAAAAAAACAACACCTTTCCCTTCCCCCAATTCATGCGTAACCTTAGTGTAGGTGTAGGCCTCGAGGCATGGTTCCTATTAAAATACCAGAAAATAGAGTAAGCAGTGAGTTAAATATAGAGCAAACTTGTTGCCGAAGTCAGAGAAAAAGCAAAAGAGCAAACAATGAGAGGAAAAATAATAATAAATCCAGTTTAAAAGCATGTTTGGTTCTTATGAATAGATGATCACAAATTATCAACAGACTGTTACTATAATAATTAAAATACATAAATATTTAAGGAATATTCATTACATTCTGAAAGGAAGAGTTCGGTAAGAGCATGCAATTGGCAGATGTTATCATCTTCTAAATTTTACAGACATACTGAGAGAGAAAGTTGCTAGCATGTATCATCAGTACGTGGTTTAAATATTTACCGTACTTTCATGAACTTCAAATACGCATGACAAACTGTAATCGCTTTTAGGTCAAGAATCGAGATGGAAGATGGGTCAATGCTAACCCAATCCCTGGTACAGTTCTCGTTAATATCGGCGACATATTGCAGATGTGGACTGGTGGAGAACTTGTAGCAACCGTAAGTATATCCCCCAAACATACTGTCGTTTTGGTGACTTAATAGCTGTAATATACTGTGTAGATGATTTTATATATATTATACTTATACTATAATAAGCCACGAAAATATAAACGCCAATTTAAACTACAGTCAAACCTGTGTATAAAGGCCACCCAAGGGAAATGGTCATCATGACCTTTATAGACAGGTAGCCTTTCTATACAGGTTAGGCGGCGGCCATTTTGTTTTTATTCAAATCAAATATTATAAATATGTATTGTATCTATGCATTACTAAATGTTACTTAAATCTTGTTGAAATTTGTCTGAAAGGGCAGTTGGGTTTCACAATTTGGTTTAATTTCTAAATTCTCTTAAAGAAATCAAACAGTCATCTGCTTGCCCATCTTACGTCCGGAAAGGCACTCTACCTGGACCTTTTCTTCCAAGTCCATACAACTTTCGAATTGGTTGTTGTAGCACTTGCTGATGATGAACGTATCCTTCTGATGAAATATATCTATAACTAAACTCGGCTCTTGCGTGTATGCGTGATCTTATTGTAAACCAATTTATAAATGCATTTATTTATTTATTCCAAAAGTGCCTTAATTTGCTGTTGCAGTGCTAGAGTTATATGGCACCTGCAGGGTATCGTTGTGTACATTGTAAAGTTGTTCCACATATACACTTATACAGACTACTGTTTCTAAAAAAAGCGAGTTGTTCCATTTGACCGAGTATGGCAAGAATTTTAATCAATTTTAGTTTGTAATATCGATATAATTGGTTCAAAATTAGTCTAGAAAGAAAAGTTGTTCCAAAACTGTGAAATAAAGTTGTTTCATGCATAACACCATTTCTAAAAATTGAATTCTTCCATCTGCTGCATGAACCGATTATGGAGCGATTTCTTTGTAAAACAATAGTCATCATAGAAGCTGCTGTACAGTACCATCTTTCCTTTCTGGACCGATTTTGAGCCAATTTATATCGACATTAAAAATAAAATTGAGTCAGAATGGGTCAATTTTCGTTCAACTAGAATAATTAAACTTTTAGAAAGGGTGGTCTGTATTTTACAGTGCACAAGAGCAATCAGTCCAAAGGGGGTAATTTCGATGTCCGCTGACCGAGTTGAACAGGTGGCTGCTGTGTAAAAAGTATTACACACAGTTTTCTCGTGGAAGGGACGGGCATTTTAAATGCCCTCTAACAGTAGGTCACCGTTTTGAAGAGGTGGCTGCTAAGACAAGTTTGACTGTATGTACTCCTATTTCATAATTTCCATTCTTTATCTGAAATTCTTAATTTATTTTCTGTTCCCGCAGTATTTTCAGTATTCTTTCCATATATTTTATTTCTTCGGCGAACTTCCTTCCACCAGTGAATATCATTTAACCGCCACAAATTAAGTAATGTATTCCTTCAGTTATTAAATTATAATGCGATTACAACAGATGCTATACTCCCCAGAAACACCGAGTGCTAGTTCCTAAGGATGAAGTTAAGCAGCGCTGCGTACGAAGGTCTATCGTTTTATTCCTTCATCCTGACGACGAGGTTCTCGTGAAACCTTTGGATGGATCCTCAACTTATCCACCGATAAAGGCTGGGCAATATCTCATAAACCGATACAATGACACATACGAGTTTTAATTTCAAGGAATCATGTGTATGCCATTCATGTTGTAATTAAAGCCCGAGCATCTCTATTCAAACTTTGTAGCCTGAGTTTTTCTTGCAGTTTCTTTGGAACACGTTTATATGAAAAATCTTACTTAAAAAAATGTTTTGATTTAAGTGGTAGCATTATATCGAGTTAGACTAATGACGGTAACTCTTCTTCTGGGGTCCTGAATATCACGCAAGAGTTGTATAATAATCGCTAGACAGATAACAGTTATGATGCATACAGATTTTATTGTGTTACCTTAGTGTGCACGGTACCTAAAATGTTCAGGACTTCCCATATATGTTAACAATTTTCTCGATACAGTATGTTAGCAAATACATTTCTTGACATAAAACTCCGGGAGAAATACACTTTTGTATGATAACAAAGTAAAATTTGTTAAACTATCTTTGAAGAAAAATATTACATTAATTTTACTATAAATTCATTTTTGTATAGTGAAGTTTTAATTTTTAAAATCGTTTTACAATACCGAAAATTTAGGGTCAGTAACATATTCTCTTCCCACTTCAAGAATGTGATGCCCAATGTCTTTTCTCACCATTTGTTTTGGGTTAGGTTTTATGTCAGGTTATATGTTAGGGTGGATTAGGCCATATTAGTTAGTTTAAGGACGTATTACGTTAATGTTCGGTTATGTTAAATTGTTAGTCCTCACTTAGAGTAGACCTACTCGCACCTTCAGATCGTGAATGACAGTAAAAATGACCTGAAGTGAGAGGTAACGAGTAAAATTTACTTTCTTTTTCGTGTATCAACAAATGTGATTTAGCTTTCTTAATGAATTAACTTTTTTTGCGTGCTTGCTTTTATTAAAACCAAATACTGTATATAATGTTTCAGACCAACAAAGACCCTAGGATCCACTCATGGCTGGTCTACCTAACTGTGTTCGTAATTGTGTATTGTGTATGTCCTCCATAGTGGCGGAGGGGACCTACAATTTTACGTGGGTTCCGAACCACAAGAACATAAGAAATTTATGTAACAACTGCCTCTACATTCGCAACGACCAATTTTTTTAAAACTAAATAATTATCAATTAAAAACTAATTAATTATCGATTTAAAACTAAAGATAGAATCTCTGGATCCAGAGGATCAAGTCATAATAGACTACTATCCACAAATATGCAAATATATCAGATCCAAAGAATCCAGTCAATTTCATTACGGTATCCATCAATACTAGTACCTTCCCAACGAAAAATAAGTCACGGTCCATATCGATTGCGGACCAAGTCAAAATTTACAACCATATACATTACAATATATATACTTAGGAGGAAAGGTGTAGGTGTGGCTGTAAAGACTGTACAGTAATGTAGAAATGTGTGTGCACCCATTTTGGGTCTCCCATTTCAAGGTGCTTGTGGGGCAAGTGAAGATCATGAGTTTTTCAATACCTCACAGTACTATGGGGGGCACCGCTTGGCAGAGGAATCTCTTTAAATGGGGTGTGTAAGGACAGAGAGTATCACCTAACCCAAGATGCTGCCTCCCTATATCTCACAACACCTGTGTTGAGCTGTGGGATCTATCACCACAAAGCCTTAATTTTACTACCTTAAACTATACCCAATCTATAAACATATTTGTCTAATCGATTTTTAAACATGTTTATAGAAGTGCTACTAATTACTTCTACCGGCAAACTATTCCAGCTATTTACTATTCTATGCGTAAAAAAGTTTTTCGCAACTGCTGTCTCGAACCTTCTACTTGTCAACTTACACCCGTTATTTCTAGTCCTATTATATTGAGATATTTCAAAAAAGCTATCTCTATCTACGTTATCGAACCCATTCATAATTTTGAAAACCTGGATTAGATCGCCCCTTAACCTCCTAGTCTCGAGTGTTGTCAATTTTAACTCTTTAAGCCTATCCTCGTACGACTTTGACCTAAGCGACGGAATCATCTTAGTTGCTCGTCTTTGAACTCTTTCGATTTTGTCTATATCTTTGCGCATATGCGGATTCCAAAATTGGACCGCGTACTCCAAATGGGGTCTAACTAATGATTTATAAAGTGGAACTATAATATCGCGCGATTTGTACTCAAAATTTCGAGCTATAAAACCTAACACTTTGTTCGCCTTATTGACCGCTGCTGTACTTTGTTTCGCTACTTTTAAGTCACCAGTGACTATAACTCCTAAATCTTTTTCCTGCTCTACGCTTGTTAACTCCATCCCTGACATACTATACGCAAAATTACCGTTACGCGAACCTATATGCAAAATTTTGCACTTTTCAACGTTAAATCTCATTTGCCATGTGACTGACCAATCAACGATTTTATTCAGATCTTCCTGGATTTTACCTCTATCTTCGTCATTAATCGCCCTACCACCCAGCTTCCTGTCATCCGCAAACTTTGAAAATGTACTGACTAGGCCGACATCTAAATCGTTAATATATATAAGAAAAAGCAAGGGGCCCAATACAGAACCCTGAGGAACGCCACTCGCTACATTAGCCCAACACGACTCCGCTCCATCAACGACCACCCTCTGTTTCCTACCTCGCAACCACTCTTCTAGCCAATTTATTACTACACCCCTGATTCCATGAGCCTTAGTTTTTTCAATGAGTCTTTTGTGCGGCACGGTGTCAAACGCTTTTTGAAAATCTAAATACACGACATCAACCGCCCGATGTCTATCGTAAACGTCAACCACGGCCACGCTTTGGAAAAATTCTAAAAGATTAGTTAAGCAATATTTGTTTCGCCTAAATCCGTGCTATATAGTATCGTTTTGTTCGTCAACACCCCACCCAAATTCGAACCCCCCCCTTACCCACTTCCTCACTTTATAAACGTTTGGGAAATTAAAAGTGTGTATTTTCTTTTTGCTACCCTTGTTGTGAAAATATGAAAACAACAAAATTTACGTGAAAACGAAAGCTATACCAGAATTACAGCATATTATAGAAAAAAACAAACTACTTAAACTATAGGGTGTACACATAATCCTTTCCCGATTATATAAACGTTACTTACATGAAATTCAAAGAAGACAGTTGTCGTAACCATGAAGTTTGCATGCAGAGATCTTTTATAAAATAAGTGAAGGAATGTTATTTTTAAGATTTCGTGGTGTACATCTCTGAACGCAGTGTGGTTTAGCTTTTAAACATTCATGAACGAATAAATCCGAAGTGTTTCAGATTGGTTAAAGTTTGTTTTATTTTAATTCGGATTCTCAGAGAAGTAATAAAGCCAAACCACGTGGGGACAGAGGTTTATCACCGAGACCCGACCCCAACGAGAAGGGCAATCCAACGGATTTGGAGGTACATGCAAATGGTTGGGTTCCTCTTTCGCTGGGTCGAGAATTTTTGGATTCGTTTCGCGGGAGGGTGCGACTTTTGTAAGGCAGATTCGAAGACGCTGCTAAAGTTGAACCACGAGGGGGTCATAAACTTGGGACATCGAATCTGTTAACTATATTTAAATGTATTTTTTGGGAAGAAGGAGGGGTTTATACTCGGAAATCAGGTCCCGCTCCAATCAGGGGGCCCAGGATCCTGGGAAACGTAGTAAAGACGCCTTCTTTCCCTCTTGTATGGGTAATAGCCTTCTGGGGGGACGGTCTTAGGAAAAACAAAGGGTTTGATAGGCTTTCAGAACATTGGAAGGCGGGGTCCTTCAAAATTGTAAAGTAAATTCGAAAATTGTTAAGTTAGTTGGTAGTCGTCCTCCTTGAAGTTAACTGTGGCTAAACAAACCCCCTGTAGACTTGTGGCGTAAGAAACTTTAAAACGGAAAGTATAGCATGTCATTAGCTTACGCGGAAACCTGTGCATAAGAAAGTATTGTTAGCGACCTTAACCGATAATTTGATTGTATCTTAATTAATGTTAACCAACGGACCAAGAGTTTTGTGAACTTTCCATTAGTTTAATTTGGCTCCAAGTAAATGCTAAACGGGGTACGTCTGGGCCCCTAGTTCCTGAATCCGTCACTTTGGGTTCAGAAGTAAGTCCCGTTAGTTGATATACTGTAGTGTTGAAAATTTTGGGCGGGCCGTAAATCTACGGTCCGTACGCAACACAATTGAGAGTAATTCTGTCTTCTGCAGTAGTAAGTAAAATAATTCTTCGAATATCTGGGTCGAATTCCGACCACTTCATTTCTTGTTATTTATTTTTGTTGCACTAAAATATAAAGCCCCTCGATATATAAATTATTGAAATTCAGATAACTGTTAACTTTTTCTTTAGATTTATCATTGAATTATTTGTTACAGAAAATTGGTAAATTTAACGATTTAAATTCATATAACTGTGACCTTTGTCTTTGACGTTAAGATTGGATTGTATTGTATGGAAATTTATAGATTTACTTCAGAATAAACTATTAAATGCATGTACTGTGTCGAGTAACATTTAATAAAAATTTATAAGAGGGCGTGTGTTGTTCTAAATACCTTGTAATAGACCTCTCTTGTTAGCTGAGGAAAATTAACGTTCAAAGTAGGCTTTTGGAAAGCCGAAGGAACCGAGCCTATCAATTTAAAGGGCCATCCGTTTGGGTAGGCCGAGTCATCCTGGACGAAAATAAGAGATAAAATCACCGGGTACGCCCAACTTAAAGGGTGCCCGTGAAGTGAATTAACGTAATTAAAAGGGTGTCCAGTACCATAAATAAATATACGGGTTGGGCACTACATCACAGTAATGCTTTGTTTTGCATGTTGTTGCATGAAATAATAAACATTAGGATTATATGATTATAAGAATAAAAACCACCTTTCCCTTCCCCAATTCATGTGTAACCTTAGTGTAGGTGTAGGCCTCGAGGCATGGTTCCTATTAAAATACTCTACCACAAAATACAATACGCAGTGAGTTAAGTATAGAGTGATTGACCGAAACAAAATGGCAACTCCGCAGGAGATAGCAAAATGTGTTTTTTGGTTTGCGGAGTCAAAGTCCGTGACTACCGTGATTAGCCCCTCAGTTGGAAGACCTTCAACCATCCATCATTTTACAGCAAGACGGTGCACCTCTACACTGGGCTTGTTAGTGTGTGAGTTCTTGAACATCACTTTTCCAATAGGAAGATGGATTGGGAGCGATGGGCCAGTGTCATGGCCTCCACGATCCCCCGATATCACGCCTCTGGACTTCTTCCTTTGGAGATATGTAAAGGATTACGTGTACCATACTCCCGTTCCTGACATTGACGCTCTTTGTGCAAGGATTTACGATACCATCACCAGTGTCATGAGAGATATACTTGTGAACGTATGGTGTGAACTCGAATTTCACTTGGATTGGCTACGTGTAACTAACGGCACACATATTGAGATTTAATGAGAAACATAATAAACTTGAGGTGATATGCAACAACATACAAAACAAAGCATTACTGTGTCTTCTTTGAATTTCCATGTAATTAAAGTTTATAATCGGGAAAGGACTTTGTACACATCCTGTGTATTATATGCTAAAATAGAGTGTATATATATATATATATATATATATATATATATATATATATATATATATATATATATAGAGAGAGAGAGAGAGAGAGAGAGAGAGAGAGAGAGAGTAACCTACGGATCACCAATTTGATGTGGCCAAGAAAGTAGGCTTACTATAATTTATGAATTTAGTTGAAATGAATAATTAGGAGTCACCAGTTTCGGATACGGCCCAAACAAACAATATTTAATAAGGTGAGAGAAATTATTTTGTTGTTTTGTGTTTAATTAGAAAAATAAATGAATTATTTCTTCACAATAACTAACAATTCTATAACGGTATTAGTAATATATTACAAATGACTGATTATTAGCAATAAGAAATGGTTACACAGTTCAATCGTTAAGTAAGTACAGTAAGAAACACTAATTTAGGTAGGCTAATGAGATATGCAACAGTGAACACACAATAAGTAATGTTAGTACTGTAATAATAATGATGATAATGGTTACGGTTAATTGTTATGATTGATTGTTAATGATAAGGCTGGGGTCACCATGATATTTTCAGATCAAATAATGTTATTAATTAGGTTGATTGATAGAATGAGTTCTCTTCCTTTATTAAACAAAATAAATGATTTATGAATGAAACAAATAAAAATTGATTGTTTACAGTTGAAATTAAATGTGCACTTGAATAATGACTTCAATATTAATAAGGCGCGAGGTAATGATAATTATTCTTTATATAAAGTTAGGTGACTGACACGAAGCCATAATGAGGCCTGCAGAATGATGTTCACATGAAGTTGGCTTTCGTGTCACTGATTCTTTGGAGAGAGAGGTCGAGGTGCGTCGTCGAGAAGTCCTTGTAACAAGGTTGAGGTGTGAGGCAAGGCATAAGGATATGATTGGGGTTGTTTAACCTCCTTCGCAACACCTAAAGTCATATAACGGAGGGGACCTACAGCTTTACGTGGGATCCGAACCACGGGTCGCTACATAATCTGAGCGCGGAGGACGGTCTCCCAATCCCATCCAACTACTACCTAGACCCAATGTCGCTAACTTCGCTGATCTCCGTGAAGAAGTGTTACGACATAAGGACATGCCTAAGCCTTGAGTGAATCCTGGTGATGTGACGTCATCTTAGTCATGGCCGTGTCGATGGAACATCGCGAAAGTATTTCCCAAACCTCTCTACCACTACACACACACAGACACACACACACACACCTCGGTGGTGTAGTGGTTAGCGTCGCTGACTACGAATCCATCGGCCCCGAGTTCGAGACCCGCTGACGGCAGCAAGCGCGCAGCAAAACCCAGCTGTTCATCCTTCCACACGATAAAGGAAGTGGTTGGTAGATAAATGGGTACCCTGGGTGGCCTAGTAGTTAAGACGCTGAGCTGCTGGTGGGGCGTGGTTCGGTTTCCACGTTAAACTGTAGGTCTAAGGTGGAATGAAAAGCCTGACCTTCGTCAGAATTAACAATTCTGGCGGAAGCTAACCAAAGGTACCAAAGGTATATTACTAATCGGTCCACTCATAGTTTAAGTGAAAGTATGAAGAGTTAAACATCTTTTCACATTCCTCTCATACGCCCATTTCAGGGTACGAGCAGCTCGCAGCAGCATTACCAAGCAAATAAGAGGTTAAAGTACTGACGAGTAACTGAAAGCAACAACGCTCTGTGTTCGTATAGTGAAAAGAACACTCACATCCTTATTCAATTTATTGCAATTTTCGTTAGTATGTACTGCAGACAGTTCCAGTTATTATCAGTCCTGATGCATAATTCTTCAAGAGCACGATGCACCGCAAGTTTGTGTTTCTTCCCTAAAGCAGCACAAATTTATAAAAGTATTAATTACAGTTATTCTCGTACTACCGCAGGCTTGCTCTACAGTACACAAGCTAGACTAAACCATAAGTATCCGCAATTGCAAACCGTAAGCCTATAAAGCCTGTAAAGTTGACGAGCGTGCAATGCAAGACATTATCAAGAACAATGGGATTACCTGAAGATCAGGGCCCCCAGCCTCAATTACCAAAAGATATCTTCGTTAAAACTAACGAAAATATCACGATTTAACCTAACCAATCGTCAAGGGCGTACAGATGACCTAACCGGGCATTCAATTTAATTTATTATTATATTGGGTACTGTAAAGCAAAAAACAAGAATACATGGGGGCCCTGATCTTCAGGTGATCCGAACAATGTGCTCTGCAGCAACCCAAATGACAAACTTAGTCTTGTTATCTACTACAAGTGTCCAAAAGTAACTACATAATGAAAAATAACTTGACTCAAGATAATAACCCCTTGAAGGCCACCAATATAGTCTACAAATTTGACTGTTCTCACGAAGGTTGCGAACTTCGTTCTAATAGCTATATTGGAATGACTACCACTTCCTTGAGTCGCAGATTCACTATGCACTTACAGGAAGGTGCACCTAAACAACACATGGAAAATTATCACGATACAATTCTTACACAACAACTGGCGGACAATACGATAATCCTAAAACATTGCAATAGTCACTACACACTACAAATAACAGAAGCTGTCTACACCCGAGAAATTTCTCCTTCTCTTAATAACCAGCAAACAGGTCAGAACGGAACCTTAGGATTATCTCGACCCTCCAATCGTCAAAGATGACCGCAGGTGGGGTCCCAATTTGTTGGCCTCACGTACCCGTTTTGGATAATCTCTAGGAGCGCTCCATTTTTCAATATTAAACATACACTCATAAAATATATACCATTTCAAAGCTCACATTTTTCTGAGTCTAAAAATGTAGTAATCCAAAAGTATCAATAGCAAATAAAAAGTAATTAGATTTAATTAATTGTTTGACGCGTGACGTCATTAACTACATTATAAAGGTTGGCTAAGTTATAAATCTTCAGTCTGTGTTGTAAGATGGTATTTTTGGTAATTGTTACGCTAACCTAACCTAACATGAATATGTTATTACATTATCATTTGTATAATTTAGATCTCGGGGGTACGGGGGCGGAGCCCCCGTAAAGATCACGCATTACAAATTGATCGGTATAGGGTTTTATATTTAAACCTAGTTACTTTTTATTTGCTATTGATACTTTTGGATTACTACATTTTTAGACTCAGAAAAATGTGAGCTTTCAAATGGTATATGTTTTATGAGTATATGTTTAATATTGAAAAATGGAGCGCTCCTAGAGATTTACTCCCGTTTTACATCTTCCAGTCTTCTCCCATTGGTGCCAACACTCCAGTAGGGTTGCAACAACTTAAACAGAAATAAAATAAAAAAAAGTCTTCTCCCAGCATTCGGAGTGCGAAGTTGCTTCCTCCATTTGTGTAAATTATACTTATGAATTTAAACATTTGAGAATTCTTTTTTTAAGGTTTTAAATTTCTTAAATTGAATTTCGAATTTTTTTCAGATTTCAAGTTTAAAACTTTTTAGGATTTTTGAAGTTGTAACTTTTCAATTTGTAGGATTTTAAATTTAAATTTGACATTATTAGGCTGACAATGCCCAAAAGAGAAAGGAGGGCGAAAGCTCACGTGTATAACTTACGAAAATAAAGTGAAAATGACAATTGACAATCTGCTTTTCAAGCTTTCTGAAGAACAAAGAACATGTGTTCGAACATTAGAAAAAGCCAAAAAGAAACTCAGTAATACTAATTATGCCTTGGTCTTTAATGAAACATGTTTGAATGAAAATATTCTCCCCAATTATACTAATATATATATATATATATATATATATGTGTGTGTGTGTGTGTGTGTGATGCAAACCCACAAGGAAAAAGAAAAACGATTCCAAGGCCTTTCGTGTATTCAGAGCTACACCTCGTCATTTCCTGACGAGGTGTAGCTCTGAATACACGAAGGCCTTGGAATCGTTTTTCTTTTTCCTTGTGGGTTTGCATCATTCATTCATTTCACGTGTTTAAGTGTGAAATTCATCCCATATATATATATATTATATATATATATATATACACACACACACACACACACACATATATACAGGGTGTCCCATAAGTCCGGCATCATAGGAAAAATAATAAAAAAAGGCAAAACAAAACCTTCTATTTACAGAACGTGCTCAATATGTCCACCATTATTTTCAATACACAAATTCAGACGTGATACCCAGTTAGCAAGCACACGTTGAATGATATCAGGAGTAATGGTGTTACATGCCCCAATAATGCGCTGCCGCAAATGTTCAACACTTCTAATTTTCTCTGCGTATACCAGCGCTTTCAAGTGGCCCCAGAGATAAAAATCTAGCGGCGTGAGATCCGGGCTTCTAGCTGGCCATTCCACAGACCCTCGACGTCCTATCCAATGACCAGGGAATTGTTGGTACAGGTATTCCCTTACTTGGGTGCTGTAATGTGCAGGAGCGCCGTCTTGCTGGAACCATGTTGGGAAATTTCCTTCGTTCAAGACACTGGGAAATGCTTCTTCCTTGATCATACGTAGGTAGGTGCCTCCAGTGACATGTTCATCGAAAAAGAGGGGGCCTATGATGCGATCCTTCCAAATGCCACGCCATACCATCACCCGAGATGCACCTTGTTCCTTTGAAGAGGTATACCCGTGAGGGTTGTTTTGAGACCAGTAGCTGGTGTTCTGTCGATTTACCTCACCATTTCCATAAAAAACAGCCTCGTTACTGAACAGAATGGTGGACGGGAAATTGGCATCCCTTGAGCATATTGGTCCGTAGCCCATTCACAAAATTCCATCCGCCGGTCGGGATCATCTTCGCTTAATTTCTGTAGGATCTGAAGTTTATATGGATGCCATTTGTGAGCCTGAAGAATGCGATGGATGCTACTTTTCGACACTCCTGTCTCGGCGGACAATCGCCGAAGAGACTTATTGGGACTTCTGTTAAAATGAGCCAGGATAGCAGTCGCTGTATCATCGTCAGTGGACCTCCTTGAAGGTCCACTGCGTGGTTTTATCTTCTATGGATCCTGTTTCCTTAAACTTTGCAAGAAGTCTGCTAACACAACTCTGTGTTATTGGCTCACGGTCTGGATGCAGTCTGTTAAATTCAGCAGCGGCCTCTCTTTCACTCCGATTTCCTATGAGTAGAATTATCTGGATTCGTTCTTCCTTGCTCACAAACATTATGGCCTGTAGAAAGAGAAAAATATAAATTATGGTTTGTAGAAATAGAAAAATATGAATTTCTCCTATGATGCCGGACTTATGGGACACCCTGTATATATATATACTCAACACGGAAAAACTATTTGTAAGCTCAAACGGAATATAATTTAAAGATTACGTCTCAAGCAAAAAAAAAACAAACCCAGAATAAAATTTGGAAAACTTTTAATATCTTAATTTTTTTACTTATTTTGTAGTTACAGTTTCAGTATTTCTCCATTATACCGCTTTATAATCCACTTTAGTTTTCCCGTCCTTATTACTGCAAGTATCATTGAGTTTTTTCCCTCACCACTATTCATGTTATTACCGTTATCATCATAATTATTATTATTATTATTATTATTATTATTATTATTATTATTTTTATTATTAATGCCAGACAGAATACCCTTATTGTTCTTACTCAAGTTTGATCCTAACAGCTTGATTTTTATTTCTTTTCGATTGCTGTAGTTTTACTGTTTGTCTTTTTTCAAAAAACTTTATTAATCAACTAACTACATTTCGCGATCTTCTACGCTTGTATTTCCCTCATTTTATGTAACCGAAACTGTATTTTAATATACAGCTTATACATTCCATTTCTTACATCTTCTTACATCTTTCTTACATCTTCCGTTTCTTCTTCTTCAACCGTGCCTTGGTAGATGTCTTCATGTGTTTCGGATCAATTCCCTGCTGCAGAATAAAATTGCGACCCGTGAAGAGCTAACAAACTGAAGGAACGATATTTTTTTCCAAAATTTCTTGATATTTGGTGGAATCCATGTGTTCGTTGATTTCCATCAATTTACCAGGCCCAGAAGCACTGAAACAGCTCTAGAAAGGAATACTGCCACCACCATGTTTGACTGCGGGTATCGTGGTTCCCCCCCCCCCCCGTCAAGTGTTTTACCAGATTCCTTCCAGATATAACGTTCATCATTTACCAGGCCCAGAAGCACTGAAGCAGCCCCACAAAAGAGTACTACCACTATCATATTTAACCGTATGTATGTTTTATTTTTTAAAAGAGCTCAATCTTGGACTCATCAGTCCATAGTGCCGTCTTCCAGTTTTCAATTCCACGATTTCCGTGGTCGTTAACATACTATAAAGAAGCATCCTTGAGTTTTTAAGCATAGTTTATGCAACAAGGGGAGGGGAATGTTGCAAGTTGTTATGCAACAAGGGAGAAGGGCAATGTTGCAAGATGTTATGCAACAAAGGGAGAGGGGGAATGTTGGAAGAGCAACAAGGGGTTATGCAACTTGGAGGCGGAGTTATCCCTCAAGAGAAAGAGAGGGAAGAAGGAGTGAGAGAGAGAGGAGGAGAGGTGTTCGCCTGGCAGGAGCCAAGCGTATATTAAGATTTCAGCCGAGCGGCCGTTGTCTTAATATGTTCCTAATCAGCCAACTGCTTAATCAGTAGGGCGGCTCGTTTTTACACTTTTTTCGATATTTGATTGGGGGTAGTGCGGAAAAGTTGCGATTTGGAGAGAAAATAAAGTGTGTAAAATTTTTTTGATCTACGTCAATACCTTCCGGTGGCGGCGAGTCCTTAAAAATCGAAAAATAGGCCTAACGGGGTAGATTGGAAAATGGTTTTAAAGACTTACAAAATAAACAATAAAAATTTCAGCACAATCTGTTAATAACTTCCGGTGGCGTCTTCGCCGTTAAAATATCCAAAATATTGATTTAAAGCAAGTTTTAACAAGATGTTATACAAATGTTAATTCCGCTATATTTCTGTGCAAACAACCCTGAGAACACTATTATAGGCTTGAATAAATTAATAGCAGTCATTGAACAATGAACATTATATAAAAATTATATAAAATTCTATAAAATTTTTATGTGTTTTTAGGCTTATTTTTCGATTTTTAAGGACTCGCCGCCACCGGAAGGTATTGACATAGAGCAAAAAAATTTTACACACTTTATTTTCTCTCCAAATCGCAACTTTTCCGCACTACCCCCAATCAAATATCGAAAAAAGTGTAAAAACGAGCCGCCCTATTAATCAGCCAGTTGGCTTATCTGGCTGATTTGCCAGATTGCGCTATTTATTTAATTAAAGCATATATTCTGGCTTCATCAGCCAGTTGGCTTAGAAGGTTGAGTTGCCAGTTTGCACTATTTATTTAATTAAAGCATATATTCTGGCTTAATCCGCCAGTTGGCTTAGAAGGCCTAACCAGCCATTTGGTATAATTAAATAATAATAATAACGTTTATATATACGACCAAAAAAATTAAATAAAACACCACCACATCACTCTGTTTATTCAGACTAATTATTGGATTGGTATAATCCGTCAGCTGGCTTAACCCGCCAGTTGATTTAGAAGGCCTAACCAGCCATTTGGTACATTTAAATAATAATAAAAATAACGTTTATATATACAACCAAAACAATTAAATAAAACACCAACACATCACACAGTTTATTTAGACGAATTATTGGATTGGCATAATCCTAGTCGGAGGTGTACGTGCATTTGTGTGCATTTGTCCCCGTCAGCTGACTTAAACCGCCAGTTGGCATAACCTGCCAGTTGACTTAGAAGGCCTGACCAGCCATTTGGTATAATTAAATAATAATAATAACGTTTATATATACACCGAAAAGAATTAAATAAAACACCATCGCATCACTCTGTTTATTTAGACAAATTATTGGATCCAATTTCACGAAATATATTGAAAATAAATATACATTCCTATACAAGTGAAGGAATATATACCATCAAAAATAATAATAGCATAAGAACTACGAACGAGGAGTATATATATAATAAAAAAAAAAAAAAATTTACAAACCTGGATCTATCCAAATTGTTCATTCTAATGAAGGTCAAGCGTGCCACTCCACCTTAGACCTACAGTTTAACGTTGAATCCAACCCTCGTCTAAAATAAAATGTTAAAACACTCCTTAACACAATAAAATCTAATTTCAGAATAAAAAAATTTTAAACAGCTTAACCATACAAAATATCACTCGGGAGCGGAATAAGACGGTTTACCGAGAATAACAGAATCACCTTGTGAAAATAATATTTATCATTTACTACAGAAATGCTCATTCCGTCGAAGGTAAAGGCTTACACCCCGTCCTAGGCCTACAGTTTAACGGGGAATACTACTACAATAGATCTAGTTGGCCTGGTGAAGCTATTCCATGGAATTTTAGATCCTCCCCTTTTCCGTACCGTAACAGTTGAATTTTATCAGTGTTAAACTTCATATAAAAACTATGCAATATCTCCTAAAACTTACTACATCATTATCCCTAGCCCGTCCTTCATGCATTAAAAAAGTTCTACTTTATCGGCAACCTTTGTTTAGCATCCCCACTGATTGTTCATCCCGGCGAAGGTCAAGCGTTTCACTCCACCTTAGACCTACAGTTTAACGTTAAATCCGAACCACGTCTAAAATAAAATGTTAAAACACTCCTTAACACAATAAAATCTAATTTCAGAACAAAAAAAAAAAATTTAAACAGCCTAACCATACAAAACATCACTCGGAATTGTCCTGAAAATGAAAGAAAGAAAAAAATAACCAACAACAATCAGCTCACCTATAAAAGTATAAAAATTGATGAATATATATATATATATGAAAATTATTTCACGAAAGTAACACGTGAAAAATATTTATGATGAATAAAACCACGAAGGAAAGGAAACACAGAATGGTGCTCAAGCGCTTTCGTCTAATGACATCCTCAGGAATACTGAAGTACATAAATAGTTACAGCCTATATATAGGTTACAGAAAATATATATATATATATATATATATACACAATAAACGAAATAAAATTAAAAATTAAAGGATTGTGGGAGGGGCATACAAATTTGTAAGGAAAAACTATCGATTTTTAGCACAAGATCAAATGAATTGTTTCCAACCAATGTTAAAAAAAAAAAAAAAAAGCGCTTGAGCACCTTTCTGTGTTTCCTTTCCTTCGTGATTTTATTAATATATATATATATATATATATATAAAGTAAAAAAAAAGTTAATTTATGAAAAGAATGTACGAAAACAATTTCTCTATTTCAATTAAGCAAATTTTTAGTTTTTTATAACAAATTTTGCTTATTTTGAAATCTCACAATTTATATATGGCAAGCATAATAAATTTAAACAGTCCGAATTTTACCCAGTATAAATTAGTGTCTTTAACGATTATCTTTTTACTATAAACCTTTAAATTAACTTAAAATTATAAAGCCAACTAAAACTACAAAGCGATGTGTGTAAATCCATTATTTACATCCCGTCAAAAAATAATCTTAAAAAACGAATAGATTCTGGAAAATTTTGCTCCTTGTTTATTGAATATCTTAGAATGTTCTACTATCTATCTATCTACTATCTATATATATATATATATATATATTTTTTTTATTACCTAAAAATGCGTCACCATACGCTCAAATATTTTAAACATTACCGTATAAAAATTAACGCGAAAAGGAAACAAACAATTCTCGAAGCTCGACTCTAATTTTGACTCCATATTATTACGGCTTCGACAAGACGATCAGAGAAATTTTGAGTCAAAACGGTTTGGAAATCTAGACTCCAACGAGAAAAAAAAAAAAATTTGACCGCGAAAATTACGAAAATGCTCGCAATGAGAAGAAATTTTGAAAATGATGGGCGCCATCTTGAAAAATAGTTACAATGATTTGTTAAGGAATGAGAATAAAAATTTGCTTGCAGATGGGTTAACACAATGCATCTTGCTATTTAAATAATCGAACCAGAATATGTATTAATGCTATAATAAGGGTAGCAACAATTTTGACCGAAATATAAGGCGACGTGGAAAGCCCTTATATTTATATAAAGGAACAGCGCGTAGCCACCAAAATGTTGTGTTTAATTTCTTTAAGGGCCCATTCCTTCATTATTATATTTCATTATTTACTCTACTTTCTATTCATTTTCTTTCTATCTTTCATTTATCGTTCTCTTTACTCTCGTTTCGCTGTGCTTTATAAATAAGGGTAGCACATAACCGAGTTTGAGGCGACATTATGATTCGAACAATGCAAAGGAGACCGGGGGATTGATTATACACTAATTACACTTTACTAACTTTTATTTATACCGATACGCTTTTAGATAAGTGGGGTAATGCGAAGGGGTGGGGGAGGTAACGTTAACATTTTAAGTCGGAGAGAGACGTAATACTATTCTAAATTTACAACTACATCGTAAGACACAAAAACACCTTCTTAAGCCCAAGGCCCTCCGATGACTGAAGGGCATTTCTGCCCAGACAATCGTTTTCACGAGCTAAACACATTTTTATTCACACTCCGTCTAATTCTGCGTATTGTCAAAAACATTGAAAAACGTAGAAGATTCGGATCTATCGAACAATAAAGAATTATGAAATGCTTCAATATATATATATATATAATATATATATATATATATATATATATATATATGTGTAAAAATGAACAATGAATAATCCATATTCATTTTTACATGAGGAACCAAAATCGCCTGATGCGATTTTGGATAAAAATTTTATTTGTAGCTTTTTATTTTTGTTTGTGTCACAACCCTACGATCTACCCTTTCTATCGTTTAGTCGTATCCATATTTCCATTTTTCATTTATTATAGAATTTATTATAATTAATTATGAATTGACGTATGGCATAATTTGAATAACTATGATGTCACATTTTCCTGTCATTAATTTCCCTTCATCATATCTCTAGTATTCAATGTATGAAAATTCTTTAACATAATAATAGAAACTGTGCACTCTATAAGTATAAATATAACTATTGTTCGACCATATTCGACCCTCCCCCCATACGTCCATATCGTATCTTGACCATTATCCTATATCAATTTTATTAAATATTCATTTTTACTCGTGTCAGCCTACGAAATGGTACGAAACTTTATGCCTCCGTGCCTGTCCGTTCAAAATCGCGCAAATATGTTTGCATGTATTATTTTTCTATTTTTTACTTTTTATTTTTTTAATTATTTCGCCTCCCGCAATGAACTCAAAAATGCTTATGCGAAGCGTTCAAATTCCGCTATCCACCCCAAAATCAAGCATCTGAATTCGAAATCCTCTCTCTTGCTTCTGTTACAAATTATAACATAAGGTGTTATGTATGTATATTATGTTATATACCGTATGTGCCCATGTACTTTGTGTTGTACTAATAACCATATATAAATATAAAAACACTGTAAGAATTGTAAGTGACTAATGTACTTAATAATGTAATTGGTGTAATGTACTTTAATAAAATTGTAATTAAATGTAATAATTTAATATAATGTAACGTACTTTAATAACGATAATTAACGATAATAAGCGAATGTGAATTAATTGGTAATTGTAATCGTAATTGTAATGAACCAGAATTACAACGTACTCAATGATGTACTTAGATTGTACTTATGTACTACTACGAAATTATATCGCCTTCAGAAATGTATACTCGGCGAAAATAAGATTAGTTTTTATTTTTATTTTTAAAATTTTTATTTGGAATCTTTCAAACATCTGATCATGTGTTTAAAGGGGGAACTTAACCTTCACCTGCATTCCCTCAACATTTAGACTTATATGATACATGTAATTGTAAAATAACTTCACTTCATTACTGCACTCTTCTTTGGTCACTACTACGAGACTCCCTTGTCAGCAGCCTCGCTGCGAGGAGGGGGCAGAGGCCCCTTGCCTCCTTAATGTTTTTAGATTCCGGCCTGAGCCATGGTCGAAAGAGGTCGAACCTCTACCCCTGTAAATTCACAGCACTACCTGTACATTTTTAGAAGTAAATTACAGTGAGAGAAACTTTTTATTTTTCCCCTTCGAGTTTGGCTATCTTCAGAGAACTTAGTAAAATAAAGTAGAGAAAATAGTTCCCGATAAGTTATAAAAAGAAAATCGGCGAACCTTCAGAGAAAGTATCAGATTAACAATCTGGCGAAGAAGAAGGATAGAAGGATAGAAGAAGAGGATTATAACATTGGCGACCCTGTAGCCAGGATCCTATAACATTGGCGACCCTTTAACCAGGATTTTAAGAAGAGGATTTTAAGAAGAGGATTTTAACAAGTGGCCACTCTTTGGCCAGGATAGAAATTACCCTGCATCAGGATAAAACCAGTTGACCAGCGTCTCACGACTTCCAGTTCGTCACATCCAACCTTGAACCGGTGTGTAACGACTCCAAGTTCTCCACGCCTAGTTTTCATCCGAAAATAAGTAGCCAGCAAGACACGTCTTCAGGACACGTCGCTAAGGATTTCGCCGTAGAAATTTTGTTAAGTAGTTTTTTTTTTTTAAGAAATTTGTAAACATTTGAAAAGTCAGTATTATTAACAGTTAATAATGAATATCAAGTCAGAATTTACAAGAAACTGAATATTTCAGACACCAGTGATACATTTTTTTTATTGAAACTAATTTTCACAGAAGTTTATTGTCACAGAGGTTTATTGTCACAGAAGTTTATTGTCACAGAAGTTTAAAGTCACAGAGTTATTGTCACAGAAGTTGATTTTCACAGTTATTGTCACAGAGTTATTGTCACAGTTATTTCCAGAGTTATTTTCAGTTATTTTCACTATTATAGTCAGTATAGAATAATTTTATTTTATGTACCAAACATAATATTACTGTACCTTCGCGTACATTCGAGTGAAATGTTTACAGTTTTTATTTTTATTTACAATTTTTTCCAAATTATTGAATTGAAATGACTTGCAAATTAAGAGAGAGAGAGAGTTTAGAGAGAGTTTAGAGAGAGTTTATAGAGATTTATAGAGATACTTGAAGTAGTTTGAAGTCAGTTTTAGTTGCAAATAAGTTGCAAATCAGTTTTCAGACAGTTTCAGTTGGTTGCTTTCAAGAGGGACAACCAAACCCAGAGAATAGTAAACTCCACTGATAGCAGTTCAGTGCAGTCCATTTCAGTTAGTCCAAGTCAGTAGGTTGCATTCAAGAGGGACAACCACCCCAGAGATTTATAGAAATACTTGATAGCAGTTCAATTCAGTAGGTTGCATCCAAGAAGGACAACCGCCCCAGAAAATAATAGGCTTCACTTGATAGAAGTTCGAGTGCAGTCAATTTCAGTTTTCAGTCAGTTTTCAGTCAGTCAGTTTCCAGTCAGTTGGTTGTATCCAAGAGGGACAACCAAACCCCAGAGATTAATAGTCTCCACTTGATAGCAGTTCAAGTGCAAGTCAGTTTCAGTCAGTTGAAGTCAGTCAGTCAGTTTGAAGTCAGTCAGTTTGAAGTCAGTTCAAATCAGTTCAAGTCAGTTTAAGTCAGTTTGAAGTCAGTCAGTTTGAAGTCAGTCAGTTTTAAGTCAGTCAGTCAGTTTCAAGTTAATCAGTTTCAAATAGTTTCGAAGTTTCAGTCAGTTCTGAAGTCAGTTTCAGTCAATTTTGAAGTCAGTTTGTTTTATTTGAAGTCAGTTTTATTTGAAGTTAGTTTCAAGTCTCAGTTTTGAAGTCTCAAGTCAGTTTTGAAGTCCCAAGTCAGTTTTCAAGTCCCAAGTCAGTTTTCAAGTCCCAAGTCAGCTTCAAGTCCCAAGTCATTTCAATGCAGTCAATTGAATTCAACTTTTTCTTTGTAGTTTAAGAGAACTTAATTTAAGAAAATGTAATTTAAGAATTTAATTCAACCTTCTTTTTTTGTTGTAAAAGAGAATTAAATTCAACCTGAATTGACCAGTTTGCGTCTTTAGTTTCTTTTTTTTTGTTTGTAAGAAGGAAATTGACCGATATATCTTTTCTTTTCATGCCATTGTTGCGTATATAAATATATAGGTAAAATGACATATTTTATTGTTTGCAACCAAAAACGTTTTTACAATCGTTTGTAACGAGTTTTATAATTATTATGATTATATGATGACAGTAAACAGTAATAGTGTAATAATTAATCGATCATGTCCCAATGACTTCCTTTTAAATTACTATGCTGAGGAACATGCCGTCCCTCCGTTTGTTGACCTTCTTTAATTTTTGTTCTAAGCAGTCTGACAAGGCAATCTTTTTTTTAAAAAAAGACGAAAATACGTAATTGTCAATTTCAGACATACTTCCCCGCTTAGTCACATAATTCCCTCGAATGTAGTACTCCAAACTTTGTCTTTTTATTTTATTTTAACACCCAACCCCAGTTGAACCCAGTGTCAACCAGAGAAATGGTTCAACCATGGTTAATTCCGCTTTGGTACTATGGAACATAACTTCAATTTAGGTTGTGTTTTTTTTAATATTTTTAAGAAAATTATATGTTTAGTTCATTATGGTTTATAATTGATTTCTATTTTAAATTTTTATATTTTTTTATTATTTTTTTATTCGATTAATACTGAGTAATTGTCGTAGTCGAATTTAATTAATTGTGTGTCAAAATTCAATTTTAAAACCGTGAGATTTACTTTCATTAATTGTAAGTTCTTCTAAGTGCGTTTTGTTTACCTTAATACGTGCAACTGATTTAATTAAATACTTAAATATTACCTTGAACTTAAAGGATTTTATAATAGTAATAATAATAATAATAATAATAATAATAATTGACTTAAACTTAAAAGATCCTATAACCCTACTCTCAATTTAAATTATTATATAACTTTGTTAATTCAAAAACCTCCCGAATCCTTACACACACACACACACACACACACACACACACACACACGTACGCACACTATATATACTATATATGCACAAACCTTACGCTAAAATCATTGGATATCACAATAAACTATTTCATTGCGTGTAAGTGCTAACTATGTAATTTAATCTTAATCATTTTTGCTTTCTAATATATCTTGCTCATGCATTTATTCAGTTAATTTAACAATCCTCTCAGCTAATCTGTCCCTCAAAATTATAAGATACACACTTTGTACCTAGTACACACAAATACACACTAGACACAGGTCTATACATCATCCATTACGTAATTCGATTTTTATCTACAATAGTCAATAAAATTAGTTTATTAACTGTACTATCAGGGTAACTTTGTATATTCCTGAACTTAAAATTTAAATTTTTCTCTTTTACCTACTATTCATTAGGTATGTATTTTTTTTCACAGGAGATTAAAATTTCGTTGAAAATTTAACAATATCATTCTTTGTCTAACTTAATTATTTGTCTAAATTAACGTATTAATCCTTTTATTCTGTTTGCATAAATTAAAGTATTAATCTTTGAATTTTTTATATTTTATAATAGCCCTCTAAGCAAGTGGTATGTTAAAAATTTGATTACTCTGCATTGTACCCAACCACTCGAACTCACTTGTTCTGTATAAAATTTGTAATGTAAAAGAAAAATTCGTCATTATCTAATTTGAATTATTTAGGATGTTATTTTCTCAATTGCATTGTATTAATTGTATTATATTATTGTATTGATTAATACCATTTTAGAGGGTTGAACACTGTAAAAATGAACAATGAATAATCCATATTCATTTTTACATGAGGAACCAAAATCGCCTGATGCGATTTTGGATAAAAATTGTATTTGTAGCTTTCTATTTTTGTTTGTGTCACAACCCTAGATCTACCATTTCTATGGTTTAGTCGTATCCATATTTCCATTTTTCATTTATTGTAGAATTTATTATAATTAATTATGAATTGACGTATGGCATAATTTGAATAACTATGATGTCACATTTTCCTGTCATTAATTTCCCTTCATCATATCAGTAGTATTCAATGTATGAAAATTCTTTAACATAATAATAAAAACTGTGCACTCTATAAGTATAAATATAACTATTATCCACAGCAACTATTATCCACAGCAAAATCAAGCATCTGAATTCGAAATCCTCTCTCTTGCTTCTGTTACAAATTTATAACATAAGGTGTTATGTTGTATGTATATTATGTTATATACCGTATGTGCCCATGTACTTTGTGTTGTACTAATAATCATATATAAATATAAAAACACTGTAAGAATTGTGACTAATGTACTTAATAATGCAATTGCTGTAATGTACTTTAATAAAATTTTAATTAAATGTAATAATTTAATATAATGTAATTTACTTTAATAACGATAATTAACGATAATAAGAGAATGTGAATTAATTGGTAATTGTAATCGTAATTGTAATGAACCAAAATTACAACGTACTCAATGATATACTTAGATTGTACTTATGTACTACTACGAAATTGTATCGCCTTCAGAAATGTATACTCGGCGAAAATAAGATTAGTTTTTATTTTTATTTTTTAAATTTTTATTTGGAATCTTTCAAACATCTGATCATGTGTTTAAAGGGGGGAACTTAACCTTCAACTGCATTCCCTCAACATTTAGACTTATATGATACATGTAATTGTAAAATAACCACTTCATTACTGCACTCTTCTTTGGTCACTACTACGAGACTCTCTTGTTAGCAGCCTCGCTGCGAGGAGGGGGCAGAGGCCCCTTGCCTCCTTAATTTTTTTAGATTCCGGCCTGAGCCATGGTCGAAAGAGGTCGAACCTCTACCCCTGTAAATTCACAGCACTACCTGTACATTTTTAGAAGTAAATTACAGTGAGAGAAATTTTTTATTTTTCCCCTTCGAGTTTGGCTCTCTTCAGAGAAAGTATCAGAGTATTATAGAAAGAGAAAAAAGAAATGAGAGAAAAATTAGAATGTTATAGAAGAAAACTATTGCGAGAAATATCCGTTGCTGCCTCCCAACCAGAACCCCCGTCGACTCCGAACCGACTCAGGTCTATAAAGGAGGGGTTAACATATATATATCGAAGCATTTCATAATTCTTTATTGTTCGATAGATCCGAATCTTCTACGTTTTTAAATGTTTTTGACAATACGCAGAATTAGACGGAGTGTGAATAAAAATGTTTAGCTCGTGAAAACGATTGTCTGGGCAGAAATGCCCTTCAGTCATCGGACGGCCTTGTGCTTAAGAAGGTGTTTTTGTGTCTTACGATGTAGTTGTAAATTTAGAATAGTATTACGTCTCTCTCCGACTTAAAATGTTAACGTTACTCCCCCACCCATTCGCATTACCCCGCTTATCTAAAAGCGTATCGGCATAAATAAAAGTTAGTAAAGTGTAATTAGTGTATAATCAATCCCCCGGTCTCCTTTGCATTGTCCGAATCATAATGGCGCCTCAAACTCGGTCACGTGCTACCCTTATTTATAAAGCACAGCGAAACGAGAGTAAAGAGAACGATAAATGAAAGATAGAAAGAAAATGAATAGAAAGTAGAGTAAATAATGAAATACGTATAATAATGAAGGAATGGACCCTTAAAGAAATTAAACACAACATTTTGGTGGCTACGCGCTGTTCCTTTATATAAATATAAGGGCTTTCCCATGTCGCCTTATATTTCAGTCAAAATTGTTGCTACCCGTATTATAGCATTAATAAATATTCTGGTTCGATTATTTAAATAGCAAGATGCATTGTGTTAACCCATTTGCAGGCAAATTTCGATTCTCATTCCTTAACAAATCATTGTAACTGTTTTTCAAGATGGCGCCCATAATTTTCAAAATTTCTTCTCATCGCGAGCATTTTCGTAATTTTCGCGGTCAAAAATTTTTTTTCTCTCCTCTCGTTGGAGTCTAAATTTCCAAACCGTTTTGACTCAAAATTTCTCTGATCGTCTTGTCGAAGCCGTAATAATGTGGAGTCAAAATTAGAGTCGAGCTTCGAGAGTTGTTTTTCCTTTTCGCGTTGATTTTTATAAGGTAAGGTTTAAAATGTTTGAGCGTATGGTGACGCATTTTTAGGTAATAAAGAAAATAATATATATATATATATATATATAATTTTTTTAGAGCATTCTAACAGATTCTAAGAGATTCAGTAAAGAAGTAGCAAAATTTTCCAGAATCTAGTCGAGTTTTTAAATTTTTTTTGACTGGATGTTAATAATGGACTTACAGGCATCGCTTTGTAGTTTTAGTTCACTTTATTATTTTAAGTTAATTTAAAGGTTTAAAGTCGAAAAATAATCGTTAAAGACACTAATTTATACTGGGTCAAATTCGGACTGTGTAAGTTTATTATGCTTCCCATATATAAATTGTGTGAGACTTTAAAATAAGCAAAATTTGTTATAAAAAGTTAAAAATTTGTTTAAATGAAATAGAGAAATTGTTTTCGTACATTCTTTTGATAAATTAATTTGTTTGTTTACTTTTTATTTATATATTTTCATCAATTTTTATATTTTTATAGGTAAGGTGATTGTTGTTGTTTATTTTTTCTTTCTTTCATTTTCAGGACAATTCCGAGTGATGTTTTGTATGGTTAGGCTGTTTAAATTTTTTTTTTGTTCTGAAATTAGATTTTATTGTGTTAAGGAGTGTTTTAACATTTTATTTTAGACGTGGTTCGGATTCAACGTTAAACTGTAGGTTTAAGGTTGAGTGACACGCTTGACCTTCGCCGGGATGAACAATCAGGGGGCGATGCTAAACAAAGGTTGCCGATAAAGTAGAACTTTTTTAATGCATGAAGGACGGGCTAGGGGTAATGATGTAGTAAGTTTTAAGAGGTGTTGCATAGTTTTTATATGAAGTTTAACACTGATAAAATTCAACTGTTACGGTATGGAAAAGGGGAGGATCTAAAATTCCATGGAATAGAAAAGAAGATCCCCCGATGATCCGGGTGTACCTGAGAGATGGAGAGTAAAATAAATCAACTCACTACTTCACCAGGCCAACTAGATCTATTGTAGTAGTATTCCCCGTTAAACTGTAGGTCTAGGACGGGGTGCAAAGCTTTACCTTCGACGGAATGAGCATTTCTGTAGTAAATGATAAATATGAGTTTCACAAGGTGAATCTGTTATTCTCGGTAAACCGTCTTATTCCGCTCCCGAGTGATATTTTGTATGGTTAGGTTGTTTAAAATTTTTTTATTCTGAAATTAGATTTTATTGTGTTAAGGAGTGTTTTAACATTTTATTTTAGACGTGGGTTGGATTCAACGTTAAACTGTAGGTCTAAGGTGGAGTGGCACGCTTGACCTTCATTAGAATGAACAATTTGGATAGGTCCAGGTTTGTATAATATTATTTTTTTATTATATATATACTCCTCGTTCGTAGTTCTTATGCTATTATTATTTTTGATTGCATATATTCCTTCACTTGTATAGGAATGTATATTTATTTTCAATATATTTCGTGAAATTGGATCCAATAATTTGTCTAAATAAACAGAGTGATGTGATGGTGTTTTATTTAATTCTTTTGGTTGTGTATATATATAAACGTTATTATTATTATTATTATTATTATTATTATTATTTAATTATACCAAATGGCTGGTTAGGCCTTCTAAGTCAACTGGCGGGTTATGCCAACTGGCGGTTTAAGTCAGCTAACGGGGACAAACGCACACAAATGCACGTACACCTCCGACTAGGATTATGCCAATCGAATAATTCGCCTAAATAAACTGAGTGATGTGGTGGTGTTTTATTTAATTGTTTTGGTTGTATATATAAACGTTATTATTATTATTATTTAAATATACCAAATGGCTGGTTAGGCCTTCTAAATCAACTAGCGTTTTAAGCCAGCTGACGGATTATACCAATCCAATAATTCGTCTAAATAAACAGAGTGACGTGGTGGTGTTTTATTTAATTCTTTTGGTTGTATATATAAACGTTATTATTTTTATTTAATTATAGCAAATGGCTGGTTAGGCCTTCTAAGCCAACTGGCTGATTAAGCCAGAATATATGCTTTAATTAAATAAATAGTGCAATCTGGCAACTCAGCCAGATACGTCAACTGGCTGATTAGGAACATAATAAGACAACGGCCGCTCGGCTGAAGTCTTAATATGTGCTTGGCTCCTGCCAGGCGAACACCTCTCCTCTTTCTCTCTCTCTCTCTCTCCTTCTCTCTCTTTCTCTTGGGGGATAACGCCGCCTCCAAGTTGCATAGCCCCTTGTTGCTCTTGGAACATTCCCTCTCTCCCTTTGTTGCATAACATCTTGCAACATTGCCCTTCTCCCTTGTTGCATAACATCTTGCAACATCCCCCTCCCCTTGTTGCATAAGAACTTGCAACATTCCTCTCTCCCCTTTGTTGCAGAACAACTTCCACCTTTCCCTCTCCCCCTTGTTCATAACTTAGGCAACATTGATCAACATTTGCAATTGCATTGCACTCTCCCCTTTTGCGCCCATGTTACTCAACTCATCCAAAAAGCCCATTCTTGTTCAGTGTCATGGTTACAGTGGAGGAATAAATATTGAGTCCATTTTGGCTCAACCTGTGCTTTAGGTCCATAGAATTCAACCGAGGATTAGCAGTAGCCTCCTTGATGTTTTTACGAACATCACGATTGGGAATCTTTCGTGGTTGTCCACTACGAGGGAGTGGTTTGGTGATTCCGAGGCACTTCCACTTACGAATAACATTTGCAACTGAGGTCTTTATTGCTATTTAATCCCTAGATTTTTTTTTTAGTTTATTTGGCTAGTCACAGTTTTCCATTTCTTAATTTGACGTTCCTTTCCAGCAACTTGAAAATGATAACTGTAGTTGCACACTTTCAGTTTTGCACGATTTTTATGTGCCTCTAGAAATACAAGTTTACCGAGAGAAACACTCGTTTCAAACTTTCTTGAGAAGCGCCTAACCATTTATTAAATCATTAAGGACTCAGCAGTTTCATGCAACAAATGCCCTTTTCAAGGGTTTTGTAGTCTCAACTGTCAACGATCCTAAGTTTGAAAGGAAAAAACTTTTTTATGATGTCAAGTTTTTAAGATCTTCGTGTTAAAAAATCATTCTAATCCAACTGCAAAATAGGTTTATTTAGCATATAATATGGGTCTGAATTTTGCGTATATGGTCCCAAAACATTAGTCTAAAGAATTCATACATTGTGACATCACTCACCAATAACTGTAATACAATAAAATGTGATTCCAAATCTCATGACAAAAAACTCGCAAATAAGAAACATATCCTTTAAAATGTGAACTGCAATTCTTTATTGGAAGGAAGAGGAGTACATGCAGGACGCTACATAAATTCAACCAAATGCACCATGAGGCTCACCATTTGGATAGTCTGCAATTGACTTTAATTAATTAAAAGGACATAATATTCGACAAAAATGTTCGTACATGAATCATGGAAAACATCTCTAATGTACATGGTGTCCCATAAATCTCTTTACCCTTACACTATTCTAATAGGAAAAGATTCAGGGGTAAAGGGACTTATGGGGCATCCTGTAGTGCAGGGATTCCCAAAGTGGTCTGTACAGACCCCCAGGGGTCTGTAGGAAGCTTCCAGGGGGTCTCTAAGCTTTTGGAAAAATAGTAACATTAACTATATTAAATTAAATTTCCATTTCACACTATGTCCGGTCTATGTCCATACGGAATTAATATTTAGGGGTCCTTGGTGGTAAAAGTTTGGGAACCCCTGCAGTGTAGTGTATGGGGTTAATATGATAGATAAATTAGTATGACGATAATTGAAAACAAATGTTATTTCAATTATTCTTCAAATGCGAAATATATAATGGTTGAAGTTTAACTCCTGGTGAGAGAGAGAGAGAGAGAGAGAGAGAGAGAGAGAAACAAAAAGTTTTGTTTTAAAAACTGACCAATCAGAGAGATGGATTTCAAAAGCTTTTTAGAAACACAGGGTCTCTGGGGAGAACTCATACACTCATAATCAGAGTTTCACTGGTTGTTGTGTTGTGAAGTAGAGATGGAGATGTTCGTGAACTGAAAATGTAACTTAGAGCAAGTAATAAAAATTGTAAAATTTCTCTCTCTCTCTCTCTCTCTCTCTCTCTCTCTCTAAAATGTAGGTCACTTTCGTCCTCCCTTAATTATGTCTTTAGGGTTAATTAAATAAAAATTGCTGAAGGGAATTAAGCCAGTGATTTCAATTCCTCCATTATGAATAAGCCAGTTCGCTACTACAACAAGTAAAAATTAGATGATAATAATTAGAGAATCATTTAAAAGAATGAGAGAATGTAATTGGCAGAATAGTGTAAGTAACTCATTATGATAATAAGATAAGTCGTTATATATACAAAGGCTCATTATTTCATTACACTACCTCTAACTACATTTCATCTCAATGAGCTTCGTTACTAAAGAATGTTAAATGGGTCATTCAACTAACCAATTACCCTTGTTTGTGGAAATTTATAACCCACTAAGTTTGCGCCCAATTATCCAAGATTCGTTGCAAGCTGATGTGTGTTTTTTATCTCTATAAATTAAAGCTAAATGAAGTCATCACATTTAAATATAACTGTTATTTTTAAAGGCTTCACTTTTGCTCTCGCAATAACAGCTAGGTGGATCATAAGACTGAAGGGAGGGACCTACAGCTTATTCTTCCCCATTGGTCGTTGCATCATCTAGACGTAGAGAATTTTCACCCATGCAGTTTCTGCTAAGACCAATTGGGCCACGTCAGAGCCGCATTTGTTTCAGACTTAAAATGAAGCATCAGCTTTTGTCTTATGGAAACAAAACTCCCAGATTTCAAGGTAAAGCGGTAAAAAAAAACTTAAGTAAGAGAGCTGATTATTAGACCCCAACAAACCCTTTCCCTGGAAACAGTCAACACCACATATAGTCATCATCGATACGGAGAATGAAGAAGATTGATTTTAACTGAAGATTGGCCACATTGTCTCTCGTTCTTTATTCATCTCCTCTTCTTGTCAGTGATGAATATTGTCAACACTTACTATTGTGAGCGGTCCAAACCTTTGACCTGGCTCTGTAACCTTGTCCTATGCTACAATGAACAAAATTAACTGGTTTCTTCCTTGGATGGAGCTTTATATACTTATGAAAGAAAACAGCAATAAAAGCGGGAATTTTGACATTACTTTGAAGCTGCAGATAATCACAATTTACACTGAGGGCGTCTGTCTTCTGGTAGAACATAATGCTTTTCAAGACTGCTTCTTCGTCAGGAATGATTCCCGCAGAAGCAACTACCGTATTTTTCGAACCATAAGACGTACTGGACCATAAGACGCACCAAGATTTTATGATAGAAGGAATAAGTAGAAAAAAATATTTCGGTGCATATATTTACAGCATGAAATTTTATTAATTGTAAATGCCCAAAAACTCCTCATCACTGCTGTCACACTCATCATTATCATCATCACTGGTGTTATATGAACTGTCACTTTCTTCAAATAGTACCTTTCCTATTTTCCGCTGCTGTTTGAGTAGTTATTGGGTTCAGTTTGAAGTTAGGTACCAGTTTTTTCTATTATTTTCCACAGATAAATTATGATGTAGCTCTCTCTTCTTCTTTCCAGCGAATATAGGTTTAATTTATGAAGTCTTTCCTAGTAGTTGAGTTCTTTGCAGCCATCAATCTTGGCTGTGAAATATCCGTGTTGAATGTCTTCTAGTTTACTAATTTCTTCTTTTTTTATATGGGGACATCAAAACTGAGCAGTATTCAGGTTTTGATATGACCAGGGTTTTCAGCAGGGGAATCATTACCTTCTGGTCCCTTCTTTTAAGTGTTCTCAGCAGTTGTTCCGAAAGTCTTCTTGCTTTGTTTATCATTATCTGATTTTGTATTTCAAATTTCGCATCGCAGGTCATTATAACCCCTAAATCTATTCTTTTCATACTTCTCTGAATTTCCTGTCTATCTGGGGCACAATATGCTGTCCGTTTTAATTCCTCATTTTTCCATATCGCAAGAGCTGAAATTTTTCGGTGTCAAATTGCATGTTATTGTCTTCTGACCATCTGTATATTCTGTTTGTGTCTCTCTGTATGGCCTCTACCTCTTCTGCATTTCTGATTTTTCTGCTGATTTTTGTATTGACAGCAAAGGGTGTTACTGTTCTGTTGATGGTTACTTCATTGTTTATGTCTGTTAGCATGATAATGAATATGAGTGAGGCTAATACTTTTCCTTGTGGTACTGGGCTGCGTACTTCCGATTCTGATGATAATATAGCTTGGATTTTTACGACTTGCTAACTTTCACTGAGGAAGTTGTAGTTCGATTTTCCCGCTTTGCCTGTTATACCCATATGTTTCGTTTTATGTGCCATAATACCATGATCACACTTGTCGAAAGCTTTAGCAAAATCCGTGTACATGACATTATAGTTTTCATTGCTTTCAAAATCAAATGCGTCTATGATATTGTTATAGTGCTTATTAGTTGTGATAGACACGATCTTTTTGATCGGAATCCGCGCTAGTTCTCATTGAATATTTCCCGCGTCTCCAGAAAGTCATAGATTTTCTCTGACTATTCTTTCAAATATTTTGGTGAGGTAGGATGTCAGTGACACTGGTCTATAATTCTTTGCTTGGGACCTATCCCTTCCTTTATATATAGGGACAATGTTCGCTCTTTTCAGGATGCTCGGTATTGCCCCCGTGTCCAAGAATCTTCTCCATATCCAATAGAGGGGTGTAGCGATTTAATTTTTAGTTTTTAATCATTTAGGATATTTATTTGTCTGAACCTGCAGCTGAATGTGATTTCATTTGTCCTATAGCTCGCGCTATATCTTCTGTGGTAAAGTGAAAATCAGTTATACACTCTCTTTGTAATTTCTCTTCAAAGAAGGTATCACTGTCTGACACCACCTTGTCGCTTTTTGTGGTAACGAAAAATGATTCACACTGATTTCTCAATATTTCAGATATTTCTTTTAAATCATCGGTAGTTCATTATTTTTTTTCTCCTTAAGGGCCCGATAGTGACGCCATTCTTGTTTTCCCTTTTGCAAGGCTATAGAAGTATTTTGGATTTTCCTTTATTACTTCTACCACATTTTCCTCTTCCCTCTCTTAATAACCCGTAATTAGGGCTTGTATTTCCCTACTGATACTCCAATTTTTCTTGTATCATCTTTCTGGTACTGTTGTCTACGCAGTGAGTTAACTCCTTTGCGGAATAGTGTTTGCCTTTGCCTCTCGAAATAGTTCCTCTTTCCATTTGGTCATTTGGTTGTACTTTCGGAACATATTTTTCTAAGATTTCCAGCGTCTTTTTGTTCAAGGTTATTAGCATTTCTTCGGTTGTTTTATCCTCTAAGACTATTTTCCGCTCTATTTAGGCCATATGGGATCTGATTTCTTCCCAATTTATAGTCTTAGAGGTTAAGAAAAAAAATAATAAAAATGTATACTATACATATATACTGTATAATATAATAACACCCCATTTGGGAATTAAAAAAATAGTCACATAACTGAAATTGATATTATATTTTGATTAAAATTTCTTACATCGAATGCAAATGTTAAGTAATTATTAAAATATAAATTCAATGCAACAAAATTAAATATAAATTATTTTCGTATTAAATATTTAAACCCAAGTTTAAAACAAAGTCATGTTCGTGCAATTATATTTAAGATGCCCCATTCCCCACAACATCCAAGAAAAGAACACGTTCCCGAATCTATTCAGTTAAGCCGTTTGTTCCTGTCCAGTGCTTTCATGGAAGGACTTTTTTTTTTAATCGAATTTCACCAGATTTACGAGTTCATTTTTTCTTCCTGAAGGTAAGCTGTGCTAACTAAATTAAGGTAAAGGAGTAATTTGAGTATTAAAACCTATACAATAAATTTCACATTTCTTATTTTTTTTTTTTTAAAAGTAAATTTTCGTAATAGTAAAAATCAAAACTCAAAAATTCAATTCAAATTAAAAAATTTTCATGGCTTTTAATTTTTTTTTTTCATTTTATCAAAGCCATTTTGTTTTACTATGGTAATGCATAATGCGGTCATTACATTCTATTAATTCTATTAATTAATATTATATAATAAATATTAAAACTATAAACGCTCTCTTAATCATATGTCGTTTCTATTCATATATATATATATATATACAGTGTGTGTGTGTGTGTGTGTGTATATATATATATATATATAAATTTTTTGACGCTTGTATTTTCAATTTTTAAATATAAGGCCTAAATAATTACTTTTAAATAGAACCTATAGTATTTGTTCCTTCTTCCATATATATATATATATATTATATATATATATATCACACCTGTGTGTGAGTAACATTTATTAATTTCATGTGATTAACGGTGAAATTCATTCCCATATATATATATATATATATATATATATATATATATATATTGAAGAAGGAACAAATACTATGGGTCTTATTTAAAAATAATTAGTTAGGCCTTATATTTAAAAATTGAAAATATAAGGGTCAAAAAATTTGATTCGTAACACACTACCAGTTTTACTGAAGAGTTATTGACTATCTACAACTCCGAACCAAAAAAATAGAATACCGTTTCAAATGCGCGCATGGTCTTCATAATACCTTTAAATTATACACTTTTATGGGGGAATATCGAGTATCTATGACGTCATTATGATAAAAAGATACCTCTCTATGCCAGTTTTGAAACAATTAAAATATAGCAAAAACCTTATTAAACAGTGAAAAATTAATGCATAGCGACATACCAAAATATTAGAATATCTTGTCGGGTGTTACAAACAAAAAAAAGGATAAATTCATTATGTTTATTGAGTACTGTCAATATACTAAGTCTTTATCAAAGACGGTTACTAGCCTCGCTGAAAGCAAGGAAGATGTCTTTTATCTTCCTAAAAATTCTGAGTAAAACACCAATAAAATAAAACTAATAAAACTAGAGGATGGGCCTATCTCTTCATATAATTAGACATGGTGAGTTACTTAAGTTAAATTGGACTTAACAAACGCATTGCCTAACCTAATGACCTACACCGAAGCAGAAGTGGTAGGCAACCCACTTGCCCGATAAGCAGAGGCAGCCTACAACTTGAAAAGAAACAGTATAGTTCCTCCGTAAATGCAAAAACTTCACTTTTTTTCTACGTGAAGGTCAAAATATGATAATTAAAACCCACTCTAATAGACAGTTTATTTCCACAACAGTTTCGATGCCCACTGGCATCCTCTTCGGGTGGATACAGAAAATTTGTTTTTCTGTATCCACCCGAAGAGGATGCCAGTGGGCATCGAAACTGTTGTGGAAATAAACTCTGTCTATCAGAGTGGGTTTCAATTATCACATAGTTCCTCCGATTCTTCCACCATGATCAACATTATTCCAGCCATCGGAAAACCAGCACCAGACTTCAAAGGCACCACTGTCGTGAATGGAGAATTTAGAGATATTTTTCTGGCAGACTATGAGGGAAAGTACCACGTCCTGTTCTTCTACCCGTTCGATTTCACCTTCGTTTGCCCCACAGAAATTATCTCGTTTTCAGAGAGGGTGAAAGAGTTCAGGAACATTGATTGCGAGTTGGTGGCGTGCTCCACAGATTCTGACTTCTGCTACCTCACTTGTGCTAACACAAACCGCAAGGATGGCGGATTAAGTCACATAAACATTCCACTCCTCCCCAACAAGAGCATGAGAATATCAAAAGCTTATGGAGTCCTGAAGGAAGACGATGGAATTTCGTTCAGAGGCCTTTTCGTTATCGATAGGGAACAAAACTTACGACAGGTGACGATTAACGATCTTCAAATGGGACGTGACGTTGACGAGACCTTGAGAATAGTTCAGGCCTTCCAGTTCACTGATGGGCACGGAGAAGTTTGCTCTGCCGGATGGAAACCAGGTGCTACAACGATGAAACCGGATCCAGAAGGAAGTAAAGAGTATTTCGCCGCAAAGAATTAAGTCGAATTATAATGTGTAAGACATTGTTGGAAACCCAAATACCTGTTCTCGGGATTGGATTTCTATATTCTTGGAAATGGATTTCTATTCCTATACCTCTACCTCTGCCGTTAATATCTAAACATAAAATTTCTATACGGTACCTGTTTTTTTTTTGTATTCATCTTTTCTTTCCTCTTTCTGACTCTAATAACTCTAACTGTTAAACGTTTAGTAAAGGTTAACTGATTAAAAATAGTAACTCTATTAAAAATTTTATTACCAACAATTACTGAAAAGAAATTTTTTTCTATGCAAAAAGGAGGGGCCAAGGGTGGGCGCCCGCAAAAATGCCACCCTTTATAAGAAAGAGCCAAAATCAAGGTCTCTTAGGCTCACGATGCTATTTTTTTTCTATATAAATTTGGAAAGATTGTGTAGTGTGTAAAATGCATGCATTTGCAGGGAAGAATAGAGGGAGAAGCGTGTGTTTGAGAGCATGCTGGACCGCTCCCAGGAGAGATGAGACACAGAAAAAGATCAGCTAAGGAGTACAGTGACAAGAGAAACGGGAGTTCCAGCACTCCCTGTCTCCTGCCTAACATCTCCCCCGGAGTACCTCCCTGGTCGATTGGTGTCTACAATCTCCTCCTATAAAATTAGTTGATAATGAATGACACTGTTAAAGTAAATAATTCTCAGCCTTTAACATTTGGGAGATTTGTAGATATAAAACGTTAACTTTATCATTTTATTCTAAATTATTACTTATATATCATACGTATATTATTTTTTATTAACATAAATAAGTATCTCGGGTTTTAGTTCTACTCCTTTTATTTCTTGAATGACTTGAAAATGTAGCTTAGTCGCGAAAAGTCTTTCTTCTCCGACGCTTTAGTTACTAGCAGTGACAAAGCCGTGTATACCACACTTTTTAAAATGGTGTTGGGGATCACTTGCATTTGTAGATAGAACTGTCAATAGTCACGTTTATCAAGAAATCTTAGAATATTTCATGCTGGAGTCTACAGAACAGCTATGAAAACGAACCATTTATTTTTCAACATGACCTGGCTCCAGCTCACGCGGCTCGTGCAACATCTGCGTGGTTTGATGTTCATGAAATTGAAGTAATATCATGGTCAGCTAATTCTCCCGATATTAATACGATAGAAGATCTTTGGAATATTGCTTAGCAAAATATCGAAAAGCATAAACCAGGCACAATTTGTGAACTGAAGAGTTGTTTGATGACAACCTGGCAGTCGATAACTACAGAAGAACCCAAGAGGCTTATCGACTCGATGCCACGTCGATTGGAGGCCGTAATACTAAAACGCCGAGTTAAAATGTCTTTGATAAAGACTTCATATATTAGCAGTTCTCAATAAACAATGAATTTATGCTATTTTTTTTGTAACACCTGACAAGATATTCTAATATTTTGGCATATCGCTATGCCTTAACTTTTCACTGTTTAATAAGGTTTTTGCTTTATTTTAATTGCTTCAAAACTGGCATAGAGAGATGTCTTTTTATCATAATGACGTCACAGATACTCGATATTCCCCATAAAAGTGTATAACTTAACGGTATTATGAAGGTCATGAGCGCATTTGAGACAATATTCTATTTTTTTGGTCCGGAGTAACATACATTGTCTGGGAATATTTTTAAATTAAAATTTAAAGTACTTTGGAAAAATTACATTTTGATTGACAAACTAATATAGCCTTCAAAATAATATATATATATATATATATATATATATTCCACGTTAAACTGTTGGTCTAAGGTGGAGTGAAAAGCTTGACCTTTGTCAGAATGAAAATTCGGGCGGAAGCTAACCAAAGGTTACATATATATATATATATATATATATATATATATATATATATATATATATATATATATATATATATATATATATATATATATATATATCGGATGGTCCGAAAAAAATGACGCATTTTTTAAAAATTAATATCTCAGTAACCCCCTTCCTTATCATGACAATTTTTATATGCAAGATACTTTCAAACTTCTTTTTTTGAATGCAAGAAACGGAATTCTGATATCTTTTATAGTTTTCTCGCAATTAACAAAAGTAACAACATGGGTCAAAAAAACGAATATCATGAGAAAGGAAAAATTTAATCAGAAATTTAACTAATTAATTTACAGTAAATGATCGATTGGACCACCACTCTGTTGACACACTAATCTAAGTCTTTTCTTCCACACAAAAATAATACTTCTTACTTCATTAATGCCAATTTCTTGCCAAGATTCAAGTATTTTACTTTTTAATTCTGATTCGGTGAATTTTTCTCGTCGACCTCGGTAAACCTTCTCTTTTAGTAACTCCCAAATTGAGTAGTCCATAGGATTACAATCTGGGCTTTGTGGTGGCCACTCATTTTTCGTTATTAATTTTGGTGTATTGCTAATCAGAAACGACTGTGTGGCGTAGCTTGTATGCGACGGTGCTCCATCTTGTTGAAATATGAAATCATTTTCTTGATACAGGCGACGACAATCCGGCAACAATTTTGTTCTTAAAAGTTCAATGTAATTTGCAGAATTCACCTTTGTCTTTTCAGTTTCAATAAAATGAACATCTGTCTTGCCATTCCAAGAGACCCCTGCAGATATCATAACCTTTTTGGAGAATCTTGACGTTTCATGATACAATCTGTTTATTGAAATGTCACACTTTTTACCACGCCCGTAGACAACATCATTTTGACGGTTTCGCGGAATTTCTAGAGTGAAATCTTTTTCATCCGTGAAGACTATCTTTTTAATATCAACGACAGAGAAATTATCAAGTAACTTTCTGCACCTTGTTTTTCTTTTATCCTTAACAGTATCACTTTTTCTAGAAGATACTATTCTTTTGAAGGCTTTTAGTTTTTGTGCTTTAATTATTCGGTGTACAGAAGTCTTTCCAATATTCAAATGTTTAGCAATTGTTCTTTGTGACAAATGACTTCCTAGTTTATCTTCTTGAGAGCAGATTTTATCGTTGATGTAATCCACATTTTCTGGAACCGAAGCTGTTTTAGGTCTACCGCTTCCTGGTTTTTTGGCAGTACTTCCCGATTCGCGAATCTTCTTTAAGAGTCTTTCCACTGCACGCCTTTTCCACTTTTTGCCGGGAAACTCTCGCAATAACCTTCCAGTCTTCCATCCTTTTTCACAGTAACAATTTTTAATGAGAATACGATCTTCCTCTGACAACATCATTAAGGGTACTGACGAATTGTTAAAAAATAAAAATATCCACAATTTGACTTGTTCATTCCTGTAGAGTTTTGTAATAACTTGCAAAAATATCGCATGATATCGTATAAAAATGATATCGTATAAAAACGGATATTATATTGCGATTTTTGTTTTTTTGACCCATGTTGTTACTTTTGTTAATTGCGAGAAAACTATAAAAGATATCAGAATTCCGTTTCTTGCATTCAAAAAAAGAAGTTTGAAAGTATCTTGCATATAAAAATTGTCATGATTAGGAAGGGGGTTACTGAGATATTAATTTTTAAAAAATGCGTCATTTTTTTCGGACCACCCGAAAAAAAAAAAAAAGACTCGTTGCATTCACGTCGGATTGAATAAATCAAAGAAAAAGGGGGTAACTCTTGTATTTTTAGCCAAAAAAAACCAAAACTTAAACCTCAACCGGGACATTGAGCGTCCACTTTTCAGATATATTATGTGTTTATAGAAACTATGATCGACTGACTATCTTTAGGTCTTGTGCATTGTTTGACGTTTTTCCATTAGGTATATGTAATTATTATTATGATTAATAATATAATAATAATAATAATAATAATATATAAAATTTTCTGTAAAATAGTTAAAAAAATTTTTTTTACCAAATTTGAATTAAAAATAATATTAAAATAAAATACAAGAACTGAGAAAACTTTACGAAAGCCTTTAAAATAAACATGTCGTTTGAACCTTATCTGAGTTTGGAATCTGAAATCTTTTGGTAATACAATTTTAGCAGAAGAAAATGGTAGAATAGTTCTGGTCGAAATAGAATAATAGTTTGGTTAAATAAAATAGTGACTTTGATGAGTAAATTTAGCTTATTACCACTGAGCGTTTCTTCATCAAGACTTCCTCTTTTTGAGTTTCTTACCAAAACACAAGGTTAATAAATCTTTTAAAATGAAAATTAAAATAATAATGGATGCCTAAATTCCCTGTACGACGTTACTGCACCAGTTTTAAACCAAATTATTGTCAATCCAGTCCAAATATTCCGTAACTCTGGTATAGATACCGGGAAACTCGGCCTCAGCGCATCTAAATCCGACGGAAACAATACCAACGATAGCGTAGAAACCAGCTTTGAAATTATATGCCATCAAAGGTCCACCAGAGTCACCCTGTTTAGAAAAAAAATATGTGACAGCAGAATAATGATAACGATGTTTGAACTCGTTTAACCTCTTTCGTAACGGATCTACAGCTTGGATCCGAACTATGGGTCGCTTCATTGTTTGAACGCAGAGGACGATCATCCCTCTAACTACTGAACAGATCTAAAATCGCTTAACCTTGCTGATCTTACGGGAAGCGGTGTTGCGACGTGGCCACGACATAACCCGAAACAGCAAAAGGTAACACTGGAAGGGCCGTGTTACCCAATAATAATAATAATAAGAGGCAATAGAGTTAAAATATTTTTATTCATGAAATTAAATTTTAAGTAATTAATAAGCTTGACTAAGTTTTCGTTAACTTATCCTGACTAATGTCATTTTCTCCGTGTGACATTTAATAGGCAAGTTATTGTGGGTTAGATGAAGTTAGGTTAGGTTAGGTTAGACTTCGGTTCGGTTAGGTTAATGTATTAGTGTAAGTTAGGCATAGATTTACTAATCCACGCATTTAAGGAGTTATTAGAGAGAATTAATGATAACTTTGGATTGATTTTAATACGGAGAGCGAAGGTTTCTCGGAAGGCGTAATGGTAAGAGACGCACTCGGAACGTGGCTCACCCGTCGAGGGGACGAAACCACCTCTGTGCTACACGTTTTACTTCAGTCTCCGTATTTTAAGACCGTTAATATAAATTTTAACAACATTATCCTTCAATATGACCTTTTACTAATATGAATTTCAGTTTGTCGCTGTATTAAATAACAGAAAATACATGAACGTTATAAAGTCTCTTCTTACTAAAACAATACATACGCAGAGAACAGACTTCACGCAACCTCTATACACAGAAATATTATCTTCTTTTGTTTCAAATCACTCCAAAAAGAAGTTTTGGAGACCATTTCTTCTATCTAAAGAAGTTATGTATCATTAAAAGAAGTTATTATATCATCTGACAAGAAGCTTTGATACCCAAAAGAAGGAAAAACTTCTTATAGAATGCACCCTCAAAAAGAAGTTATAAGTTCTGAATTAAGAAGATTTTATTTTGGGTGTAGATAATAGCATTTTTCTAATAGAATTTATGGCGATGAAAGAGGACGTTCATTTTGCGAAATTTCCTTCTGGAAACGCCCCCAAATTATAGACAGGTCAAAATCATCGACACATCGACACTCCTGTCGATTAGGTTTTAGGGTAGATCATGTTAAGCTAGGTTAGTTTATGCCCACTTAGATTACGCTAGATTAGGTTAAGTTAAATTAGATTAAAAGGGTATCGATGTTTTTGACCTGCCAATAATTTAGGGTTTCACATGCAGTTTGAACATAATTTAGTTTTATAATTTTTTCTCACCTGACACGCATCGTCCCCCCCTTCACCAGCGCACAGGCGATTCTTGTTGATGTCAACGGTCCGGAAAACGGCGTACCCCTCTTGGCACTCTTCGTTGGTCCTTACCTTCAGCATCGCCTCCTTTAGGACGGGAGATGAAATGTTGTCTGAAAAAGAAAATCGTAACAAGTGAACAACTGTGACACACATTCTTTATCTCTTAGATCTTTCTCTGCACCTAATTTTGCACACACACACACACACACACATACATATATACAAAGGTGGGCACCCGGGCCTCAAAAAGGACCGACGGTCCCGGTCCTTGCCTCAAACTGGACCGACGGTCCCGGTCACGGTCCTTTCTGAAGATAGGACCTAGGAACGACTCGGTCCTCGGTCCTTATATATAATATAAGTGAAAAATTTGATTAAAATGAAAAATGAAATTAAAGACACCGGAAATCTTTAATTTTATTAACGTAAATTATAATTAATACAATACATAAATGATGAAAAAAAGTTATTAAGTTAAATGCTTGAGTTTCCCTTCAAGAAGATTAGCATTTCAAAATGGCTGTCACTGAGCCCTGACCTTTTCGGCTTGAGGACGTCCTTCCCCAAAGAGAAGAGCCTCTCCACGGCGGCACTGGATGGGATAGGCGTGTTAAACTTGATGAACACAGCAAGCACTTGTACTCCAGGTTCTGCTGACCCTTGGGGCCCAGGTATTCAAAGTATTTGTCCAGGTACGGCCAGGGATTGCCGGGTTCAGTTCTTCCGCTAGGAGCTCCAGTTGCTTGACTTGAAGTTGAAGCACTAACATCAGTAGATTCTTCGTCTCCTCCAGGTGTTGAAACAAGTTTCAGTTCAGTCTCAGTCTCTTTCTGAGTCTTCTGGAGGAAACGATCCATCTTCTTTAGAACTTCAAATAATCACTAAACACACTAAAATCACTAAAAAAGACCGTCCGACCGGACCGTCCGGAATTGCTTAAAAATGGACCGTCGCTCCTCATTTCGGTCCTCACTGAGAAAAGGACCGACTTTCCCGCCCACGGTCCTTAAAAAGGACCGAGTTCCTGGAGTTCGGTCCTTTTCGAACTCGGTCCTGCCCACCTTTGCATATATATATATATATATATATACACACGCACACACACAAGTATATATATATATATATGTGTGTGTGTGTGTGTGTACACACACACACACACACATATATAAGATTTTGAAGGCAACGCCCATGGCTCAGTTGGTAACACCATTTCCCTGTAAACGAAGTGAAGACCCTGAGGTCAGGGGTTCGATTCCTTATGATAGGCGTAATAATAATAAGGAGTTAGTGCAATGGGCCACTGCGCCAGTTTCTGGCACTCCTAACTGACTTATTATCAGATTGTGAGTGATATAAATGCGGAAATAGGGCCTATAAGATTCATTCTTAATATTCGAATAGAAAGAACACGGTATAATATAACCTAAGAAAAAGAAGTAAATTTCGTGCAGTAAAATGGATCCTTTACTTAAAAGGTTGGATGTTGTGGTATGAAGAAACGAAGAGTAAAAAATGTATTGTATGTACTGAACATGATTAATCTTAGTTGTTTCTCTATTAAGTTTACCACTGCATATTTACAAAGATCCACACATGGACGATAAATAAAAGGCAACAACATGGAAGTTCATTTCACCATGATATAGGGGTGAGTGTGCCTTAAGGAGCATTTTTAGCCCGAGCAATGACAGGGTAAACAATCAACTCAACCTAACCCGGGAGCCACCAGACAGGAGCGAACCAGAACCTCACTGCTTAGAGTTTGCCACCGTCACCATTAAGTTAATGAACAATAAATAAATGATATATTTTAATCGCCCTAAATGGAACGGTTACTTACTATAAGCTATCGATCCCCAACCAGCAACGAAAGCTTGGATTCCCGCTAGAGTATTGTTGACAAAGAAATCTCCGCGAGGCAAACACACAGGGCTTATATGTGCTGCGGAGAAACAATTAAAATAAATAACACATTTAAAATATACTAAAATGTTTTCCTTTTAAAGATTTTTAAATCTAATAAAAACAGAAAGAAATCCTCAAATAAGTTTGAAGATAGTATCAAGGGGCTTTTGATCTTTAAACCAATACACACATATATATATATATATATATTCCACCAGAATTTACTTCTTATTCTACGACCTAAATTTTGGACAGGCTACATTTTTTAGAGAAAATACAGACAATTTTGTCAGTTTATTAACAGAGTTGTAAACAAAAAACTTTTATGTTCATTTACGTCTAAATATGACGGGTCTGTCCACAGTTAGAATGGCGATGTCATTTACGAAAGTGGAGCTGTCGTAATTTTCATGCAGAACTCTGGCTGTGATTGTGTAATCCTCGTGTTCGGTTTCGTCTGGAATGTCGAGATCGTGCTCACCCATTCTGATTACTTCCCTGAAAAACAAATATATATATATATATATATATATAATATATATATATATTATATATATATACAGGGTGTCCCATAAGTCCGGCATCATAGGAGAAATTCATATTTTTCTATTTCTACAAACCATAATTTATATTTTTCTCTTTCTACAGGCCGTAATGTCTGTGAGCAAGGAAGAACGAATCCAGGTAATTCTAATCATAGGAAATCGGAGTCAAAGAGAGGCCGCTGCTGAATTTAACAGACTGCATCCAGACCGCGAGCCAATAACACAGAGTTGTGTTAGCAGACTTGTTGCAAAGTTTAAGGAAACAGGATCCATAGAAGATAAACCACGCAGTGGACCTTCAAAGAGGTCCACTGACGATGATACAGCGACTGCTATCCTGGCTCATTTTAACAGAAGTCCCAATAAGGCTCTTCGGCGATTGTCCGCCGAGACAGGAGTGTCGAAAAGTAGCATCCATCGCATTCTTCAGGCTCACAAATGGCATCCATACAAACTTCAGATCCTACAGAAATTAAGCGAAGATGATCCCGACCGGCGGATGGAATTTTGTGAATGGGCTACGGGCCAATATGCTCGGGATGCCAATTTCCCGTCCACCATTCTGTTCAGTGACGAGGCTGTTTTTTATGGAAATGGTGAGGTAAATCGACAGAACACCCGCTACTGGTCTCAAAACAACCCTCACTGGTATACCTCTTCAAAGGAACAAGGTGCATCTCGGGTGATGGTATGGTGTGGCATTTGGAAGGATCGCATCATAGGCCCCCTCTTTTTCGATGAACATGTCACTGGAGGCACCTACCTACGTATAATCAAAGAAGAAGCATTTCCCAGTGTCTTGAACGAAGAAGGAAATTTCTCAGAATGGTTCCAGCAAGACGGCGCTCCCGCACATTACAGCACCCAAGTAAGGGAATACCTGTACCAACAATTCCCTGGTCATTGGATAGTTGAGGGCCTGTGCAATGGCCAGCTAGAAGCCCGGATCTCACGCCACTAGATTTTTATCCCTGGGGCCACTTGAAAGCGGTGGTATACGCAGAGAAAATTAGGAGTGTTGAACATTTGCGGCAGCGCATTATTGGGGCATGTAACACCATTACTCCTGACATCATTCACCGTGTGCTTGCTGACTGGGTATCACGTCTGAATTTGTGTATTGAAAACAATGGTGGACATTAGGGTTATGACTTTTTACTTTTTTGTCATAAATATTGTTTCCTGTATCATCAATCGATGAACTTTTGCTTGAAAACAATAAAAAAGGGCCTAATTCTTCAGAATTAAAAACAAATGTCACCCCGAAAGCAAATATAGTATATTACTATATTCGAGACAGCTGCATTGCACCATTCTAGATTGGTTACCTGATGATTATCATAAATTGTCCAATATCTTGCAACAATACCGAAAAGCACTAAATACTCTGGAAAATCACTGGAACAGAGACCCATCTGCAATAGCTATACCAAGGAGCAACCAATATTTATTATTTTATTAATTTTTTATTTTTTATTTTGGGGTGAAGTTTTTTCAAAATATATCGAAAAAACTGTTATTTTCATTGTCAGGGGGCAAACGTTCATCGATTTATGATACAGGAACATGAGGTTATAAAAATGTCATAACCCTAGTGGACATATTGAGCACGTTCTGTAAATAAAAGCTTTTGTTTTGCCTTTTTTTATTATTTTTCCTATGATGCCGACTTATGGGACACCCTATATATATATATATATATATATATATATATATATATATATATAAATTAGGTTAGCTACGTTAGGGATAGGTTAGGTTAACGTTATGTTATGGTGAAATATTTCAATTCAAGTTGACCCTAAATCAGGAAAGTTTTCCATAATCTGTAATTTTCACATAAATTTAAAGAAATTTAGATTTCGGTGTTAAAATTAACTTTGAATTCCATCCTTCATATATATATATATATATATATATATATATATATATATATATATATATATATATATATATATATATATATATGAAAATTATTTCACGAAGGTAACACGTGAAAAATATTTATGATGAATAAAACCACGAAGGAAAGGAAACACAAAATGGTGCTCAAGCGCTTTCGTCCTGAGGATGTCATTAGACGAAAGCGCTTGAGCACCATTTTGTGTTTCCTTTCCTTCGTGGTTTTATTCATTATATATATATATAATATATATATATATATATATATATATATATATATATATGTTATAATGTAATGTTGTTATAATGTTTCAGACCAACAAAGACCCTAGGATCCACTCATGGCTGGTCTACCTAACTGTGTTCGTAATCGTGTATTGTGTATACACATACGAGGAAAAGTGTAGGTGTGGCTGTAAAGACTGTACAGTAATGTAGAAATGTGTGTGCACCCATTATGGGTCTCCCATTTAAAGGTGTTTGTGGGGCAAGTGAAGATCATCAGTTTTTCAATACCTCACAGTACTATGGGGGGCACCGCTCGGCAGAGGAATCTCTTTAAATGGGGTGTGTAAGGACAGAGAGTATCCCCTAACCCAAGACGCTGCCTCCCTATATCCCACAACACTTGTGTTGAGCTGTGGGATCTATCCCACAAAGCCTTAATTTTACTACCTTAAACTATACCCTTTCTATCAACATGCGCGTCCAATCGATTCTTAAACATGTTTATAGACGTGCTACTAATTACTTCTACCCGGCAAACTATTCCAGCTATTTACTATTCTATGCGTAAAAAAGTTTTTCGCAACTGCTGTCTCGAACCTTCTACTTGTCAACTTACACCCGTTATTTCTAGTCCTATTATATTGAGATATTTCGAAAAAGCTATCTCTATCTACGTTATCAAACCCATTCATAATTTTGAAAACCTGGATTAGATCACCCCTTAACCTCCTAGTCTCGAGTGTAGTCAATTTTAACTCTTTAAGCCTATCCTCGTACGACTTTGACCTAAGAGACGGAATCATCTTAGTTGCTCGTCTTTGAACTCTTTCGATTTTGTCTATATCTTTGCGCATATGCGGATTCCAAAATTGGATCGCGTACTCCAAATGGGGTCTAACTAATGATTTATAAGAGGAACTATAATATCGCGCGATTTGTACTCAAAATTTCGAGCTATAAAACCTAACACTTTGTTCGCCTTATTGACCGCCGCTGTACTTTGTTTCGCTACTTTTAAATCACCAGTGACTATAACTCCTAAATCTTTTTCCTGCTCTACGCTTGTTAAATCTTTCCCTGACATACTATACGCAAAATTACCGTTACGCGAACCTATATGCATAACTTTGCACTTATCCACGTTAAATCTCATTTGCCATGTGACTGACCAAACAACGATTTTATTCAGATCTTCCTGAATTTTACCTCTATCTTCGTCATTAATCGCCCTACCACCCAGCTTCGTGTCATCCGCAAACTTTGAAACTGTACTGACTAGGCCGACATCTAAATCGTTAATATAGGGTGAACCAAATGTAGGTGGACAGTAAATGATAACGTTTATTTTGAGAATACATATTTAATTTTTTTGTATACTATAATACAAAATAAAATTTAAATAAATTTAGTTATAATATTTAATATAATAAAACACAAACACCATAGTTATAATGAACACCATAGTTATAATATAATATAACACAAACCGTATTCAACCTACTGTCCACCTACTTTTGGTTCACCGTGTATATATAAGAAAAAGCAAGGGGCCCAATACAGAACCCTGAGGAACGCCACTCGCTACATTAGCCCAACACGACTCCGCTCCATCAACGACCACCCTCTGTTTCCTGCCTCGCAACCATTCTTCTAGCCAATTTATTACTACACCCCTGATTCCATGAGCCTTAGTTTTTTCAATCAGTCTTTTGTGCGGCACGGTGTCAAACGCTTTTTGAAAATCTAAATACACTACATCAACCGCCCGATGTCTATCGTAAACGTTAACCACGCTTTGGAAAAATTCTAAAAGATTAGTTAAGCAAGATTTGTTTCGCCTAAAACCGTGCTGCGTATTTCTGACCAGATTATGCACTTCTAAGTGTTCGACTATACGATCCCTAATTATTGATTCCAGTAGCTTACCTACAACAGACGTTAAACTGATTGGCCTATAATTTCCCGCCGCACCTTTATCGCCTTTCTTAAAGATAGGTGTTTACGTTCGCTAACTTGAAATTATCTGGTACGCACCCCTCAGAAATAGACGCATTAAAATCTTTATATATATATTATATATATATATATATATATATATATATATATATATATATATATATATATGAAGGATGGAATTCAAAGTTAATTTTAACACCGAAATCTAAATTTCTTTAAATTTATGTGAAAATTACAGATTATGGAAAACTTTCCTGATTTAGGGTCAACTTGAATTGAAATATTTCACCATAACATAACGTTAACCTAACCTATCCCTAACGTAGCTAACCTAATTTAATTTAACCCAATCCAGGAACAAAGTGAGAAAGCGCAGATGAGAATATAAATGACATTAAGTGAGAAGATCGATTTGAGAAAAGCCTCTTTCAGATTCTCATTTTCGGATTTCCCATTTTCTGATTTCTGATTTTCGGAATTCTCATTTTCAGATTTCTCATTTTCTGATTTCTGATTTTCGGAATTCTCATTTTCAGATTTCTCATTCTTCGAACAAAAATGAAGTGTTACTAGTCATAATATGGAAGATACTAGGTAAAGTGAGATTAAGGTAGATTCGTTTTTCCCCACTTTAAATCGTTCCAAAACGAGAAAAGCGTTCTCCCAAATCTGGAATTCACACTTTTGGACTGAGAATATCAATGAGAATTAAATAGAAGTGTGAAGTAATCATACGAAACAGTCTTAATTAGTTTCAAGGTTCGAATGAAAACTGATAAGAACGATATAAAAAGTTTATAAAGAAATAATCGATGCTGAAATTGAAATAAAAGACTCTGGATTCAAATTTGAGAGCTGAAATACTCATGTATTTTATAACACTGAATCTGAAGCTTCGGTAAAAGCTGAATTCCACAATTATCTTATCTATCTGCTGTGTGGATATGTCTAAATTCCACGTCATATATAAAGGCGTTGCGTTTACAAGTATATATATATATATATATATATATATATATATATATATATGATGAATAAAACCACGAAGGGAAAAGAAACACGGACTGGTGCTCAAGCGCTTTCGTCTAATGACCTCCTCAGTGTTCCTGAGGAGGTCATTAGACGAAAGCGCTTGAGCACCAGTCTGTTTCTTTTCCCTTCGTGGTTTTATTCATCATAAATATTTTTCACGTGTCACTTTCGTGAAATAATTTTCATATATATATATATATATATATATATATATGTAAATTATTTCACGAAAGTAACACGTGAATAAAAATATTTATGATGAATAAAACCACGAAGGAAAGGAAACACAGAATGGTGCTCAAGCGCTTTCGTCTAATGACATCCTCAGGAACACTGAAGTAAATGAAGAGTTCAAGAATATATACAGGTTACAAAAAAAAATATATATATACTGTATATAATAAATATAGACATAAAAATTGTGGGAGGAGCATACAAATTTGTAAGGACGACTACCAATTTTAGCACTTTGCCCGAATTCAACATAAGATCAAATTTTATAGTTAATGCCTGAATAATATATATGTCACAAAAAATATATAAAGAAAAAAATATATATAAAAATAAATTGAAAAATAAAAATTGTAAGAGGAGCATACATATTTATAAGGGAAAACTACCCACGTTTTAGCACTCTGCCCTTCTTGTCCAAATCCTTTCTGAACGAATTCAACACAAGATCAAATGGATTGTTTACAACCAATTTTATAGATAAGGCCTGAATGATATATAGGTCACAAAATATAAAAAAAATATATAAAACTAAATTGAAAAATAAAAATTGTAAGAGAAGCATACAAAATTTATAAGGAAACACTACCAAAGTTTTAGCACTCTACCCTTCTTGTCTAAATCCATTCTGAACGAATTCAAAACAACGGGATCGAGTTGAAAAAGACCTTTGCTCATGTTAAAGTTATTTGTAAGTTGGATAATAGCAGACTCAAGAATATTTCTATTAACAATGTTGCTAGAGTGAAACAAAACTGAAGCATTATTCCAATCAATACAGTGGGATAACTCTGACAAATGGACAAAAAGGGCACTGGACGACTGTCCCGTTCTAACGGAATATTGATGCTGTTTTACACGCGTGTGCAAATTCTTTCCCGTCTGACCAATGTAAAAGTAATCACATTGTTTACAACCAATTTTATAGATAATGCCTGAATTATTGGTAGGGCTATTTTTTACTATGATATTTTTCACAATATTGTTATATAAAAATACTACATTAATCTCCAAAAGTTTAAGTACATTAGCAATGCCTAAAAAGCCTGGGAAAAATGGAAGTACTAAAATATTCTTTGACAAAGTGCGAGTGTTATTATTCACACGATAGAAGGTTTGTTTTGCCTTGTTAAGACAAGATTCCATAAACGCAGGTGGGTAGCACAGATCACTTCCAATACCGTTGATTTTTCCAATTCGGCATCGATGTATTCCGGACTGGCGATCCTAAGAGCGCGGAGAAACATTGAAGAAAATATGGCCTTTTTAATGGGGGTGTCATCATCACTGTCATGTCCAGAGTAAAAGTGTACGTAGGACAAATTGTTTGTTTTTTCCGATAGATACTAAACTTAAAACCTGGGCTTTCCCTATGTACACGCACATCCAAAAACGGGATTGAGTTGTCTTGTTCCACTTCTAAAGTAAACTTAATGGAGGGGACTTGATCATTTAACTGAAGGAGGAAGTCATCCAGGTCACGATTCATGGGCCAGATGCACAAAATATCGTCGATGTACCGCAACCATGGGATATTTTGTGCATCTGGCCCATGAATCGTTACTGGATGACTTCCTCCTTCAGTTAAATGATCAAGTCCCCTCCATTAAGTTTACTTTAGAAGTGGAACAAGACAACTCAATCCCATTTTTGGATGTGCGTGTAGATAGGGAAAGCCCAGGTTTTAAGTTTAGTATCTATCGGAAAAAAAATAAACAATTTGTCCTACGTACACTTTTACTCTGGACATGACACCCCCATTAAGAAGGCCATATTTTCTTCACTGTTTCTCCGCGCTCTTAGGATCGCCAGTCCGGAATACATCGATGCCGAATTGGAAAAAATCAACGGTATTGGAAGTGATCTGTGCTACCCACCTGCGTTTATGGAATCTTGTCTTAACAAGGCAAAACAAACCTTCTATCGTGTGAATAATAACACTCGCACTTTGTCAAAGAATATTTTAGTACTTCCATTTTTCCCAGGCTTTTTAGGCATTGCTAATGTACTTAAACTTTTGGAGATTAATGTAGTATTTTTATATAACAATATTGTGAAAAATATCATAGTAAAAAATAGCCCTACCAATAATCAGGCATTATCTATAAAATTGGTTGTAAACAATGTGATTACTTTTACATTGGTCAGACGGGAAAGAATTTGCACACGCGTGTAAAACAGCATCAATATTCCGTTAGAACGGGACAGTCGTCCAGTGCCCTTTTTGTCCATTTGTCAGAGTTATCCCACTGTATTGATTGGAATAATGCTTCAGTTTTGTTTCACTCTAGCAACATTGTTAATAGAAATATTCTTGAGTCTGCTATTATCCAACTTACAAATAACTTTAACATGAGCAAAGGTCTTTTTCAACTCGATCCCTTTGTTTTGAATTCGTTCAGAACGGATTTAGACAAGAATGGTAGAGTGCTAAAACTTTGGTAGTGTTTCCTTATAAATTTTGTACGCTTCTCTTACAATTTTTATTTTTCAATTTAGTTTTATATATTTTTTTATTTTTTGTGACCTATATATCATTCAGGCCTTATCTATAAAATTGGTTGTAAACAATCCATTTGATCTTGTGTTGAATTCGTTCAGAAAGGATTTGGACAAGAAGGGCAGAGTGCTAAAACGTGGGTAGTTTTCCCTTATAAATATGTATGCTCCTCTTACAATTTTTATTTTTCAATTTATTTTTATATATATTTTTTTCTTTATATATTTTTTGTGACCTATATATTATTCAGGCATTAACTATAAATTTAATCTTGTGTTGAATTCGGGCAAAGTGCTAAAATTGGTAGTTTTCCTTACAGATTTGTATGCTCCTCCCACAATTTTTATTTCTATATTTATTATGTGTATATATTTTTTTTTGTAACCTCTATATAGTCATGAACTCTTCATTTACTTCAGTGTTCCTGAGGATGTCATTAGACGAAAGCGCTTGAGCACCATTCTGTGTTTCCTTTCCTTCGTGGTTTTATTAATCATATATATATATATATATATATATATATATATATATATATATATATATATATATATATATATATATATATATTGCAACACCGCAGACATTCACAGATATACGTTCAGGTTTATCAGCGAAAGAGCAGTTTATTAACCTGCAATTAAAATTCTTTTACAGAACTGCACTCAGTTGTAAGAGGAATAAAAATATCTTACAAATCTCTCCTTCTGTTGACGCAGTGAGCAGCCGTCAGGATGTGCATCGACGTGATCAGAGCTCCGCCGCACAGGAAATCCAACTCTCCTCTGAACGTTCTGTAACCGAGGGCCGCAAGCCAGGGCCAGGCTCCTGCAGAGTGCGAAGCGAAAAAAAAATGAAAAAAAAAAATATATATATACGCTTAGTGATATACTTAAATTTGGCACTAATCTCTCCCGAATGAAGATCGAGTAATGCGAACTACTGCCGTACTACCTCGAGTTAGTTAGTTAGTTAGCATATATATATATATATATATATATATATGTGTGTGTGTGTGTGTGTGTGTGTGTGTGTGTGTGTGTGTGTGTGTGTGTGTGTGTGTGTTTGTGTATTATTAGAACGTTGGGAAGATGAACTTGTAAATGGCGTTAAATTTGAAATCTCGTAAGGTACAGTAATAGATCTCTTGCTGTTAATAATAATGATTGTAGACATGGATGTTGACATTAAAAACTGTCGTACCGTGCATCGTGTGGACGACACAAAGATATGCAAGGAAATATCAAATGAAGGTCTACGTAAAATAACTTTGAAAACCTGTTCAGGTAGGCGGAAAACAACAATATGAAGTCAACGAAGAAACATTCTAACTTATAAAGTATGTAACAATAGGAAACTACGGAGTAAAGGTTACAAAACGTCGCCAGCCAAATGTAAAATACCAATCCCACAACTCCACAACTTGATCTTGGAGTAATAATGTCATTGGATGCCAAATTCAGGGAACATTATAACGTTAAAATTATAACAGCTAGAAAAATAATGGGAATTACCTGGAGGAAAAAAATAATGGGGATTACCTAGAGGAACTTCGCAGCAGAAGAGCAAACATCATGCTAAATGTATGGAGGAGTTTGGGCCTATGAATATTTGAGTATTGCTCATTACTCTCAAGCACGTACAGAGAAAGACAAATAAAAATCATACAAAGGAATTTCATATCTAAGGCAGAGGAAACGACAAAGGAAGGCTATCACTCTAAAAACTGTCCGGTGTGTGTACTTCAGAACCGAGAGTAAGAAAAGGACTAAAGTACTCTCGATATAAAGTATGTAAAGAATACACTCGTTAGATCGAAGGTACACCTAGAGTAGATTGAAAAGTTTTTCTTAAGCCTTGGAAGTGTACTTTTTGTATTTTTCATTTAGTTCCAGACGACACCGCTTGGCAAGAAGATAACCAATTCATCTACTCACTATCTACTATCGTTCTACTGTATATACGAGTATGTACCATTGAAGTACGCTATCTTTTACAGGCTATGCTTAGTTCGTTTTTCCTCTCGAATCTAAAGTACACACAGCGGACAGTTTTTAGAGTCACGACTACAATCCTTGAAACTCTACTGCCTGGAAAGAAGACGCGAGCTTATACACAGTAATATGTATACATAAGAAAATTACTTGAGGGATATGCCTCAAGATTTAGAAATGAAATAAAAACACACTGGGACAAGAGAACAGGTAGCTTCTGTACCAACCCAGCTGCGGGTTAATTAATCCGGTTAATTAATTGGTTTTTAACAGATGAAGACTATTATTTATAAAAACAGAAAACTAATCTAAACGCTGGAAAGTATTTCTAATAAATTATAATTCATTTTCTATCTCTAAAGGGTCACAGTGCCTAAGCCTCTGAGAAAAAGTCCCACAATGATCCCCCTTTTTGGTACTTTCAGAATGTGCTTAGAAAGCATGTAAGTAGGTATTAGAATGTGTAGATTTCCTATAAACAGAAAATACCAGTTTATTAAAGGTTTTTTTTGTGACCATAACATCTAAAAAATGCAACTTCTGATTTACTTCAACCTCAAAAGTAAATTTTATGGTCGGTTGAGTGATGAAAGTTCATTTGTACACTCGTCATCCTCAAGAAATTACATCATCAACATATGTTCACCAATTAATACCGGAACAACGGATTCAACCGATTGAGGTTTTCTCATCAACATTTTCGTGATCATCCTGAAATGTTGCCTTTACCGCCGGATATAATTATTATAAAATTGACTGAGTTGTGTACTTAGCACACTTATTTTAGTTTGAGTGGTTGTTTTTATCAAATGCGGCCTGGTTTGCTTATGGATTCGGCCCTTTCACTCGTTTTATCTAATATTTTTATAGAGTTTTGAGAAGGTTTTCCTTCTTAATTCATTTAACATACAAAAGTATTGGAATTGTTTTATATTTTTCCTTGTGGGTATGCAACATTTATAAATATCACGTGTTTATTTGTGAAATTCATCTCATATTTTTACTGAATTAATTTAGCAATTCCTCCAAGTACTTTTGAGTTTATTTCCCTTCTCTTCTCTTTCGCAGAATGGAAAGAACCCGAAATAAACTCGAAAGTTCTCGTAAAACTCAATCTTCGGAGTCGGCAAAACGCAAAATGTGAATGGGTCTGTTCCCATTCATTGTCATTCCCGTTTCAGTCCTCGTCCAAGAATAAAAGTTCCAAAAGGTGGAATCTCAAAGGAAGAAATTTTCAAGTCGATCTATTCTTATTTCCACTGTAGGATTTCCCACTTTAATTAAATGTGATTTTCTATAGAAAGTTTCCCTCAAGCCCGATACTGCGTCACGGTCTCTCTTTGCCTTTTCCCAAATCAGGAAACTTTTCCTAAATCTGGAATTCTCACTTCGAGTATTCCCACTTTCGGACCGTGGACGGATAAGAATGGGAATGACATTGAGTGGGAAGTAATCGCCACTATCGATTAAGATACGTGATTTACATTTAGAACATTCTGTAGATTACTTCCCACTCAATTACGGTTGCAAAATTCTTGGGAAATTTGAGGGCGGTAAATTTTCATTGGGAATTTGGGAAATTTTCGGGAATTTTAGGAAACTGGGGAATTTTGGGAATTTTTAAAAACTTCCATTTTTATAAAACGAACAGTTGCATTAGTCTTGAATGAGAGTACTCTGTGTACTTTAAATTTTTGAGAAAAGTATGGAATAATGGAGCCAAGAAAAACAATTCAAAATGCAGTTGGTGATGTTAGCAAATGATTGCTTCAGTTATAATACTGACATCTTGCAATAGCGTGGAGTTGGAGATGGTGAAGTGGGAAACTCCCACTCCTTGAAATTTCTTTTAACCCCAATTATTTCACAAGAAGGAAATTTCCAGAATGCTGAAATGGAAACTCCACATGTGAAAATATCTTACCAATTAGTAAATATTAAAACGTGAATTTTCCGCATACCTGAACCCGATAAAAAAAATTTTGGATAGAAAATGCTTAAATATGTTATATTTTACTGTTTACATCTAAAAAATATTTAATAAACTCTAAAAATGACCTAAAATTCCAAAATTCCCAAAGTATTCAAAATTCCGAAAACTTTCCATGGAAACTTTCCAAACTTCCCGTAAAGTTTCCATCCCTTTGCAGCCATACACTCAGTGTATATCTTTATCGGCAGTGGTAGAGACGTCTCCTCGTCATAGAAAATATGGTTGTCAGAGGTAATCCTATACTTCTTTCCAAGTAAGTAAAGCTTTTAAGTTGTTGTTTATTTCGACTCATTTCCAATCACTTTCACAACTAATGGTGCTACGTCCTAGTCAATGTCATAACACCGCTTCCCGTTGATCAGTAAAGTTAAGCGACATTGAGTCGGATAGTAGTTGGATAGAAGACCGTCCTCTGAGGCCAGACTATGTAGCGACCCGTGGTGTGGATCCTACGTAAAGTTGTAAGTCCCCACCCCCCTCCGTCACATGACCTTCGATGTTACGAAGGAGGTTAAACAACCCGATCATTACATTTTCCACAACCATTGTTTTTTTGACGGACTCGTTTAAAGTAAACTTAAAATAGTCGACATTTAAGCCTCCATATTCCATGTAGTTAAAAGTGAAAAAGATGTATCCTCATTTGTGAAAATATACAACGTTTACTGTACTTACCTTCATCTGAAATTTGGCCTCCAACAATTCGTCTTGATGTTTTTGTACTGTTACCACATTTATCAGGCAGAAGACTAAATCCTTTGACATCGGGAACTCGGGGCTCTGTTGGAGGTTCAGTTGGGGGTTCAGTCGGAGATTCGGTTGGAGGCTGAGTTGCGGGTTCAGTTGAGGATTTAGTAGTTGGCTGTGGTTCAGGTTCGACAGGCGTCTCAGTTGGGGCTTCAGTTGGAGTTGGTTTTGTTGTTCCTGATAAAGAGTATATATATATATACATAAAGCTGACACACGGTCTGGCATTCCATTGATGAACTTTGCTATTTGTTCTTAAAGACAATCATCGTGTGTCTATTTAATTTTGTCAACTCTCTCTCTCTCTCTCTCTCTTCTCTCTCTCTCTCTCTCTCTCTATATATATATATAATATATATATATATATATATATATATATATATATATATAGTGTGTATATCAGTGATGGCGAACCTTTTTATCCAAGTGTGTCACTTGCATACATGCATTTTAAATTTAACTACAAAATCATAGATAGCTGACTTATTAATCGAAAGTACTCGGACGTAGACGATTTATTGCAGTTTTTCATCAGAATAGCAAACATTTTCAACATCCATCGCGTGTCACCTGAAACCTTGCGGCGTGTCACTGCTGACACGCGTGTCATAGGTTCGCCATCACTGGTGTGTATATATATATATATATATATATATATATATTATGGAGGAAGGAGGGGCCAAGGGCGAATGCCCGCAAAAGCGCCGCCCCGTCCTCAGTAGGAAAAGAAGAAAGTTAAAAACAAGGTCCAGGAATTTCGAGATGCGTAGATACTCTGCGTTTCAAAGATTGGAGGTCATAGACAGTGGGAAAGATGGATTGAGGAAGATTGTTCCAGAGTTCACCGGTTGAGTAGATGAAATACTGAAAATACCGATGACCCTTGCGTTAGAGAGTTGCACAGAAAAGGAATGAGAATAGGTCGAAAGTTTGGTGCTGCGTGCTCTCCTTAAAGGAGGAGGCATGCAGTTAGAGAGTTCAGAAGAGCAGTGTCCATTATAATAGCGATAGTAAAGAGAAAGTAAGGCAACATTGCGGCGAAGAGAGAGCGACTGAAGACAGTAAGAGGTGGGAAATTGATGAGACGAAAAGCCCTTGATTCCACCCGGTCAAGCACGGCTGTGTGGGTTGAGCCAGCCAACACATGAGAAACGTACTCCATACAGGGACAGACAACACCCCTATACAGAGAGATCAACTGAGCAAGGATGAAGAAACTGCGGAGGCGGTACAGCATACCTAACCTCTTAGAAGCTGTTTTAGAAAGAGAGTATATATGATCTTTCCAGGAAAGATCACGACAAGAGGAAACGCCAAGAATGTTAAGAGAAGAGGAAGGATTGAGTTGTGTATTGTTGAAGGTAAAGGGATAGTCGTGTGGAAGATTGTGACAAGTACACAGATAAAGGAACTGAGTTTTTGAGGCATTGAAAACTACAAGACTTTCTCTGCTCCAATCAGAGATGGAGAAAGCTCAGAGGTCATGTGTACCATTGCCGTCTCACACGAATCATGGAGTGACTGTTGAGAGGGACGCTTTGTGAAGCGGGTGAAGAAGTAAAGAGTGAAATCATCGGCATAGGAATGGATAGGACAGGAAGTGCGACTTAATAGATCATTGATAAATAAAAGGAGAAGAGTGGGGGACAGGACAGAACCCTGAGGAACACCACTGTTAATAGCTTTAGTAGAAGAACAGTGGCCACCTACAACCGCAGCTATAGATCGGCCAGAAAGAAAATTAGGGATGAAGGCACAGATAGAAGGATAGAAACCAAAGAAGGACAGTTTCGAAACTAAAGATTTGTGCTAGGCTCTATCAAAAGCTTTTGATATGTTTAGCGCAATAGCAAAAGTTTCACCAAAATCCCGAAAGGAGAATGACCAAGAGTCAGAGAGAAATGCAAGAAGATCGCCAATGGAGCATCCCTTGCGGAATTCATACTGATGAGTGGTGTTTAAGATAGATTCGAAAACTTTAGAAAGGCAAGAAATCAAAGCAATTGGACGATAGTTGAAGGGTTGAGAGCGGTTACCCTTCTTTGGGACAGGCTCAATGAAAGCGAACTCCCAGCAGGAAGGAAAAGTACCAGATAAAACACAAAGACGAAAGAGTTTGCCGAGACAGGGTGTCAGCACAGAAGCACAGTTCTTGAAAACAACAGAAGGAACACTATCAGCACCGTACGCCTTCCTAGAGTTGAGCCCAGATAGGGGAGAAAGAACATATTTGGAGGATATTCTAATTTCAGACATAATAAAGTCAGAGGTAAGAGATGGAGGAAGAGCACCGGAATCGTCCAGAGTTGAGTTGGAGGCGAAAGTTTGAGCGAAGAGTTCAGTTTTATCAGAAGAGACGGCAACTGAGCCGTCGGAATGGAAAAGAGGAAGGAAAGAAGAGGAAGTGAAGTTGTTGGAGAAGTGATTAGTTAGATGCCAGAAAGAGCGAGAAGAATTAGAATTGGATAGGTTTTCACATATTTGTCGGGTGAAGGAATTTTTGGCGAGATGAAGAACAGATTTTGCACGATTCTGAACAGAAATATAAGTTGAAGTATATGGCGACGGTACCTTCTGAAACCCTCCTCTCTGTTGCGGATAGCATTAGAACAAGCAAAGTTAAACCGAGGTTTGTTTTTGCTTTAATATTAGGACTAGAATATGGAATGTACGCCTCCATGCCCGAGAGAATCACCTCTATGATGCGCTCAGCACACTCGGAAGGGCCCCAGCCACGGAAGCAGTAATCATTCCATGGGAAATCATAGAAGTACTGCCCAAGGGCCTCCCAATGAGCGACACCAAAGTGCCAAAGGCGCCTCCTCCTGGGAGGATCCAGAGGCCGAATTGGAGCGATAGGACAGGAAACATATATAAGATTGTGGTCGGAGGAAACCAACGGAGAAAAATGTTTGACAGAGTAAGAAGGATGAAAGGTGAGAAATAAATCCAGAATGTTGGGCCCAACTCCAAGGCGATCGGGAATACGAGTAGAGTGCTAGAGTGCTGTACAATCTGCTCTAGGTCATTTAGAATAGAAATGTTGTAAGCTAGTTCACCAGGGATGTTAGTGAAATGAGAGGAAAGCCGAAGATGGTGGTGAACATTGAAATCTTCTAAGATGGAGATTTCAGCCAAAGGAGAATGGGACAAAATGTATTTCACTTTTGAAGTGAGGTAGTCAAAGTGTTTTGGATAGTCAGTAGAAATAGGAAAAAGGTAGACAGCGCAGATGTATTTAGTTTGAGATTGGCATGTAAAAAGCCTTTGCCAGAGGGTACAGAATTCGAAGGATTCGAGTTCGAGAATACGAGAACAAGTTAGGTCATTGCGTACATATACGCAACATCCACCTTTGGAGTGAAATTGAGTATAGAGAAAGTAAGAGGGCACAGAAAAGGGATTGGTGTCAGTCGTCCCAAACACCTGAGTTTCAGTGAGGAAGAGAAGGTAAGGTTTAGAGGAGGAGAGGTGTTGTTCAACAGAATGAAAATTTGAGAAAAGGCCACGAATGTTGCAGTTTATATATATATATATATATATATATATATATATATATGGGATGAATTTCACAATAAAACACGTGAAATGAATGAATGCTGCAAACCCACAAGGAAAAAGAAAAACGATTCCAAGGCCTTTCGTGTATTCAAAGCTACACCTCGTCAGGTGTAGCTTTGAATACACGATAGGCCTTGGAATCGTTTTTCTTTTTCCTTGTGGGTTTGCAGCATATATATATATATATATATATATATATGATGGCGAGGGCTAGCAAAAATTCTCCACTGTATAAGAAGAGAGCTGAAATCAGTCTTCGAGGCTCATGATACCACTTTTTTTATTTTGAAAAGATTGTGCAGTGTGTAAAATGCATGTATGTGTAGTGAAGAACAGAGGAAGAAATGTGTTTTTGAGAGCATGCTGGACTGCTCACAGGATAGATAAAACATGGAAAAAGATCAGCTAAAGAGGACAATGATAGGAGAAACGGAAGTTGCAGCACTCTCTGTCTCCTGCCTAACGTCCCCACAGAGTTCCCTGGTCGATTGGTGTCTACAATCTCCTCCTCAAACACAGTATTATATATATATATATATATATATATATATATATATATATATATATATATATATATATATATACTGTATGCGTATACACACTGTATATTAAACTCCGGACCACAGAAATGTCTCAAATGCGCTCATGACCTTGATACCTTTAAGTTATACTCCTTTATGAGGAATATCGAGTATATGTGACGTCATTATGATAAAAAGACCTCTGTGTGCCAGTTTGGAAAAAAAAATATAGCAAAACCCTTGAAACAGTGGAAAGTTAATGCATAGCGACGTACCAAAATATTAGAATATCTTGTCAGGTGTTACAAAAAATAGCATAAATTCATTATGTTTATAGAGTGATGCCAATATATGAAGTGTTTATTTTTTAAATCTGCGCCATAATATTTAGTTGGTCTACTCTTATCCCTGATTACGACCTCCAATCGACGTGGCATCGAGTCGATAAGCCTTTTGTATTCTTCTGTAGTTATCGATTGCCAAGTTGTCATGAAACACTTCTTCAGTTCACTAAGCGTTCCTGGTTTACGCTTTTGAACATTTTGCATAATAATATTCCCAAAGCTTTATTCTCGTATTAAGATCGGGAGAATTAGCTGACTATGGTATTACATCAATTTCATGAACATCAAACCACGCAAATGTTGCACGAGCCGCATGAGCTGGAGTGAGGTCATATTGGAAAATAAATGGTTCGTCTTCGTCACTCTTCATACACCTTTCTGCAGACTCCAGCATAAAGTATTCTAAGATTTCTTGATAAACGTGACTACTGACAGTTTTATTTACAAATACAAGTGACCCCAACACCACTTGCATTCATACAACACCACACTAACTAACAGAAGATTGCAAGAGGCTTATCGACTCGATGTCACGCCGATTGGAGGCCGTAATCGGGGCTAAGGGTGGACCAACTGAATACTAAGGCGCAGATTTAAAATGTCTTTGATATAGGTTTAATATATTGGCAGTACTCAGTAAACAATGAATTTATTCTATTTTTTTGGAATACCTGACAAGATATTCTAATATTTTGGTATGTCGTTATGTAATATTTTTTCACCATTTAATAAGATTTTTGCTATATTTTAATTGTTGTTTTCCAAACTGGCACACAGAGGCGTCTTTTTATCATAATGACGTCACATATACCTGATATTCCTCATAAAAGTGTATATCTTAAAGGTATTATGAAGATCATGAGCGCATTTAAAACAGTACTCTTTTTTTTGGCTGGAGTTGTATATTTATATATATGTACTGTATATAACTGTCACTGCAGATTCATTTATACAATACATATCATATACAAAATTATATGTTGTTGTTCCTTTCTCTTTAGCACAAGTTACTGACAACGACCTTCAGAAGATGATTTTTCAATCAATCTATCAATCACTTCTTTATTTATAAAATAAATATTAGACTATTACAGTTGTTTGTCGTGTTACAATAATTTTAACGTAGAAAAAGCAGTTGTCAATTGGACTCTTTATTTTACTTGATTTGTCCCTTGAACTTTAGAGCGTCCGGTGGCTCGATCGGTTAGGGCGCTGCCCGGCAGTGTTGAGACTCCGGTGAGTCGTGGGTTCGAACGCCAGTTCTGCCTATAGCTGGGCGGTTGTCTTTTCTGTAACTTAGGTCACAACAGACGAAGTTACGAGCCGGCCAACCCCTGCCTTTAACTGTTTCGGGGTAAGGTACTGCAGCCCAGGCTCGGGCCCCTTCTCCTCCCGTCCTTAAGGGATATGGGACACCGATGTTATCTTACCTTTACCTTGAAATTTGGGCTTTATTTTGCATAAAACAATTAAATTATTAGAAATATTTAGGACGAAAATTCACCCCTACTACTTGAAAATACCTGCTGAAATCACGAAAGGTGTCGTAGTCTTCGACCCACTTTTCCCCACACCAGCGCAGCACACCACGGGGACATTGTTCTCGTATCGACAAACACTCCTGAAAAGTAATATGTATGTTTAAAACCACACAATAACTTAATAATTTTCTACATGAGTGTTATTGGAAGGATGAGAACAGCCATTTCTCGTACCGAGACGTTACAAAATTATTTCTTCTGCTTTCTTCCGTTTTATTTCTACGACAGATAAGGTTGTACCCTTTACGTTTGTATAATGAGAGATTAGGGTGTGTCAATTTTGTCAGCTTTTTTCAAATCAATTTTGGTAGTGAAAATATAGTGTCTTTTCATGTCAAAACTTGAAAGTGGCCAACCAAAATTAAATAAAATAACCCTTACCTACATCAATTTTACCTTAAAGTTTCAGAAATTGACTCTTTTACTAAATAATAGGACATAAATTGATTAACTATTCATCTGTCACAGAATTATCCCACTGATCGCATATGGAGTGTTTTCAAGGTCATATAGTTGTTGTACAATGTACAAGTCACAACATGAATAGAACTGTCCCTCACTCTCAGTCCTCAGTTGCTCTTAGATGTCATTGATTATTACAATTATTTATTATCATCATATTCTTCTGTCTAATTATGTTGTAATCTCGTGAAATATTTTTTATTGAATTTTAGAACATCGAATGACTAAACTTTGAAACATCGTAATTGATATAAAATACTTAAATGTTTTTCCTTCTTTTCAGATATTCCTAAGATGCCAAAATTGAAGACAAGAGGTCAGTCGTCATGCCACTTGAGCCTGTTGTCGGTACAGGCAAGGAGCTTCCCGTATCAGAACTACCAACAGTGCGAGACATGCTGAGACTAGGGTTACTCCTTCGTGAACAAAATACAAAGGATAGAAGGAACTACACAGAGAAAGAGCTCATAAGGGGCATGATTCCCCCTCTTCTGCATCAGTGGAAAAAAGCTAATGTGTTATTCAAACCACCTGTACTCAATCAGTATAGAACGATTGAGCTAAAATTAACAAAGCTGTGGCACAAAGCAGTTGAGACATCACTTGGTAAAGGAAAACTAGCAAAGAAAAATAAATTTCTGCACACACTTGATACTCTTCTTGACATTTTTAACTGCCAGTGTCCCATAGAGTTGTGTTCTGAAGCCAATTGTTCTCCCTCATGCAGAAGAGAACCTCACCCTCACATTGATTGTCGCTGTCCTCGTGAGAAGAAGATCCCTGTTTTGGAGCTGGCTTTCATAAAGGCGCAGAGAACAAAGGCAGGAGGCCAAGGAAGTATGCAGATTGGTTCGGCAGATTATTCAGAAACCAAAAAATAGATTGTTATTGCTAAGAAAAAAGAGAAAATCCGAGAGAAGGAAGAAAGGAAGAAAAAGAAGAGTGAAGAAGCCACCCAAAGAGATGAAGAGCTCTATCAAGAGGTTTCTCACTTCTTTGAAACCTCTTCAGATGAACAGAAAGAAGCAACATCAGATGATAGCTCCAAAATGCCATCTGAACCTTCGCCGAAGAGAATGAAATACAACACTAAAGACATCTCAAACATTGCCCTTGCCAGTATTCGCCACCATACGGGGCTACGAGAGACTGCAGAGATTGCCACTGCCGCTTGGATAGATGCAGGCCTCATCAGCCGAGAGGATACATCCTTAGTGATAGATCATAATAAGATAAGAAGAGCACAAGAAAAAATAATGAAGGAAATATCTGATCAGCATGAAAAAGATTTGTAGGAGGAAGGTCTCTCTTGCCTTTTGTTTGATGGAAGAAGAGATGACACAAAAGTCTCCTAGAGGTAGAGGGAATGGACAGAAAGTTTCCCGGTCTCATCAAAGAAGAACACTACTCTCTGTGTTCCGAACCTGGTGGCCGCTATTTGTTTCACTTTGTTCCTGAAGCAGAAGTAGAAAGCAAGAAACATGCAGAGGCAATTGCTGATCAAATAATATGTTGGCTTCAAGAAAGAAGACTTGACAGTTCACTGCAGGCCGTTGGTGGAGACTCAACTGCGGTGAACACTGGATGGCAGGGCGGTGTTATAACGCATTTAGAGAAAAACTTGGAAGAAGGCCCCCTTGGCAACATGCTAGATGAAGCAACGGAATTAGAAATAAATACAAAATTTCCAAAGGTCGAAGTAGGCCCTCCCCTTCCAGTGTTGTCTGAAGAAGTTATCAAAGACCTCAGCACGGATCAATCTTACGCTTATCGTATTGTTCAAACAATCAGATCAGGAGAGTTGCCTCAAAATCTGGCTCTCTTGGAGATTGGACCCGTAAGTCACAGTCGTTGGTTAACTACAGCGATTCGTTTCTGCAGGATTTGGGTTTCCAAACATGCACTGAAGGGCAAAATGCTATAGAATTTGATGTTGATTGTTGAATTTATTATTGGGTTTTATCTTCCTCACTGGTTCAATGTAAAACTTAATCCAATGTGGATGGAGGGGCCCAACCACATCTTGTTTCAATTACAGCTACTGAGAACCCAAAGGAAAGTAGTGGTGGACATCGTGTTACCTGTGGTGAGAAGGTCCGCTTGGTATGCTAGGCCAGAGGCAGTTTTGCAAGCAATACTCTGCAGCCAATGTACCAAAGAGCGAACTGAGGCTGTGGAAATCATTCTAAAGCTTAAAGGAACATCACTAGATGATGATCAGCTGGGAGACTGCTCTGTTCAGACAAGGAATGTACCTCCGATAAACGTCAATGCCACGAAATTGTCAGAATTAGTTAACTTGAGTTCGGAAGTTCTGGAGCCACCACTGACAACATGTATAACAAACAAAGATTTAACACAACTTAAAGAGGCCCCAATGCAAGTGCCAAAGTGGCCTTCTCACACTCAGAGTGAGGAGAGATGTGTGAAAATGGTCACAGAAGCAGCTAGTCAAGTTTACAGTCACGAGAGGCGAGAAGGCTACATCAAAGCGCAAGTAGCAAGCCGAATGCTGATGTCAAGGAACCGCAGCAAAAAGGACATGACTGCATTGGTTACTTTCAAATAAAGACTCTGAATGATATCTTATTGCCACTTTAAATGTTGATAGGATGTTTGCGCACATTTGTTATTTTGTTACGAATTTACGGAAAAATGGAATTTTTGAGTTAAAATTGATGTAGGTAGGAGTTATTTTTTATTGTTTTTGAAGCAAGGATATTATTTTGTATGCCAAATGATTACATTAAATTGCTACCAAATCACATGATTTTCAATTTAGTCATTTCACCCCCAAAATTGACACACCTTAATGAGATCCCCTTTTTGAAAAATAGTCAACTTTTTTTTAAAATTTAGGGGCAGGCTATACATTCCATACTTTGGATTGTTCCCTCTTTTTTTAAAGTATGCGAGGGTTTTTAGACCACCTGTAGTTAGGTCAGATTAGGTATGGTTAAACGTGTTGAGTTGAAGTTTCTATAGAAATTTAGTCATTTAGAAAGGTAGTCATGGAGACTTTTTTGTATATATTACAGTTCGAGAATTTGCTTATTACTATTATTACTTTTGTATACACAAAGTCAGTGACACTAAAACCAAACAAAAATTGATTAAGTATTATTAAATTCTTCTTCATAATTGACTTTTATAAGCTTTAAACAGGAATGCTTCTAAGGCACTGGGGTCGAAGTACCTTAATGGTTTTCATGAACTTTAACGTCCCAACTAATAGAAGGTTCCTAACGATAACCGTGTAGATTCTCTCTTTCGGGATATAAAATCAAATTGAAAGCCAGTAAGTTTCCGGCTACTATTTGTGCAGTCCCCATTTTGGAACCTAATTCTTAGAGGAACTTTTCCTTGACCTATGAAAACTGTAATTTCTTTATAGAAAAAGAAATTACTGTGATTACCAGTATCAAAATTTCATAAGGTAAAACAAAAGAAAATATGGTTGAAAGAAGATACATGAGAAAGGCAGAATATTTGAAAATTAAAAAAAAATTATAGGCAATTTCAGCAAGCGAGAAACCAGATCTGTTTTTCCTCCATGAAAGAATTTATAATTTTTCTACATAAAATGAGAATAAGTTTTTTAAAAAATAGGCAAATAGTACTAAACTAAAAAATTAAAAAGTTAAAAATTGGTGACGTTTCGATGCTATCTCCTCAGTCTCATCGGGTTAGTCTATGATAAAGAGGAGAGTGATATAAAAGCAACTTTTAAGAGCAGCGTGAAAATAAATCTTGAGCAGTGAGTGTACTAATTAAATGTAGAAGTTGGTAAACCTACTTCATATTTAGTTAGAAAGTGGAATTTGCATGCTGGAGCGCCATCTTAATTCATCTGATGGATGTTCACAATGTTCTGGAAGAAACTACTCGTGATAGCAGCGAAGTTCTAAATCCTCAGAACTGCTGGTAACTCTCTCTCTCTCTCTCTCTCTCTCTCTCTCTCTCTCTCTCTCTCTCTCTCTCTCTCTCTCTCTCTCTCTCTGTTAGACTGATCCGATGATATTCATGAGATCCCAACGGAACGATGTTGGATTTTACGCAGAAAAATAAATTCTTGGTTGCAACAACCAACATGCAAAGTTAAATGGTTGACAACCAATCCAAATGGTCAAGTCAACCAAATTTAGTTATACGATGATTGCATTAACCGTACATAATTTTTCTGGGTAACAAATTTGAGTGGTTGAATTAACCATTTGATTGGTTAGTAAATTGTTTGTCTTTTGAAAACGAGTAATTTTTTTCTGGATAATAGTACATATATAGTATTAATAGTAATAGTAATAGTATATATACATATAGTATTTAAATATTTATATTTACAAAAACTAAATAATTTTTATGTGGTGTTAAAGAACACTAAAATTAAACTAAAATTTATGTACCTCCTCAAGAAAGTGATAAAAGATGATGGCTCTGTACCACTCCGTAACCTTGTGTAGAGGGGCTTGCATTCGGGGAGCCTGACGCAGGACCCTTCTTCATTATCCGGTGTCGTACAATCGAATTCAGAAGTTGACACTGGTTGTCCAAAGACAATGGCTGAAGAGAGTAAAGTTAATGTCATATATCACTGTTTATAATGAATGTAAACAACATCTACACAAGAGGTGCCACAACCAGACATTTCGCTTCTACTCAATTCATTTATCATAGATTCGCTGTGGCACATTTTAAAATAATTGAAAGTTCACAGTAATACCGTAAATTAATGTTTTTTCACTATTTTATATATGAAGTATGAATAAAATGATGATTATTTACTTCATTATTTACTACTTTATTAATTACTTCATTACACTGAACAACAAATTTTTACTTTTATTCTGTCTCAGCAACAAACAAAGCTGGTCTATATGAAGTCGACGCTGCTCATTCCGAAAATGTTATTCATTTTGGCGTATCACGCATAGTTTCCATGAAATCTTAAAAAATATTATACATTTATTCTATATTGTATATAATATGTATAATATGTATAATATTGAGAGGAGGGGCGACAAGCTTGACCTTCGTGAAATAAGGAATCATCGCGCGAAACAATTGAAAGGTTGAAAGGTATTGTTTATTGGATATAATTAATTAAATATTATACAAAATATAAAAAAATATTAACATCACACATATTACAAGAGTAGTAATACACACGACGTAATAAGACAAACATCATAGCACATTACGGAACAACACACCGTATTACGCATAGTTTAGTCACAAACCTGTACAGATGACAACAAAAATTGAATATTTTTTCAAAAACATAAAAATGGAAATTTCTCAAAAACTATACGTGATAGGAAAATAATAAGACCATTTGTGTAATCAGCGTTAAATACTCTATAATAATGACATAAAACTTTTCCCGAGACAAAATCATTGTTGAACAGTGTTATATATATATGTATCATATCTAAAATTCGTGTAAACCTTGAATATGCTAATCAGATTATAGTATCACATCGTTTTAATTCATATTAACGTACATGAAACTGAATTTATAGAAATTTTCGTTTACAAAATATATACAGTATATACCTACAGTGTATATATACAGGGCGTCCCAAAAAAATGTATACACACTTTAAATAATTATAAAGGCAGTGTTTATTAAAATACATTTCATTTTCAAAATGTAATAGAATCTACAGACATTATTTAATTGTTTTGTCAACGCCTGTTTTCAAACTGACGTCCGTTCTGGTCCAGGCACTGCTGATAACGCGAAGCAATGGAATCGCAAACATCACGAAACATTTCGTTTGGTATTTGTGTGCATTCTCGTTCAATGGCTGCTCTCAATTCAGCGACTGTTGCAGGTTTTATAGCGTAGACTTTGTCTTTTAAGTATCCCCATAAAAAAAGTCTAGTGGTGTGAGGTCTGGTGAACGCGGAGGGTATTCTACGAAACCCCTTCGTCCAATCCACATCCACATCGTGCCAAGTACCACTCGCAATACTCCACTCTTCGGTCCGGATCATCTTCATTAATAGCATGGACTAATCTTGGAATGTAACTTTTCCATTGACAGCGCTTCAAAATGCGTTGGACAGACGATTCTGAAATTCCTACCTCACGACTCGCTTGCCGCACAGATTTTCTTGGACTTTGGTGATACGTTTCCAGTACTCTTTCTTGCTTTGTGGGCTTGTCGATGTCCGTGGTCTTCCGGAACGCTTCTTGTGGACATTCTGAACAGTTCCATCGGCTTCAAACTTATCTCTAATTCGAGTGATGGTAAGTCGCGTTGGTGGATCTGTTTGAAACTCCCTCCTAAACTGTCTTTGCACTTCAACTGCGTTTTCACACTTCCAGTAGCATTTTAGAATGAATTTCCTTTGTTCAAAGCTTAGTCTGACTGCCATTATTAATTCTAATGGGTTTAACTTGGAAAGAAAGAAACATCAATTGAGCTATCAGCTGTTAAAGTGTGTATACATTTTTTTGGGACGCCCTGTATATATATATATATATATATATATATATATATATATATATATATATATATATATATATATATATATATATATATATATATATATATATATCTGTATATACTGTATATATATTTTGTAAACGAAAATTTCTATAAAATTCAGTTTCATGTACGTTAATATGAATTAAAACGATGCGTGATAATATAATGTGATTGCATATTCAAGGTTTGCACGAATTTTAGATACATTTTAGATACATTTAAATACATATAAAACTAGTTTTAATGAGTAAGCATTTCGACAGTGTATCTAACTACATATTTATATTCTCGAGGTACACACCCCCTACCGGGGGGAAATAGAAGTTTGGGACGGTACCTTTTATCTAACCTGAGCTACAGATCGATACAAAAACCTTTCATTAAATCAACGAATTCTCACTGTATTATTTAGTTTGATAAAATGCCATAGAGCATCATTCCGCCCATACGCCCATTTCAGGGTACGAGCAGCTCACAGCAGTATTGCCAAGCAAATAGGGGGGTCAAAATCTTTCTAAGGATTAACAGATGATACTGTAGTGGCGATTAAGTTAATAACTGATCAGATTTTAGTGTAGGGTTTCCTACACTTGATTCTCCGCCTAAACCGCAGTTTTATCACTGAGGGTCAAAAAGGAACGTGTGTTTCGATCTTTCATATGCACTGACGTTATGCACGTTACCTTAAGGTCCATGCTTGATTGAGACTTAGATCGACTGAATATTTTATCGAAAACGCCGAAACAATTCAACAATGTATCTATGTGCACGTTCTTATCAACATAAGGAGACATGAAAAACACTTGGACAACCATAAACAATCTTCTCGGAAAACAAATTAAGAAAAATTCAATAGAGAAATTAAATGTTGATAATAAAGAAATTACTGATGATACTGCTAATGCAGACTCTTTAAATGCACATTTTACTTCAATATCGGATGAGCTTCGCTCACAATTAATAAATAATGATCACTCACCTCTAGAATATATGCCACCCAGCCCACTAAATTCATTTTCTTTTGTTCCTGCTACCTCTACTGAGGTCCAGAATATTATTGGTAAATTAAAAAATACAAAAAATAACATTCATAACATTCTTGTACCTATATTGAAACTTGTTAAAGATAAGATATCTGTAACTTTGGCTAAAATTATCAATCAAAGTATTTCCAAAGGAATATTGCCATCAATGCTAAAAACTGGTTGTGTAACACCCCTTTTTAAAGGGGATGATCCTACACTAGCAACAAATTACAGGCCGGTGTGTTCATTATCTGTGTTCAGCAAAGTTTTCGAAAAAATTTTAAAAAGTAGAATGCAGCAATATTTAGAATCCTACAATTTATTATTTCCAAATCAATATGGCTTCCGTAATAATAAAACAACGAAAATGGCTATTTTAAATCTTATGGAAAATGTAAATATAGCTAAGGAGAGCAAAGAAATAATGATATCATTATTTACGGATTTGAGTAAGGCGTTTGATGTAATAGACCATAATATTCTACTTAATAAATTGTATTGTTACGGCTTTAGAGGAGCAATCAGTGATTGGTTTAAAACTTATTTGTCCAATAGATATAATTTTGTATCAGTAAATAAGGTTTGCTCCACTAAAGCGCTTGTCAAACATGGTGTGCCACAGGGCTCAGTTCTGGGTCCACTGTTATTTTTATTATATATAAATGACCTTCCACGTTCATCTGATATACTGAACTTCATAATGTTTGCAGATGATACAACTGTCTCTTTTTCTCGCAAAGATGTTAATACAGCTAAGAATATATTTCATTCAGAATTCATCAGTGTAATGAAATGGTTGACCACCATTAAACTCTTCCTAAATACCAGTAAAACAAATTTCGGCTAATATTTGGCTAGACACAGGGGCTAACGAGAAATGAGAGGTTGTGTTTCACTAGCACTATTTTTCATGCTCTTTACGATGGTACTTATCATTTTTTGTGCTAGTGCGTGGTTATAAAATTCATTTAATATATAATTTTTACGTGGAGACTCCGTGTGTATGTATGTATGTATGTATGTATGTATGTATCCATGTATGTGTGTGTGTGTGTATGTTAGCGCTCCGTGTGTTTGTATGTACGGTAATGCGTTTCGTGGACGTATCACTTGTTTTCAGATTGTCACATGGCTGGATTGTGCCAATTAGACACTTTTTGTGTAGATTTGGCCAATTAGACGCTTTTTGCGACGTGCGCCATAGGAATTTCCTTTGCTTCACGCAGTTTGAGGACAATGGCTGAAGCTAGTGAAGGTTTTGAATGTGACGGTTGCGAGATTGAGTATTACCGCGCCATTTCTAAATATTTTGAAAATAACGAAGCAGCGGTGGATTGTTTTAAACGCCACGGAGTTCTGCCCGCTTATGTGCAATGCCCGAAATGTAACAATTCATGTTCTTATCGCGCGGACCAACATATATACTGTTGTCACCGGCAGAAAACAAACCCCAAGAATAAGCGTGTAGGTTAGTTAGGTTAGGTTAGTTAGGTTATGTTAGGTTAGGTTGGTTAGATTAGGTTAGTTATGTTATGTTAGGTTATGTTAGGTTGGTTAGGTTAGGTTAGGTTGGTTAGGTTAGTTAATTTAGTTAGGTTAGCTAGTTTTTTATCAGAATTACATTTTCCTGGTGTAGTTTTCTCTGCTTTGTTGGAATTTGACACACATTTCTTGTGCAAATGAATAGAAACACTCCGTATTTTGGAATGGAAAAAAAATAGTTTCTATTCATTTGCGCAAGAAATGGGTATCAGATTCGAACAAAGCAGAGAAAACTACACTAGAAAAATGTAATTTTGATAAAAAATGTAGCCCCTGTGTCAAGCCAAATATTTACCCAAATTTCATGATTTTTACTAATAAAAGAAATGTATATCTTGATGAACTTAATATTAATGAAATCGACATAAAGCACTGTACTATAACAAAATTTTTTAGTGTAATGCTAGATAAGAATTTGCAATGGAGTGATCATGTACATTATATCGCGACAAAGATTTCAAGGAGCGTTGCTATAATGTTTAAACTTAGAAATGTAGTCCCTAAACAAGTTTTATTGACTCTATCATACTCTTGTTCTTCCTTATATAACATACTGCACCCTTGTTTGGGGAAACTCCGCTAACAACGCATTAAATGGTATCTTTGTCATCCAAAAACGAGCAATAAGGTTATTATCTGATGCTGATTTCCTTGATCACTCTAGTGCATTATTTTTATTTACAAGTGTAAGAACAAAATCATTAATTTGCAATGGGTAAATAGATATTTTGTAACTCATCAAGAAATCCACTCGTATCAGACCAGAAATATATCAAAGCTTGTTATACCTCAATTTAGATTGTCTTCATCTCAAAAACTACCCATTTTCATTGAATTGAAACTATGGAATGACTTGCATGCCGATATAAAAAATATTGTGGATGTAAATTTGTTTAAAACCAAGTTGAAATCCCGATTAATAATGGGATACTAACAAAAATCTTGGATTAATGTCCACTAATAATGTTTAATATTGTCCATTAATATTGTTTAATATTGTAATACAGGTTTTAACTATTAATAATACTTATTTACTTATTTATTTATTTATTATTATTAATTTATAACAACTAGCTGCTTATTTTTAATAAGAGTCCACTAAAGCCTAAAGCTTAAGGGCCAAATTAAATAAAAATAAAGAGTCGAGCTTCACAATTATTCATGTCATTGTAAAAATTGTAAATTGTAAAAGGACTACTGCATTTATTTTATATTAATAAAGGTTATTCAATTCAATTCAGTTCATTTCTTATCAGTAATAGCACTGATATTCTTGTACTACTGTATGAGTCTAGTTGAAGGATAGTCATAGCTTACTTCCACAAGAGGGAATCCACCATACACTTGTGGAGGTGAAGTATGACTTCCCTTTAGTTACCCTTTAGCAATAGAACGATATTTTAGTTATTTGTAGCAATATATATCTAACGGAGTTATGGAGTACATCAATTGTTGAGTAATGTAAAAAATACCCCCCCCCCCTAATTTCATTAAGTATAAAATCGTATTTCATAATCCAATTGATCTGCCCAAATCTGACATCATTTTAGGAACTAACCTTGTCGCTTATTGAGTCGGTGTCCATTGACAACCAGTAACAGAGTTGAGAAAAGACAGTAAAACTTCATATCTGGAAAACAAGATGCATTATTTAAAAAAAAATAAATTAAAAAAAAAATCAACCATACCCGCAAGTACCCATTAATTCATGGAAATATAAACATTTCCCATTGATGCCCTTCTTTTCAAATCAATTATTACTGTATATATTACAGTAAGATTGTCAAACTAATGATTTCATGAAATCCCTGGAATTTTCAGTAATTTCACGTAATTACTGTTTCACTCAGGGACTTCAGGAAGTTACTGAAATGCTTAAAAATTTCACCTAACCTAACCTAACCTAATCTAACCTAACTTCCTGAAGTCCCTCAGTGAAACAGTAATTAAGCGAAATTATCGTTTCACAGTCTTACTGTAACATTTTAACTTTTCCATATATATATATATATACTGTGTGTATATATATATATATATATACTGTATATACTGTGTGTATATATATATATATATATATATATATATATACCTTACCTTATGAACCTTATGTTGTTTCGTGCGTTGGTCTCTCTTCGCACGGAGGTCAAGCTCGTGGCCCCGTCTCTAGGTCTGGCTTGGTGGAGGAGCGAGTTGCTTTCTTGCGCTCTCCACCGTACATAGCCAGGCACGCCCGGCTCATCTGGTACCGTCCTAGGTTTGGTACCAGTTTTTCGATCATTTTCCATATGTAGATTATGGTGTACCGCTCTCTTCTTCTTTCCAGGGAGTACAGATTTAGTTTATGTAGTCTTTCCCAGTAGTTGAGTTCTTTGCAGCCATCAATCTTGGCTGTGAAATGCCTTTGCGTTTCTTCTAGTTTATTAGTTTCTTCCTTTTTATATGGGGACGTCAAAACTGAGCAGTATTCAAGTTTTGGTATAATCAGTGTTTTTAGCAGGGGAATCATAACTGTCCTGTCCCTTCTCTTGAACGTTCTTAGTACCTGTCCGGCGACTCGTTTTGCTTTATTTATCGCTACCTGATTTTGTGTTTCGAATTTCGCATCATCTGTCATTATTATCCCGAGATCGATCGCTTTCGTGCTTCTCTGAATTTCCTGTCTATCTGAAGCATAATATGCAGTCTGTTTGAGTTCTTCTTTTAACCATATCTCAAGAGCTGAAATTTCTCAGTGTTAAATGACATGTTGTTGTCTTCTGATCATTTGTATATTTTGTTCGTGTCCCTCTGCAAGGCCTCCACGTCATGTAAGGGGTTCCAAAAAACCTTAGCCCCTCCATTTGCAGCTTACATGTTTACTTATATCGAAATAGTTTTTAGTGATTATAAAAATATATAAAATTCTTTATTTATTGCAGGTATTAAAATTACTCTAGCTGATAAAGTGATAATATTCTGGCTTCTCATTTAATTGGTGATTCGGAGAGGCAACGTGTGATAGATCGCATACGAGCAATAACATTTCGGGAAGCTCGTGATGCTGGACCCACCTTTATAACACGTTCATGGGTTGCCAAAAAGTTGGGAAGAAGTGAGGACTTCGTCAAAAGAAATTGGAATAAAACTTTGGACGAATGTGAAATGGATACAACCAAATCTAGGCGCCCAAATTTGCCACTCTCTCAGGAAACAAAGGACATCATTGAAAGCGGTACGCGTAAGCGGAAAAACAGATCGTTAGTGGTGAGATCATTCGACTGTACCGTCATAGGCAAGGTTTAAAGTCTTGGCATGAACTTCCAAAGCCAAGAAAAACTCAACTTAACATCGATAACAGAATGTGGTTTGCCCATTATCTTGAAGATTGGGATGTGGATGATTTCATGCATTTCGCTGTCTCCGATGAATTTTTTGTTTACGTAACACGTTGGCCTAACTACCAAAATGATCGAATGTGTGCCACAACACCAGATGAAATCGATGACAATGAACATTATCGCGAATTATTAAAAAGTCCAGACTATGTTGGTGTGTTTGTTTTGTTCACTGCAAAGAAGCTCATGTGGGTGCTGAAGCAAAATGGTCAGAGTTGGGATGGACAGTATTTTCGTGATATTATTCTATCCCAGCATGTCATTCCTTTTCTAAGAAACCCAAACAATGTTATGGATGTCGATCAGGTCACACTTCTGCGCGATAAGGCCCCCTGCTTTAAGGCATTAGCCACTCAACAGTTGTTGCGGAACCATGAGATCGATTTCTTTGGAAATGAAGAACGGCCAGGAAATTCTCCTGACCTGAACGTCTGTGAACACATTGGATCAGTTATAAAGGACAAGGTTGAATGTCTCTTGTTTCAAGAAGTTTTTAATCAATAATGCGTTCCAATTGTCCGGACCTACAGCTGAATGTGGTTTCATTTGTCCTATAGCTCTCGCTACATCTTCTGGTGTAAAATCAAAGTCTGGTGTATATACTCTCCTTGCAATTCCTCTTCAAAGGATGCATTTATGTCAGGTATCGCTTTGTCACTTTTTGGGGTACTGAAAACTGATTCGTATTGAGCTCTCAATGTATCAGATATTTCTTTTGGATCGTCGGTTAGTTCATTATTTCTCGTCCTTAAGGGCCCAATAGCGGCGCGCGTTTTTGTTTTCCTTTTTGCATAGCTATAGAAGTATTTTGGATTTTCCTTTATTGCTTCTACCGCCTTTTCCTCTTCCCTCTCTGTATGATCCTTAATCAGGGCTTGTATTTCCCTATCGATACCCTCCAGTTTTTCTTTTATTGCTTTCCTGTCATTATCTCCGCAGTTGCCTAACTTCGCCTCCACTCTCTTTCTTTTGCGGAATAGTCTTCTCTTTTGCATCTCTAGCCAGTTCCTCTTTCCTTTTGGTTGTGATTTCGGAGCATATTTTTCTAAAATTCTCAGCGTTTTTTCTTCCAAGGTTGTTAGCATTTCTTCAGTTGTTTTATTCTCGAAAATTGTTCTCCATTCTATTTGGGCCATGTGCGATCTGATTGCTTCCCAATTTATAGTCTTGGAGTTTAAGTTAAAGGCCCCGAATTTACTTCTTTCCTCAATATGTGTATTGTCTTTTAATGTTGTCGTCATATTTGTTGATATCTCGATTAAGTTGTGGTCTGAGATAATAGTTGGGGTTATTTTTATATCAGCAATCAAGTTCGTGTTATTCGTGAATACCAGATCCAGGCAGTTATTTTTTCTGGTATTTTCTGTTATCTTCTGTGTCAGCATAAACTCATTTGTGAGAGCCATCAAACATTTTTGCTTACTCCTGGTCTTCTCTTGTGCCCCCCTTGTCCTGGTGAATATATATATTCCTATCCACCTTTTTGCATTTTATAAATGGGAAGTTAAAGTCTCCGCAGATCATCATATTGGGGGATGGAGGGTTTATGGCCTTTATTAGCTTTCTGATGTCATCAATGACCTCCGAGAATTTTTCGGTTGTGGTGCTTGGAGATCTATAGATGACTATTACTATCATATCACGTTTAGTTTTTCTATTTTCACTGCTAGAAGTAGTTCCACATAGCTGTTTGATTTACTTATTATCGTCTCTGTCATATGACCTTCCTGTACATATATGGCACAGCCACCTTTACGTCTCGTCGTTCTATCCGCTCTTAGTAAGTTGAAGCCCTCTATATTTATCTCTTTCTTATCAATACAATGTTCGCAGTTTTCACAATTTCCTTGGCAATCCCTAAGATGCGTTTCTGTGAGGCATGCGATGTCCGCCCTTGTTTCGTTCATAAATCCTTTCAGGTACGAAACCTTATTGAGTGATTGGTTTGGTCTTATTCCTTGAATATTAGCCAGGACAATATTTATGTTCTCTGTTTTTCGTTGCCCCTTGTGCATGTCAAGTTCGTTTTCCTTCGATATAGCTTGATTCGTTGCCCTATGATCCTCCTAGAGAGATCCGTTTCCGCCTACTTGTACTGGTAACTTCTTGCCCGGTAGTGGTTTGGCTCAGGGGTCTCCAGCTGTGTCAACTGCATGTGGATGACATTTAGCATCCGTAACGTGTCCGCGATGTTGAAAAAATTTTCTTGTTCGCTTATTGTGCTCCTAATGTTATTATTATTCCTATTGTCATTTCAACTTTTTCCTTTGTTCTTTGAGTCCGTCGGGAGATGTTGATCGTAGCATTTTTTCCCAAATTTGCAGGTTCCATATTTTGCATAAGTCCTGCAAATGTCCGGGTGGTAGAATTTACATCCGTCTCCAAATTTACAATGACCATTATTATAGAAGAAATTGCATATTGGGGGATGTTCATATATACACACATTGTCCTCTTTTAAATCTGCAATTATCTTTTATATAATACTTGCATATAATTCCTTCCCCATATTTACTCGTGGCCTTTGTTTTTTGCTCCTTTTTCACTCCGTTTTCTTGACTGCCCTCTTGTTTTGTCCTATCTGTGCTAGTTGTGTTTGTGTCCTTCGTTGCCCTTATGCTATGTGTTGACTTTACACTCTTTGTCGCCTGTGTGTTTTCGGCCTCGTTTTGTGACGGTATTTGATTTTTTTCTATTTCGCCTTTTTCCGTTTCTTATATATATATATATATATATATATATATATTATTCATCAATGCATTCATAGTTTAAGTGAAAGTATGAAGAGTTAAACATCTTTTTACATGGAACATTATTCTGCCCATACGCCCATCTCAAGGTACGAGCAGCTCGCAGCAGTATTGCAAAGCAAATAGGGGGGTCAAAATGCTGATGAGGCTTTCGTACGTGGTTCATCACCACTAAAAGCAACAATGCTCTGTGTGAGACTAGTGCAAAGAACATCCATATCCCCATTCAGTTTATTGCAATTTTCGTTAGTTTGTATTGCAGACACTTCTAGTTATTATCAGTCCTGGTGCATGATTCTTCAGCAGCAAGATAACGTTTTTGCCACATAGTAGATAAACGTCTATCTCATATATATATATATATATATATATATATATATATATATATATATATATATATATATATATATGTGTGTGTGTGTGTGTGTTGTGTGTGTGTGTGTGTTTTAGGTTAGGTTAGGTTAGTTTAAATTAAATTAAAGTAATGTAATATTCAATTCCTACAGTTTGTTCAACTATAATGGTATACAGTATCGGAAAAAAGTTCACCTAGAAACACAAAACTTCTACAAAGCATAAAGAATTACTGACCACTAATGATCGGATTTTGTTCTTGAAACTTTATTACTGTCAACAAAGAGAATAAAATATTCAAACAAGAACTGAATTTTACCAATTAATAATTTTTTGGTTTTTAAAAAAATTTTGTATTTCTAGTCGAACTTTTTTCCAGAAATTGTACATATACACGCGGAATACAGTAACACTATTCGTACGTAAGGTCCTCCATACCCCCCCCCCCCATTCAACTATATACACATATACTAACTATATAAATGATAGGATAAAACAGTTCTCTGAAAAATAAAAATGGTGAAATGCTTTTTAAAGGACACGTAGAAATGCAGAGATCGTTTGCCCAATAACTCATTTACTTATTTATCTTTAATTTTATGCTCATTGCAAAGGAGTTTCTTTTACTGCGACCAAAAATGAAAAAAAAAAAATGTACGCTCCCTCAGGCAGGACACAAACAAAGGATTATAACGTAAAAAAAAAAATCAAGGTCTCAAAACCAATTATAACCGCCAAGTTGAATATTTTAACGTACGAGTGTGTGTATATATATATATATATATATTCGCAATTTCTTCTGTATTGAAAACGGATGAATTGCGATGAGAAAAATTTCATTTGTATATAAAATAAAACTTTTTAAGTGCGAACATAATTTGAGAAATTTGTTTTGCCGTTTTAGTAAAACAAATGACGATCTCGAACAATTTCACGAAGTGTTAAGAAAGCGACCTTCAAATCATGAGATTCATTCACGCATGAACGGAGACTGACGCATCTTTTGTGGTTAGTTATCATCAGTAATGGTTAAAATATGTAGGCCCCTATATAAAAAAAACGTTGAACATTTCGTGTTAAAATCTCGTTTTTATATGAATGCATGAGCAGCGAAAAAGCCCCGTGGCCCGGTGAGGTGTTTTTGGGGATTAAAATCGTAACGTTAAAGAACCCGGGTTCGACTCTAGTTGCCTCCTCGAATTGGGTTATTCACCTTAGTCATCTATATTCATATTCTCAGGTTTTACACCCCCTGGAGGGTGAAATAGAAGTTTGGGACGTTACCTATTATTACGCGGTCCAATTTTGGAATCCGCATATGCGCAAAGATATAGACAAAATCGAACGAGTTCAAAGACGAGCAACTAAGACGATTCCGTCGCTTAGGTCCAAGTCGTACGAGGATAGGCTTAAAGAGTTAAAATTGACAACACTCGAGACTAGGAGGCTAAGGGGTGATCTAATCCAGGTTTTCAAAATTATGAATGGGTTCGATAACGTAGATAGAGATAGCTTTTTCGAAATATCTCAGTATAATAGGACTAGAAATAACGGGGGTAAGTTGACAAGTAGAAGGTTCGAGACAGCAGTTGGCAAAAACTTTTTTACGCATAGAATAGTAAATAGCTGGAATAGTTTGCCGGTAGAAGTAATTAGTAGCACGTCTATAAACATGTTTAAAAATCGATTAGAGAAATATGTTGATAGATTGGGTATAGTTTAAGGTAGTAAAATTAAAGCTTTGTGGTGATAGATCCCACAGCTCAACACAAGTGTTGTGGGATAGAGGGAGGCAGCAGCCAGCTTGGGTTAGGGGATACTCTCTGTCCTTACACACCCCATTTAAAGAGATTCCTCTGCCGAGCGGTGCCCCTCATAGTACTGTGAGGTATTGAAAAACTCATGATCTTCACTTGCCCCACAAACACCTTTAAATGGGAGACCCAAAATGGGTGCACACACATTTCTACATTACTGTACAGTCTTTACAGCCACACCTACACCTTCCCTCCTAAGTATATATATTGTAATGTATATGGTTGTAAATTTTGACTTGGTCCGCAATCGATATGGACCGTGACTTATTTTTCGTTGGCAAGGTACTAGTATTGATGGATACCGTAATGAAATTGACTGGATTCTTTGGATCTGATATATTTGCATGTCCGTTATAAATAGATATAGAGTGTAACATATTTGTTGATAGTAGTCTATTATGACTTGATCCTCTGGATCCAGAGATTCTATCTTTAGTTTTAAATCGATAATTAATTAGTTTTTAATTGATAATTATTTAGTTTTACAAAAATTGGTCGTTGCGAATGTACAGTACAAGCAGTTGGTACATAAATTTCTTATGTTCTTGTGGTTCGGAACCCACGTAAAATTGTAAGTCCCCTCCGCCACCACGGAGGACATACACAATACACGATTACGAACACAGTTAGGTAGACCAGCCATGAGTGGATCTTAGGGTCTTTGTTGGTCTGAAACATTATAACATTACATTATAACCTAACCTGAGCTACAAATCGACACGAAAACCTTTTATTAAATCAACCAATTCTCCCTTATTATTTGGTTTGATAAAATGTCATAAAGCATCATTCCACCCATACGCCCATTTCAGGGTACGAGCAGCTCGCAGCAGTATCGCCAAGCAAATAGGGGGGATCAAAATTTTTCTAAGGATTAACAGATGATACTGTAGTGGCGATTAAGTTAATAAATTATCAGATTTTAGTGTAGGGTTTCCTACACTTGATTCTCCGCCTAAACCGCAGTTTTATCACTGAGGGTCAAAAGGAAGTGTGTTTCGATCTTTCGTATGTACTGACGCGATGCACGTTACCTTGAAGTCCATGATTGATTAAGACTTGGATCGAGTGAACATTTTATCGAAAAATGCTCGCTGCTTTAGGTTAAATAAAGTTAAATTATGTTAAGAACGGAAGTTAAACTGTCTCGTCCACATTATAAAGTGTTTATTTGGGTCACAACAGTAAAAAAGTTAATTTTTTTGTCTCGATTTACCGTCATCAAAACTGGATAAAATTTTTCTCATCGTGAAAAAGTCGATTTTAAAAGTCGATTTTAAATAAATAAAATAAATAAAAATAATTCGTCGTGTAATTAATAAAAGGTAGGAACATAATCGAATTATTTTGCGTGTGTGTGTGTGTGTGTGTGTGTGTGTGTGTGTGTGTGTGTGCGTGCGCATATGTGCATCCAGAACCTGGAGTTAACCATCGGAACAAGGGGAAATCCAGTTTATATATATATATATACAGTAAGCCCCCGATTTACACGGTAGATGCGTTCCTGAACCTTCCGCATAAAATGGGGGAACTATAACATACAATTGAATGTGCTAATTATAGGCTCCCCCAACCCCAAAACACCCCAAAAATTAAATAAAATACAATAAAATACAATAATAATAATAATAATAACCTCATTATCCTCGTTGCTGTTCCGTGCGTTGGTCTCTCTTCACACCTCTAGGTCTGGCCCGGTGGAGGAGCGAGTTGTTTTCTTGCGCCCTTCACCGTGCATAGCCAGCTACACCCGGCTCATCTGGTACCGTCCTGAGCCAGGCATCTAGTCTTCTCTTGAAGACTTCAACTTTGACCCCTGTAACGTTTCTGAGGTTCTTTGGAAGCTGGTTAAAAAGTCTTGGCCCCTTGACAAACAAGCTATTTTCCTTCAGTGTTGAGGATGTCCCTTGTCGGGCCTTTAATTTGGGAACACTACACATTCTGCCTTTCCTATTTTCCAGTGTTGTTTGAATGGTAATTGGGTTTAGTTTGAGGTTTGGTACCAGTTTTTCGATCATTTTCCATATGTAGATTATGGTATACCTATCTCTTCTTCTTTTCAGGGAGTACAGATTTAGTTTACGTAGTCTTTCCCAGTAGATGAGCTCTTTGCAGCCATCAATCTTTGCTGTGAAATGTCTCCGAGTTTCTTCTAGTTTATTAGTTTCTTCCTTTTTATATGGGGACGTCAAAACTGAGCAGTATTCAAGTTTTGGTATAATCAGTGTTTTTAGCAGGGGAATCATTACTGTCCTGTCCCTTCTTTTGAACGTTCTTAGTAGCTGTCCCGCGACTCTTTTTGCTTTATTTATCGCTATAATAATAACAACACCAATATGCCAAAAAAATAATATTAATTACATAAACTCGTCTATTAAAAAGTAAAAATTAGTAATAACACGTAATAAATAAAAAAAAAACACTCGCCATTAGGGTCTCTTGGACCATTTTAACCATCAGTGCCTTTTTATTTATTTATAAAAAAAATTGAATATTTTTTGAACCGCGCTGATCCGGAACCGCGCAAATGGGGGCGCGTAAATGGGGGGGGGGGGGGGGGGGGACTATATATATATATATATATATATTATGTAAAACGAGGTGTGGTTCACTTATTTATACTTTATGTATTTACTTTTAATTATGAATTTGTTGGTCTTAATTATACCTTTGACCCGTTGTCAATTAAACCACTTCATTCGCTTTACACCAGAGAGGGTAAACTTTAATTCGCGTTTAGGGGGATAATTATATACCTTTTACAAAAATAGTATATTCAAGAGCTTAAAATCAATTATAATGCAATAACAATTTTGACAGTAATAAGATTTGTTTATGGGAATGACACTTGAGACATTAATTCTTACTTTAAGAATTTGTTGTTTAGAATTAACACCAGCCATAATAGTCAGTCATGAAGTGACTGTCAGCCAACTTTTGGCATGGACTCAATTACCATGGAAAAATTACATTTAATCATCAGTTGATTAATTTGCATGCATAAGCTCCTTAAAGTTGGCTGTTAGACCATTTTAATCTACAATTTGTAGTTGTTAACTGATTACAGCTGTATGGTAATTTTTTGGATCATTCAAAAAAGAAAATTGCGTCCATACTACAATTTCAAGAATGCAATTTCAATTGGCTAAAATTTTTAGAACAACGATTGGTTCCCTACCCGGCCTTTTGACCGTAATTATGTATAATACCATACGATAATATGTCTAATGCATACCTTAATTACAATGTTTACCTACTTCCTTTTTGACAGTGGTAAATATTCCCTTCTGGGGGGATTACATCCTTGTAACCAAAATTTAAGATAACGCATGCACACTATTTAAGGTTAACACAATACATATATATTTTTATATTTTGCGTTTTCTTTCTGTGAACTTTTAAGGGAGAAACGACTTTCACGTCTTGTAATTCGGAACAACGTACGTTATGCTACCCACAATTTTTTCGGTACAACTTCAATTAAGTTCGAAATAAATTTTTATCCGAATTTATTTATTTAAAACACCAGACTCTCTCACAGAGCGACCGTTATAGACATAGTCTCAAAATGCACTAACTGTTTTTTGAAAATCCCTCCTCTGTTCGAGGGGAGACGCGGAGATCCACGCGTTTGAATGGCTACATTTTTGTTTGAAAATGTACTTTCTATATTAATTTATTTTCCCTAGTATCGGGTATCCTTCGTAGGTTATTTTTAACTGAATTATTTAGAATTGAATAGACAATTAAATTCATGTCATTTCCTTAATTTACATGAGCCTTTTAGCATGCATGTTAGGGTGGCCCTTAAGTGGTGCTAAAATTTTAAGTTACGATTTTTTTCCTCTCACCCTTCAGTTGGATTCTCTGTCACTAGAAAATAGCACACACAAAATTTTAGTGAGATATAAGTATATATAGGATGTGCTCAAGGACTTCAAACTTTCTCTCTCGACTCTCTCATGCATTATCAAATAGGCGTGATGGGTTATTGGTAGAATTTGCTTATTATATGACTTGCCATATTATATATGGTTAATTTGAAACAAATAGTAGCGATGATCTTATGTTCTTATATGTTAAACGACATTACGCTTTCTTTTTATCTAGGTATATAGATTTTTTTATGATGGCTAGTGGAACTCGAAAAAAACATACGGTTTATTTGCTTGAACATACTCAAAATTGTTTATCAGGTGCAAAATTGCCGCCAAGTAATGGGGATGTTATGTGGTACTATCTACATTTGCTTCAGTCGATTAAGAATAAGCACAAGGCTGCTCAGTTGACGATAGCGGAAGTGGAGACTTTTTGGAAGAAGGCGAGGATTCCACTGCGGCCAGTTCAACATGGAGTGAAACAGTTGGAGAGTCTGATGAAGAAGTGGGATATTTTGAAAAAAAATCAGTCCCTGAAGACGGATACACAAAGGAAGAAAGAAGAAGAGCTGAAATCCTGCTTTGATGACCTTTTCGACGTTGCTCACCTAAATGCTATAGTGTTGATGACGAATGGGGAGGATAAAGCGTTCCTTTTGGCACAAAGAGAGAAGGGCAGAAGAGGCTCCATTGCTGGAATTGATATGACTTTGGCTAAAAAGGAGGAAGCAGCTACGAAGAAGCGAATTCGGAATGATGAATTTAAGAAGAGACATGAAATAGAGGATCTCGTACTTAACAGAAAAATCGTCCTGGAATCTTCTTCATCTTCCACAGGTGAGAACACCACGGATTCAGAGAATGAAGGAGCTGTTGGAGGAGTCGTAGTGTCATCACCTCATCCAAAACGAGGCCGCAAGAATATCCTCCATCCAGAAGTTCTTTCGTCGTTGGATCGCACTAAAACTAGTGACCGTGATGCGGTCTTTACCATCGCGTCAGTGATCAGTGCTTCCGGTCAGAACGTTGGGGAATACAACATCAACAGAGCTTCTCTGCAAAGACACAGGAAGAAGCATCGAGCCCAAAGAGCTGCAGAGTTGAAGAAGAAATATGATCCATGAACACCTCTCACCCTTCACTGGGACGGCAAGCTGATGGATAACCTAACTGGAGATAAGAAGGTCGACCGTCTCCCAATCGTTGTTTCAGGCTCTGGACTAGATCAGATCCTTTCAATCCCGAAGCTTGCAAATGGCACTGGCCAAGCAATGGCGCAGGCGATGATTGATGTCGTCGATGATGATTGGGTGTTCGTGATCGAATCAAAGCCCTTAGCTTCGACACCACAGCGAGCAACACTGGAAGAGTAAATGGAGCATGTGTTCTCTTCGAGCAACATTTAGGGTCTGAAGTTTTGTACCTGGCATGTCGCCAGCATATACATGAAATCATGTTAGAGGAAGCTTTCACGGTAACAATGGGAATATCAAGGACTACAGTCCTGGCATAAATAACGAGGTCGTCCTGCATGCTGTAGAGCCTGTGAAGGACAATATCATCTGCTTCTGTCGACTCCAGTTAGATCAAGTTCATCCAAGAGATGACTATCAAGAGCTGCTCGAACTTACCCTTCTTTTTCTGGGAGACGTTCCACCAAAAGGGGTCAAATTTCGAAAACCTGGAGCAGTCCATCGAGCTCGGTTCATGGCCCGGCTTATATACGCCTTGAAAATCTTCATGTTCCACGATTCCAAATTTAAACTGTCGCAACGAGAAATCAAAGGCATGCAAGACTTCTGCATTTTCGGTGTGCAGTTCTATGTAAAGTTCTGGTTCCTCTCTCGCTTGCCAGCATCTGCACCAAGCAATGATCTACAACTACTGCAATCTCTCGCAGTCAGCGACACACCTGCAGCAAAAGGAGCTCTCAATAAAATCCTTGCTCACTTATGGTACTTGAGTGAAGATCTGGTGGGCCTTGCCTTCTTTGACAGAGACTTGGATTTGCAAGAAAAAAGAGCTATGGTTAAGAATCTACAACGGGAAGGACAACATGACGCACCAAAACGAATTCATCTGAATAAGAGTGCCATCCAAGGTAAGAAACTCAGCGACTTCGTGTCTGCTAGAACGAAGGTTTTGTTCACTCTTCTAGGGCTTGAAGTCGAATTCTTGCGTGATAATCCAGAGATGTGGATCGAAAACCCGGAGTACCTACTGGCAGAAGCAGTGGTCAAAGATCTTCAAGTAGTGAATGACACTGCTGAAAGGGGAGTTGCATTGATGCAGGAATATAATAGACTCCTCAGCAAGAACGAAGAACAGACCCAGTTTGTCGTTCAAATTGTCCAAGAGCATCGGAAGAAGTACCCCGATTCCAAGATGGATACCATTCTCAAAAGCATATCAGACTCTTCTTGCAACCTTTAAATAAGGGTTGTGTTGTGCTAACTTTTCAGTTCAATTTCTTATCACCTTTAATTTTAATAAAAGTATTTTTTGTTGTTTAAAAATCTTTTATTAATTGAAAGAAATAAATAAAAAAAAAACGATGGGGCTTTTGAAAACGACATGGGGATCTAATAAGCTAAATTTGATTTCTGCAAAGTCGTGCCCAGCTCAAATCACATTATTTTGAGTCCCATCGCTGCGGAACTGCATTGGGATGATGTTCCAGGGTAGCGGTCATACCCACTATATACTGTATGTAAAGATTATTAATTTTATACATCTAGTTCACAAAATTAAGTAAAATTTTAATAGCAACCAAGCTTGTTGTTAGAAATATATTAATAAATACTAATTGTACAACTTTTTTATATTAAATGAATACTGGATTTGAGTGTGAGTGAATCCGTAATCTATTATTATAAAAGGCAACTACAGAGTTAGGATGCTTAAAATTTCGGACAGCTTGAGCACACAAATCGTCCAAGCGCTATAAAATTTTGCATAAAAAAACTTTCTCACTAGGAAGCATCTAATGAAGGGGTGAGAAAGAAAACAATAAAAAGTGACAAAATAAGGGCCACCCTAAATTGCATGTGTTTTAAGAATTTATAAACTATATTTAATACATGAGACAAAAGTTTTGTATAAAAATTCAAGTTAATTAGGAGACATCATCAGATCAATAAGAGAAAATACAGATTTTGTCTCGTGATACGAATAAGTATCATGTCCATGAATGACTGTCTTTTCACGGAACGCTGATTTATATACAGTAATTAATAATTACAACAGGGAAGTATTTTAATAATTACGCACACATTGTGTCTATACACGCAGAAGATTGCATCAATGAGACCAGAATTTCTATATCATTTTCCTAGAATGACATTCACCAGAACAAGATCTTCGGCATAAACCAGTACATGTACACATTATACATTTGAATTACTAAAACGTAATCTACATATAACATATAATCTTCTCATCAGTAATAGGGTTCGACGTGCAGAACATTAACCTTAAATAAATGGGGCGATAGTATACCACCTTGCCCAACTCCATTGAACCTACAGTATACCCATTTCGTCGACCAGACATTCATCGGTACTAAAAACGTAGCTTAACCTTAACCTTTGTTATCCTAACCTAACTTAATCTAACCCACAATATAATTTGTAGATTAAATGCCACATCGAGAGATTAACGTTAGCTCGGCACCATTACCTCTCTTTCACGTACAGTGTAAGAATGCATTCACTGTATATACACATACACTCTAGCTTATACAAGTATATTACTCTATATATTGTTTTAATTCACTACTAATATCAGCTAACTGATTAAAGCTTTGGGGATGGAATTACATAACCTAAGTTTCTGTAACATTAAATAGAATATCATGGTTCTGCGAATATAATAAGAGATTTGTAGAAGACAATCCAGACTTTTAACAGAAGGACTTATTAACATCATATCATCGGCATAGACCAAGTTATTTATCCTCATATTATTTATACAACATTCAACTTGCACCTTTTTAATTGAAGGAATTAAACCATCAGCATACACATTAAACAGCAAAGGCAATATTATTGCTGGATAGAATGTCTATTTTTGACAAGGGGCAAGATATATACCCTCATAAACTCTGCAAGGATATAACTATGAGCAAGTATTGCTAAGAAAAGCGATGAGATATGCAGACTACCCAAGTCAAGGGTCATATTTTAAGTGCTAATTCGAAAGGTTATCTACCCATGAGGCAGAACCAGTCTTTAACTCTTTAATCAGACTCTTAATTTCAGAAACTGAAATTCATGCACTTTTCTTGGCCCATTCCACGGACTTTTCGCTGCAGGCTATATTAAGATTAGCCATTCCCACACTATTAAGAATGTTTGAATAGTGGTTTTTTTTTCACAATCTTGCAATGTTTTCCCCCCCCGACACCTCCATCAATTGCTGGTGGAGGGCATTTTAGATACCCATTTCTTTCTTAATGAATTTTTGTAATTTATTATTATCATTATTTAAGTTAGCCTCACAGGCTTTTGATGGTTGAATAGAATCTTCTTCCCGTTTACACGCTTTATAGCTGCTTTATATTGACCGCTACTTCTACACATATTCATGTAAACCGGTCCTATTCTGGGTCTACCCTGAAGGCACCATAAATCGTAAACGTTTTTTGACTCCCTCTTCAGAGGGTCAACGGAATCATTCCAGCCAGGAATGTTGTAAGATTTAATCAGGGGCCTTCCTGCTTCCTTTAATATGGATACAATATCATTATAATACCTATCTGTGAATTTATAATGACAATCGAACAAAGATTACTACAGGGAAGATGCAAAATTTCTAAATTATTAAAGAGGTGATCTGTTCTGTCTTTATAGTGTATTCTCTGTTGTATATTAACTTTAGACTAATCGACGCTATTATTCTTACCTATTGAATTCTTCTTATATCGTGTATTACATAAGCTGAAAAAATTAATTAATAATTCTAACGGTCTATGATCAGAATGGAAAAAATCATACAGAATAAGAACACTGACAATTTGATCCTTTAGATTATTACTAGTGAGATAATGATCAATCCATCTGACTGGTACCATTCATATCACCAACATATGTAAAATCATCGCGAGTTACACCACACATTACTTATACTTAATTTAACAACCTCTCATGTGTTACTCAAATCTACAGTAAATTTCGAGTTCACATTACCTTTAAAGTCCCTCTTTGTTATACACTGAGAATATTTGGGATTATCTGATAGCGAGTCGGAAGTGAGTCCTCTCGTTGCAGGCGAAGGGGGACAGATAGATAAATAAGGAGATAGGTATAGACATAAGCAAAATTATTTACCAAATTTACCGAAATATCTCCCACAAGTATTAAAATAATAAAATTGCCCAAATGTAACCTAACCTAACCAGGTCTTCTCATTTTTAGTTTAATATCACTACTTATAAAAACATTGCACAGTTCGGCCAGGAAATCAGGGATTTCATTCTAACCTTGTTTGCACTTTTCTGTACTAATACTACTGCTACTACTACTACTACTACTAATAATAATAATAATAATAATAACAATAATAATAATAATAATAATAATAATAAACGGAATAAAAATAAAGACACATTTGACAGCGTGCAAATGGACTTTTTCAAGATTCACTACAAAATATTTATGAAATAACCTTGATTTACATTTGATGTATTTTCTAATAAATATTCAGTGTTATTCCTCTTTTGTGCTGAATTCGATGAAGAAGAGAGTTATTCTCTACTCTAATGCATTAGAGGCAGAGCTTGGCATGAGATTTGACTTAGGAATTTGCTAAGACTGTTATATAAAATATTTATGGGTCTATTGGGTCTTCATTGTTGAGGAACTTTCCATCTTTGTTCCCGAGGCAATAGTAGTATGGGCGAAAAAAAAATAAATAAATAAAAATATAGCTAAAACAAATAAGTAAAAAAGTGTAAAGATGACAGTGTCAAATTAGTATATTATACAGTACAACTAAATTTCCAGCCAACAACCAAATGGAATATTTTCAACTAGGACATTTTTAAAACAACTGGATCTTTTTGGAAAACGGATAAATTAGCAACACTGCACGTAACTAATTGACCGCTACGGGGGGTGGGAGCGATGCGGAAGTTCAGGGGGTGTACATCCCCCCTAGGTGGGAAAAAAGAGAATCGGAATAAAACGATGATATCGTAGCTTTTGTAAATGTAGCTTTTGTTCGTTATCTTTATCTGGAATTTCCTTTCAAATGTTCGTGTTTTCTGCAAATGACGACTGAATATAATATACAGTAGCTACAATAGCTTTATCTATATGCGTAGTAGGCCATGGGGAGTAGTGGTTAATACTCTTCTCTGTGATGCAGAACTAAAACCAAATGTGATTTTGGATTTAACTTCGTTGGTGTGTGTGTGTGTGTGTGTGTGTGTGTGTGTGTGTGTGTGTGTGTGTGAGAGAGAGAGAGAGAGAGAGAGAGAGAGAGAGAGAGAGTCTTCCTAGATAACCTGGTTTGGGCAAAATCGGCCTATATTATACATTAACATAACATCTAGGTTTTGTTTGCGTCACAAAGTTTGAGAACTTCATTTTGGGTTGATTGGTCTAACACAGAGGAGGACAACTCTTTGCCCGTGGGCTAGAAATTACCCGCAATGACTTTTTAAATTGCCAGCCCACCAATCAGAAATGAATTTAATAACTAAAATTATTAAATTAAACGAAAGCATATGTTTATTTCATCAAAGAAATTAAAGAACATCGATATATCACAGACTGCAGTAAATTTAGTGCTTAACATGCCGATTTGGTAGTATCTATATTTGTGAACAATCCTCCTCGGCCATGAAACTCATCCAAAATCAAAATCAGTCACAATATATAATATATATATATATATATATATATATATATATATATATATATATATATATATATATATATATGGTGGGGGGAACCACATGTATCACAATTAAATCAGGTAAGATTCTAGCAATCTAGCACCTATATGTTCCTTTTTATACTTCAAAATTTAATTGTGCCTGCCATAAATACTTAGTCCGTGAAATGCTTCAGATGTCGACAGTCTCGAGATAGAAAAAAAAAAAGTTTGGCCACTCCTGCTCTAACAGATCAGTAACACAATCTCTAAATCCGCGTTGGTTTACACTGTAAAAATTAAAGACGGTCTCGTCCCACCAAATTAGTGTGCAGTTATTTCTTTTGACATCATACGAAAATAATAGTTTTTTTTTAAGGAAAAAGGAAACTGACTGACAGGTAAGGTTCCTTTTCACCTAAAAATTAAATTTAATTATCGCCATTACAAATGTAATATTTCCCTATGATATCAACGAAATAACTACACCTAAAGATGCCACGTAAATGTTACGAAAGTTTCCCTTTATTTTTTAGTGTAATGGAGGTCATAAAACTCACTTTCTTCGAAATAGCATGAAATCTTTACTCTTTGGGAACATTTTAGCGAGTGTGAGGTGAACTCCACTGCGCAAGATGAGTAGTTCTTTGCATGAGAAAGAATTTTAACCTCTGTAAATTGGAGCAATGTTTGCATTTTTAAAGAGTGAGGGACCACCAAGTCTGCTTTGAGAGATAATCCTCTGCAATAAATACAATGGCTCTGATGCAAATATATGCTTTCTTTGAAGTAGTTTTTCAAGAACAGATTTTGTATTCTATGCATCTCTCAGTTACAGGAGCCAAATTTTCATCTAACTAGAAAAGTGTACTAACTATATCTCTGTTACGATATATATATATAATATATATATGGGATGAATTTCACAATTAAACAACCCTATCATTATATATATATATATATATATATATTATAGGGTGTCTCAAAAGTCGTGCACCATAGGCTTTATTTCAGACTTACAAAGTTTACGAGTCGAAATGGTTTATAAGTGACGTTTAATTACAATATATGTTCGATAACGTTCGAATAATAAAATTAATAGTATGTACAATTAATAAAAGAGCTATCTTAAAATAATTAAAATGAATGAAGTCGCGCCCCATTGGCTAATGTAGCTTCATTCAATTTAATTATTTTAAGATATCTTTTGGATTAATTGTACATACTATTAATTTTATTATTCGAACATTATCGAACATATATCGCAATTAAACATCATTTATAAACCATTTCGACTGGTAAACCTCGTAAGTCTGAATAAAGCTTATGGTGCGCGACTTTTGAGACACCCTGTATATATATATATATATATTATATATATGTGTGGAAAAGGGTTTCCACAGGAAAATAAATTTATGTTAAAATTTAAAAATATAATTCTGTTTGTATAAATGAAAGTATTAATCCTTTAAAAGATATTATTCTGTTTATATAAATTAAAAAATGAATCCGTTAAATTTTTAATATTGTATAAAGTGCCTCGATACCAGTACACTCGCTTGGCATCCTTTTTCTCTAACCCTAAACGAAAAGTGATGCCAAATCTATAATCTTAAACAGAGATTCCTAAATTCTAACTGTTCTTTTCGATTATTATAAATCACATAAAAGAATTAAGTGTAAAACTACAATTATATAAATTCTTTTGCTAATATCCAATTATATAAATTCTTTTTCTAATATCATTATTAGAGTAGGATTTTGCAAAGTTTAATAATCTTTTGTAAAAATGTGGCACCATGGGAATTTCTCCATGGCAGAGTGGAAACAGAGACGAATGAGGAGTGAGTGTTTCGCCCTTGGGGCAGCCGGTTCGACTGGGCCCCTTAGCTTTTTCATGTAAACATTTGTTTCGTTTTACCATTTCTCTAAACAAGTGTTGTGTAAAGAATTTGATTTTTTAATAACTGTGCATTGTAAAAGAAATCCATTAGTTTAAAAGTGATTTTCTCCCTTGTGTAATAAAGACTGACAAATAGGGTGTGTCAATTTTAGTAAAGTCATCAATTCAAAAACTACTAATGCTCAAATGATGTCATATTATCTAGCAAACTTAGAAATATCTTTAGTGTTGTTTAGAAAAGCCATTTACCTACTTATATTTGACCATAAAGGTTTGAAATATAACCTAAATATGACTGTAGCATCGTATATCAATGTGCCATTGATATGTGTGGTCAACTTTGCTTATTTTTGGTGTGCAGTATGGTTTTTAAGTATCACATAGTCACAAATGCTGGAGTTTTGATTGTGAATGCATGTGTTTTCCCTCCTTTTTGACAATTTTGATTACTTCGTAATGTAAATATTGTGTAATTCAAATTATTCGAAATGTTATGTGTGACCCAAACTTTCTGTATATTTTGATATGATAGATATATGAAATTGTCATTACTTTGAATAATTAAGTCTTGTACCTATAACAACAAAACCTTTTATCTGAGCTTATAGGAAGATATTAAGCATTTCAATTAACTTAATTTTATGTAATCATAATCAGTAGGCCTCTCCAAATTTCAATGACATTTCTTTTGTCCACAGGTCCACAGGATGAGTCAGAAATATGACTGTAGCATCGTATATCAATGTGCCATTGATATGTGTGGTCAACTTTGCTTATTTTTGGTGTGCAGTATGGTTTTTAAGTATCACATAGTCACAAATGCTGGAGTTTTGATTGTGAATGCATGTGTTTTCCCTCCTTTTTGACAATTTTGATTACTTCGTAATGTAAATATTGTGTAATTCAAATTATTCGAAATGTTATGTGTGACCCAAACTTTCTGTATATTTTGATATGATAGATATATGAAATTGTCATTACTTTGAATAATTAAGTCTTGTACCTATAACAACAAAACCTTTTATCTGAGCTTATAGGAAGATATTAAGCATTTCAATTAACTTAATTTTATGTAATCATAATCAGTAGGCCTCTCCAAATTTCAATGACATTTCTTTTGTCCACAGGTCCACAGGATGAGTCAGAAAGAAATCAGAACCCGAAGCAAATCAAGCTGTCACCTAAGTCATTTGGTGGAGACTGGGAGGGAACTTCCCCCCGCTGAGCTGCCCACAGCCAGAGATCTGCTGAGGTATGGTTTGTTGAGGAGAGAGATGAGTGAGGAAGACAGGAGGAATTACCCAGTTAATGACCTCATTAACAACGGCATTGTTCCAGGGCTACTGGCTCAGTGGAGAAAGGCCAACGCTCTATTCACAGGACCTGTAATCAACACTAAGGTCAGGATCAGGGCTAAAGTGAAGGCACTGTGGGATGAGGCAGTGAAGGTGTCCATTGGCAATGTGAAGCTAGAGGTCAAAGATAGGTTCATGATGAAACTGGACAAATTGGTGGACATCCTGACCTGTCACTGTGTGATCAGGAGCTGCATTGGGCTTGAGTGCAACCCTGTCTGCAACAGTGAGGTTCACATTGACTGCAGCTGCAGGAGCGAACAGAAGACACCAGTGCAGGAGCTTGCCTTCATTAAAGGTCAGAGAGAAAAGGTGGGCAGTGTCGGGGCACACCAGATGGGTCTAGCTGATCACTCTGAGACCAGGAGACAGGAAGCAGTGCTGCAGAGACAGGAGCAGAGGAAGGCCGAGGAGAAGAGGAGGAGGAAGGCAGAGGAGTCAGCCAAGAAAGAAGTATAGTTGAGGGAGGAGTCACTGCTGGAGATTGAGTTGGGGGAGACTGGAGATATACTGGAGGAGGCAGGTAGAAGAGAGGAGGATGAAGACTTCATACCAGAGGCTGCGACAACTTCTTCCTTGCCTGTGGCTAAGAAGAAGAAATACAACACTGAAGATATCACCAACATAACTCTGGCTAGCTTGAGACATCACACAGGGCTGAGAGAGACTGCAGAGATTGCCACTGCTGCCTGGGTTGATGCTGGTCTTATCACAGAGTTTGACACAGCACTGGTAATTGACCACAACAAGGTGAGGAGGACTCAGGAGAGACTGACTAAGGAGCTGGTCAAGAAGTTTGATGAAGAGATTAGGGAAAATGGCATCACCTGTATCTTCTTTGATGGGAAAAGATATGACACCAAAGTGATGATGGAAGCTGAGGGCAGTGACAGGCAGTTTCTGGCCTCATTAAGGAAGAACACTACACAGTGTGCAATGAACCAGGTGAGAAATATTCGTGGCATTTTATACTAGAGGAAGCTGCAGAGGAGAGAAGTCATGCTGAGGTCATTGCTGATCATCTGGTGAACTGGCTAAGACAGAGAGGAGCAGACCAGACCCTTTGGGCCATAGGAGGTGACAGTACTAATGTGAATACTGGCTGGAAGGGAGGAGTAATGCATTATGTGGAGGCCAAGCTTAGCAGGAAGTTGGTATAGATTGTCTGTGACTTGCACACTGGGGAGCTGAGTCTCAGACACCTGGTAACTGCACTGGATGGCAAGACATTGAGCAACAACAAGTGGTCTGGCCCCTAGGAAAGATGTTAGACACTGCCACTAGCGGAGATCAACCCAAACTTCACGAGGGTCACTGTTGGTCCTCCTCTACCCCATCTCAGTCAGGAGGTAGTCAAGGACGTCAGCACAGACCAATCATATGGCTACAGAATCATCACTGCCATCAGATCGGGAGAGGTACCTCAGAGTCTAGCTCTCCTGGAGATTGGGCCAGTCTGTCACAGTAGGTGGCTCACTACGGCTCTAAGGTTCTGCAGATAGTGGATTTCCAAACATGGGCTGAAGGGTAGGAACCTGAATAATCTGAGGATAATTGTGGAATTCATAGTGGGAGTCTACATGCCAAACTGGTTCAACATCAAGTTAAATCACAGCTGGGTGGAGGGTCCCAGGCATATACTGTACCAGCTGGAGCTGCTCAGAAGTCAGAAGAAGGAGGTGATAGGAATAGTGATGCCTACAATGAAGAGATCAGCCTGGTATGCACACTCTGAGGCTGTGCTCCAGGCCATGCTGTGCAGTGAGGTGGGGGAGGAGAGGAGGGAGACAGTGAAGAGGATACTGGAAATCAGAGGTGAAGGAGATGAGGACACACAGGTAGGAGACTGCAGTGTCAGACCCAGGAAGACCCATGACATCAATCCAGATGCCACCAAACTCTCGGAGCTTGTTGACTGGAACTCTGGCGTGACTGAGCCTCCTTTGACCTGCTCCCTCACCACTGCTGCAATCAAGGAGTTTCTGGATAGACCAATGGAAGTTCCTGCATGGCCCTGAAACACACAGTCAGTAGAGAGGTGTGTAAGGATGACAACTGAAGTAGCACAGCATGTTTACTCACAAGAGAGGAGGGAGGCGTACATCAGTGGCCAGATGGCCAGTAGGGAGATCATGTCCAGGAACAAGAGCAAGGCAGACATGGCATCCTTGGCAAAGTTCAAGAAACCTATCTATATTTCTTAGTTTTAATATTGAAATCCAATCAAAATGTCTTTAATTGTATGTATGTAAAATGTAGTTATATATGGCATCTTTGGCAAAGTTCAAGAAACCTATCTATATTTCACAGTTTTAATACTGAAATATAGGGTGTCCATAAATGATTACCCTGATTAAAGCATCCTATAACTTTAAATAAACACTCGTATTCAAACACAGTTTTAATCATAAGTAGATAAACATACAAAGTTTTGATACATAGTTAATGAACTTAATAAGCTTCCACATGTGCACCCCTAGTGGCACGTAAAATGTCTAAACGGTATTCACACTCACGCCACACATTTTCCAACATTTGTGGGTTAACTGTTGCAATTGCATCCGTAATGCGTTCTCGCAATGTCCTGATATCTGGAACAACTGTTGCATAAACCAAATCTTTAACATGACCCCAGAGAAAGAAATCCAGCGGGGTAATGTCTGGTGATCTTGGGGGCCATGGGATTGGCCCGTCCCTGCCAATCCATCGATTTGGAAATGTTGCGTCGAGAGTTTCACGAACAACATGCGCCCAATGAGGGGGTGCCCCATCTTGTTGGAAGATGACAGTTGGTTGCCTGTCCTGCAGCTGGTGGATGGCGTAATTGGTGAGCATATCCAGGTACACAGTTGCGGAAACAGTGTTCTCAGCGAAGAAGAAAGGACCAATTATCTGGTCATGCATTAGTTCACACCAGACATTGATCTTCGAACTGCCCCGAATATGCTCCCTTACGGCACGTGGGTTTTCCGATCCCCAAATACGCACATTGTGTCTGTTGACTCTACCACTAAGATGAAACGTAGCCTCGTCTGAAAAGCAGACACGTAACAAGAAGTCATTATCGTCGTCAATGCTGTTCAAAATGTCAATAGCGAATTGTTCACGTTTTGGACGGTCATCAGGCTTCAGTTCTTGAACAATTTATACCTTGTAGGCGTGTAACTTCAAACGTTTGTGTAACACCTTGTGCACCGTAGACTTCGGTATCTTTAGTTGGCATGAAGCTTGTCTCACCGATTTCCTTGGTGACCGTGTGAAAGCAGTTTGAATGTTTTCCACCGTCCCATCGGAAATCGATGGTCTACCACTGCTCTTTCCCTTTTTCACGTTTCCAGTTTCCAAGAATTTTTTCATCCACGACTTAATTAACTTCACATCAGGTGGATTCTTTCCATACTTTGTTCTGAACCTTCGCTGGACACTGACAGGAGATTTTGTTTCTGCAAACCACACAACACATTGTGCCTTCTCTGTCACAAACGCCATCTTAACTGAACAGCTACTACAGCACTCCTGGCGGCGAATGCGGTAGACGAAACACACCAGCACAGAAACTCTATGCGTGTACGAGATCACCTGTAAAAAGTTAACGGATGTAAGATTCGTCATTAAAACATGAGAGCATACTGTTTTCAAGGTAAACATTTATGGACACCCTGTACAATCAAAATGCCTTTAATTGTATGTAATGTATGTAAAATGTAGTTATATACAATAAAAAAAATACTTGCAAAAATTGCTGATTTTTCGTAAACTTGAACTTCAAATATAAGTGGGTAGGACTGGTCAAATCTGGATTTTAAAGCCATATTTCGATTTAGCACATAAAAATGCATCATTTGGTCAATAGTAGTCTTTAAAAATCTAAAGATTTCACTTTGCTCCCTAAAATTGACACACCCTACTAGCAAAGGAAAACTCGTAATTTATATCCTTCTGAGAAAGGCATTCCATTCTCTCAACAGACTGAGAGAGAGAGAGAGAGAGAGAGAGAGAGAGAGAGGACGCAATTGGGCAAAGGGTATAAAGTGTTGTCCCGGAACCTCGCAGTCAGATTAATTAAACGGTATAAACTTCCTTGTTGATGCGAGGAAGCGACATACTGAGAATACTGTAAACAGTCGGAGATGGTGTAACGAAGAATAACAGAAGAATAACATCACCATCTATCCGACATATATATATATATATGATGCAAACCCACAAGGAAAAAGAAAAATGATTTCAAGGCCTTTCGTATATTCAGAAGTACACCTCGTCAGGGAATGATTCCCTGACGAGGTGTACTTCTGAATACACGAAAGGCCTTGGAATCATTTTTCTTTTCCTTGTGGGCTTGCATCATTCATTCATTTCACGTGTTTAACCTCCTTCGTAACAGCTAATGTCATATGACGGAGGGGACCTACAGGTTTACGTGGGATCCGAACCACGGGTCGCTACTTAGTTTGGAGACGCAGCGGACAGTCCCACATGTAACTACTATCCGACCCAATGTCGCTTAACTTCGCTGATCAACGGGAAGCGGTGTTACGACATTGAGTAAATATATACACAATATATATATATATATATATATATTATATATATATATATATATATATATATATATATATTAGTCTTTTTTTATATAGGAAAGAAGGGGTTAAGGGCGAGCGCCCGCGAAAGTGACCCCTCCATAGAAGACGGAGAGAGTCAGAAACCAGGTCTCAAAGGCACAATGATGCCATTTTTCGTTGTTTTTTTTTTATATAAATTTTGAAAAGGTTGTGTAGTGTGTAAGATGCATGTATGTGTGGTGAAGAATAGAGGAAGAAGCGTGTGTTTGAGAGCATGCTGGACTACTCAAAGGGTAGATAAGACACGGAAAAAGATCAGCCAAGGAGGACATTGACAGGAGAAACGTGAGTTCCAGCACTCCCTGTCTCCTCCCTACACTAACATCCACCCTGGAATACTTACTTCCCTGGTCGATTGATGTCTACACTCTCCTCTTATAAAGAGATCAATTATCCTAAAATTTAACCATTTATATCTCTTTGTACATTTAAAACTTTACTCAATAGAAGAACTCTGATTGTTTTTTCGTTTTTTCATTGTTTTTTACTTTCATGTAAAGTCATTAATATCCTTTCTCTAAGATAAGTGTAAATATCCTGTTGAACTTTGCATTCTGAAACTAAGTAAACATTGTTATTATTATTATCATATATATATATATATATATATATATATATATATATATAGAGAGAGAGAGAGAGAGAGAGAGAGAGAGAGAGAGGAGAGAGAGAGATTCCACTATTGATATAAAGTTTTTAAAATTAATTACCTCAATTACAATATAAATGACAGATATTATATAATAGTATGATCTCACTTCATATTTTATAACATTCTTTTTTGATGGAAAATTTTACAAATTTATCGTTACCTTATTCGTTCCCCTACCCTACCCCTAGCTCCTATTAGCCATCGAATCTCGATGATGCGATGATAATAATCTCTGGGAGTTAGCGCAATAGGTCGCGTCGCATTAGTTGGCCTTGAGTGTTGTGCCAATTTCTGGAACTCCTGACTCATTATTATTATTATTAATTCATATTACTTATCAGTTTAAGATCTGACACTTCCTTTATTGTAAATCTGTTTCATACGTTGAATATAAAAAAAGAAAATTTACCTCGTTGCAACAACCAAGTTACTTGACAACACATTTAAACGGTTAATTTAATCATACTGTTTTGTTATGTTAACAATTTTTGGTTAAAACATTGTATATACTCATTCATTATAAATGTCTGAAAAGAAAAATTGTCCTTTTTATGATAATATAACCATGGTTTGGTTAACCTTGGTTTTGCTTCCGCCCGAATTGTTCATTCTGACGAAGGTCAAGCTTGTCACTCCACTTTAGACCTACAATTTAACGTGGAATCTGAACCACGCCCCACCAACAGCCCAGCGTCTTAACCACCAGGCTACCCAGGGTACCCATTTATCTGCCAACCACTTTCTTTATTGTGTGGAAGGATGAACAGCTGAGTTTTGCTGCTTGCCGCCTGCTATCACCGGGTCTCGATCTCGGGGCCGATGGATTGGTAGTCAGCGGCGCTAACCACTACACTACCGAGGCGCATATATATATATAGGGTGAGTCAAAAGTAGCGCCCGATTTCTGTTTTTTCGGCTGTCAGATTCTTTCTGGGAAGTCATGTTAATAATTGTCTTGCAGATTATTAATTTTCTTAGTTTATTTATTTTTGTTTTTGTTTTGCAGGTTATTGCTGAGAGTTTGGAAAGTTACTGAATTTGCACCAAATTGAACCATGAATTACCTTTCAATGAATCAACGCATTGCGGCCGTGAAACATTACTACAAATGTAATGAACAACCAACGATGGCGGCACGCCGTTTGGCACAGGAATTCGATATTAACCCACCCCAGGGAAGAAACATACGATTGATTGTCGAGAAATTTGAAGCAACAGGGTCGGTAGCCACTGCAAAGAAGTCCGGTCGTCCGAAAACGGCAACGAATGTAGCTAAGGCTGAAGAAGCCATCAGGAGACTGGAACAAAGTCCGCAAAACTCAACTCGCCGTTTATCTGCAGAGTTGGAAGTGAGCCAATCAAGTGTTATCCGTATCCTTCACCAGAAAAAAATGGAAACCTTACATTCCACGCTTACTGCATGCCCTTCATGATGTAGATGACGACCGCCGTCTTCAATTTTGCGAAGAGTTCTTAGCTAAACTTGACGAAGAGGACACAATGCTAGACAACATCTGGTGGTCAGATGAGGCATGTTTTAAGCTTAACGGCACAATTAACAGACACAATTGTGTCTACTGGGCTGCGGAGAACCCAAGAGTGACAGTTGAGAAGGAGGTAAATTTACCTGGCGTGACAGTTTGGGCAGCCATATCTCCATTAGGGATAATTGGACCCTTTTTTTGAGGGATCTGTCACTGCAGAAATTTACCTGGATATGCTGCAAACCTTCTTTTAGCACAGGGTACAAGATCAGGACTGTTATTTCCAGCAAGATGGAGCTCCACCTCATTATGGACGTCATGTTTGTCAGTGGCTTGATGAAAACTTTCCCGGAAAGTGGATCGGCCGCCGCGGTCCGATCGAGTGGCCGGCACGCTCCCCAGACCTTACACCTCCAGATTTCTTTCTTTGGGGGCTCATGAAAGACCTTGTTTATCGTGAAAAGCCTCGTACCATTCAGGAATTGAAGGCTCAAATCACTGCAAAGTTTGAGGAAATTGATATCGAACTCTGCAGGCGTGTGTGCCACTCTGTGCCTGCTCTGCTGCAATTGTGCATCGATCACGAGGGAGGGCACTTTGAAAATTCCAAGTAAAACAGCTTGGTACAGTTCCGTAATAATTTTCCCCCGAATAAATGGTTAGATAAACATGTCATTCATTTATTTCTACCTTCTTGTACACTGTAATACAAATGGCAAACAAATAATCAACTGACAGAAATCGGGCGCTACTTTTGACTCACCATATATATATATATAGGGTGTTATATATATAGGGTGTTTCATAACATTTGGGACGCACTTTCAGGATGGATTCAGGACCTGAAAACAATGAAAAAAATTTATATAAACATATGCCTGAAATAACTTTGTTTCCGAGTTACATCCCGTTTTGTGTTCCAACAATTCTTTTCGCAAACTGTTTACAAACACTGCTTGCTATCAATGTTTGTGAGTGTGTACGAGACTTATTTCATGTATGGCCTTGCCGATGTAATGTTTCGTACACTGTATGACATGTTTCAATATCATTGAGTGTAGAGCCATCAGTCAGTCAGAGGTGCATCGCGGTGTTTCACTGTTCGTATTCGTAACTTCTTACTGTGAATAAGTGCAGTCCTGTGAAAAAAAAAACCTGAAAAGTTTTTGTGCTATTCAGGGATAGTGTGCATTTGAAGTGAGAATGGAGGCTTATACGAAGAGAGAAATGGCAGACATGCATCTCATGTATGAACTTGCCGAGTGTAATGCGGCCCAGCAAGACGTCTATATGCGGAAAGGTTTCCGAATCGCCGTCTGCCAGATAAGAAGACCTTTCAGAGAATAGACGAGTGTCTTGGTGATACAGAATCATTCAACAAGCGAGTTTCAGATGGTGGTAGACCAATCAGCGCCAGAACTGTTGAGTTGGAGGAGTGGGTCCTGAATCGCGTGGAGGAACATCCTGGTGTCAGCACCCGAAGGATAGCAGCAGCAGAGGGTGTAAGATACACAACTGTGTGGAGAATTTTACGGGAACAACAGCTTTACCCATATCACATTCAGAGAGTACAAGGCCTTATTGAAGCTGATTTCCCACCACGAGAGGCTTTTTGTACTTGGTTCCTTTAACAGTGTGCTCGCGATCCTCTTTTTCTATTCTCCTTGTTGTTTTCTGATGAGGCTGCCTTCACAAGAAATGGCGTGATCAATTTCCACAACACTCATCACTGGGCCGAAGTGATGAGTGTAAAACAAGGATGCCAGAAAATCCGAGCAATACCTGGAATGTTTGAAAGCGTAAGGCAGTCTATGACGAGGCGTGTTCAGGGTGTATTCAAGCGCAAGGCGGTCAGTTTGAGCACTTCGTTTAAAGGTAAGGCGGATACTTGCTGGAACACATAACGGGCTGTAACTCGGAGACAAAGTGATTTCGGGCATATGTTTATATAAACTTTTTTCATTGTTTTCAGGTCCTGAATCCATCCTGAAAGTGCGTCCTACACGTTATGAAACACCCTGTGTATATATGACGCGTTCGGTGGAGAAGGGGCGAACGCAACATTTTCGAATTATGCCACAAAATGCAGTTAAAGTTTGTAAACTTTAAACCTTTGTATTTTTCCGGTTTATTGAAATGTTGTATGAATTTGAACACATATTTGAGTAAAATATTGTTGTGTAATATGTCGATATAATAAAACGCCAAGAAATTTTACAATATTATTTATTGATAGCTTCTGATGTTAACTGGTGTTATCCATTATTTGGTCCTCTTCGTCGAATGTTGTATTACCTGCTTCAACTGTTTCGGTTTCTTCCAGTTCCTCTAACAATCTTGTATAATAGTTCACTGCAGTTGCAGGCATTAGGTCTGATAATTCTTTGAGATCTTTTATTTTTTCCTTAGTTATTGGCAGCAATTGGGAATACTTTGGTTGCAGTGTCTGCTGGGCTAGATTGAATAAACTGACACTGTAGGATTTTTTCCCTTTCTGCAGTCTGACGGGATGGCTATTATCTGGGGTTGTGCGGTATGCAGTAGATATTACGTAGCCTTCTTTGTGTTGAAAGTCAATATTAACTTTCTTGCATCTGTAAATTTAGTAGTTGTTGATTTCCTAATGACAATGCACGTTTTCAGGACGTCAAAATCGAGAAAATCAGCCTGTTTCATTTCTACAACTAGGAAGCGCTGCGAAACGGCTGTAGTTATGGCCGTAACATAATCTTTTTTGGTGTAAATAATATTGCTGTAATTACTTTTTATATTTTGTTCAATTTGGCCAAATTGAGCATCACAGGGCATTGTCGAGTGACCAGAAAGTAGATAGATGTGTTCAATGTGAAGCAATGATGCGGAATGAATTTCTCTGAGATACATTAAAACCTAAATTTTACCGTGAAAGAGTGCAGACTAACATCTAATTTTTTGCATAGGTAAAGCAAAGGTTTTAAAGGATAATTATACGACAAAAAACTCATTTTTCGAATTTTGTGGCGTTCGCCCCTTCTCCACCGAACGCGTCATATAGGCGCATATATAATCATATAAGAGTATAAATTGCTTTATATTTATTTTATAAAATAAAAAGTAAGTTCTCAGAAATTGTTTAAATTACTCCTTTTCTTCATTGTATACCCACAAAATGGCGATGCTATAAGGGAAACACGTATACTTGGGTACATGCTTTACAAAATGCGCCATAATTAACTATTTGACAACTGATCTAAAATGGCTGATTCAACCTTACGATGACTGTACTAACAAAGATTATATATTTCCAGTAAAAGAAAATTCGTTCTTATTATGCAAGTATCGTATAGTTGGATTAACCATTCTACACAGACTGGTTGTAAAACAACTTGCTTGGTTGTCGCAACCAAGTTCCTTTTTTTCTTTTGTTTTGTATGTGTAGTTTTAATGAATTAAAAATCCCGAATTCGAGCATCGTGCTCGCCCCATAGAGAATGGAGAAATGGGCTTTTAGATAATATATGTCTGCATGTATATAAGAGCCGTTGAAAGCAAAACACAATAAACAGAGGTAATTTTCATTTAAAATCTCTTAATGGTGGATGCATACCGCGAGATTTCTAGTTTGGATAAAATTTAAACTATAAAAAATGTTCACGAAATGAACATGTGGATTTTGGGGTTGTTTAAATGTACTTCGTAAACATCTAAGCCTCAGTTCTAAGGTAATATGACGGAGGGACCTACAGTTTTACGTGGGATCTAAACCACGGGTGCTACCTCTTCTGAAAGCAACGAAATGAAAAACAAGATTTTCGTTTATTGGAGTCGAATATGGTTAACATTAGTCCTTTCGTCATATTATTATTATTATTATTATTATTATTATTGTCGCGCTCGAGTGTCCTTCATCGTGAAATGTGATCAATTTTTCCTTGTATAAAATTACGCCATAGTTCAATACAAGTTCAGTACATAGTTCAATACAATGCACGCCATAGTTCATCTCCTTCAAAGCTTAACGCAAGAATATAATCCTCTTGTCTTTTAAATCACCGATCAAACAAACGAAATTTGTATTTTTCAAACAATTAAATGAGTTTGTGTTTACAAACTGTCTTTAATCGCTTGTCTTATAATAATAAATACAAAATAAAGTTTACAAAATGTTACATAATTTTAAATCAAATAATTTACTGTATTTTTAGTAGAAAATAAATGATGCTTAATAAAAAAATATAAAAAAGAATAAATCGCGAAATTAAAAGTATTGAATGAAATTTGCATATTTTAAATAGTTGATTATAAAAATGGGAACTTCATTACTATGATAAAAATGGCAGTAGTGAACTTATACATCAGCAGGAACTAATGAAGTGCTTTTTAGTGTTTTGCGAAATACATTTAGTGATGAAGCCTGCCTGATATGTATGGGAAGTGCATTCTATACATCTGCTCCTTTGAAAGAAAGTGCATTTCCTGCAGTTTCTATTGTATAGTTAGTTTGTGTATAAAGTCCCTGGGTCTGGTATTATAACGATGGTGTATTTGATGAGGTTAATTGCTCTTTGAATGGGTGATGTATGTTGACTTTTATTGATAACTTTGAACATACTGACAACAACATTAAATCTGTATAAGTCATTTAGTTTTAAAATATTTAGCTCTTTAAACATTGGAGAAGTGAAGTGTGACTTTGCCTGTTGTCGTTATTTGAGAGAGTTCGCAGACATTTTTTATGAATACCTTCCAAAGAATGTTGTGTTGTAATGCAGTATAATAAATGTGGATGGATGAAGGAACAATATAGGATAAAGAGTACTTTAAATTTCATCAGAATCATTTACCACTTTGCTAGAGAGAACGCAAAGAAAGTGCACTTCTAATTATGAAAATCTTGCAGTAAACAATTGTCTTGCCCGCATGGACTGGTACTGCATTTGTAAATTGTATGGTGATAGAATTAATATAATTGATTCGAAAAATAAAATGGTCATTTTCCTCTGAGTTGTTTATTCATACTGTATGTTTTGAATAGTGACTTGGACGTCCATATGATCAGTTTGCTTGTTATGCACACAAAAAACATTCATAATAAAATCTGAGTAAACAGGGGGGGGCCGATATACCAATCCTTCCCCGGGGCCCGTGGCAGCTTTCGGTGGCCCTGCCTATATGGAAAGTACATGTCATCGTGCCAAGTCAAACATGGAAACCTTGAATCACTTCTAGGAATTTTGACCAAAGAATTTGAGTTCTGGTCCTACAAATTCATAACTTAAGCATCGTTTATTATTAATGGCATTATTATTATTATTATTATTATTATTATTAGTATTATTATTACTTACCATTTACACAAAGAAAACGTGAGTAAATCGTATAGAAACAAAATAAAATATCTGATTGAAACAATCAGTGACACGGTGGATTACATGATATATTTGCCAATCAGTTCGAAATATTATAGTTAATTTAATCATGTCAGGATTGCCATTTAAACTGGTTGTCAAAAGTTTAGCAAATTTTTTTGTGTCTGTGTGCGTAAGTCCAGCTGCATACGGGTCTTTTCAAGGACTGTATATGTAATCATGAGTAAAAATCGTTAACTGAAAATATGAAATAAACACTTCATTAATTAAGATCTAAATATATCTCTTATTTGTAATAAAAACATTATTTTTAAGGAAAAACACACACACACACACACACACACACACACACACACACACACACACACACCAGAAAAAAAAATTATGGAAAATTCACATGATTAACGCAATTACTACATAGTTGGAATCATCATTTGGATTAGTTGCCAGATAGTTAATAACCATGAATTTTGGTTGTTTTGAGCAAGTAATTTTTGTGCTTATTGTACAAACGCAAAGTTTGCCACAGAAAATTTTAACTTTCTAAATACGAAGACTTTTAATAGAGAATATAAATAAAACAAATACTTTAAACTTTATCTATTCATTCATCTACTTTTGCGTTATATATAAACATCCTTTTAATATTTATATATCATGTAAAGAAAAAGTAGGTCTGAAGGATTTCCCATATTCTAAGATCACCTCTAACCGGAAATCCAATTAAGTAAATAGTATTGAAGTATTTCCTTTTAACTTTAATTTCAGCTTCAGTGAACATAAACAAGTGTGTGTGTGTATATATATATATATACACACACGAGTGTGTGTGTGTGTGTGTGTGTGTGTGTGTGTGTATATATATATATGTGTGTGTGTGTGTGTGTGTGTGTGTGTGCAACAAACTCCCACCTTTCTTGTGACGTCATGCTTCCCGTTTCGTCTCGACTTTAAAATTAAGAACAGAATTCTGAAAATATCATTTTGGAAAATTGCCATCTTCGATGGTAGAGAATATACAGGGTGGGCCGTAAGTTTCCTTACATAGGAAAAATTAAACGTTTGTTTTTATGTTTCAGATACCCTAAGAATATGCGTTTGACGTAAGATCTTGTTTACTGATGAAGCAAATTTTTACGTCAATGGAGAGGTTAATCGGCAAAACATACGTTATTGGAGTAATGCTAACCCTAACTGGCTGAGTCCGACGAAGATGCAAGGTGCCGGTAAAGTGATGGTGTGGGCCGGGATATGGGGTGACAGAATTATTGGACCAATTTTTGTCAGTGGAAATCTTAATGCCGAAAGGTATCTTAACATGTTGCAAGAAGAGATTTTCCTATCCCTGCTAAACGAGGAAGGTAACTTCCCAGTTTACTTCCAGCAAGATGGAGCTCCACCTCATTATGGTCTTCACGTGCGTCGGTATTTGGATCAGCAGTTTCCGGATGCTTGGATTGGTCGGCGTGGTCCTGTGGAGTGGCCTCCCAGATCCCCAGATCTCACCCCCCTTGATTTCTATCTTTGGGGGCACTTGAAGGCCATGGTGTATCAGGAAAAGATACGAGACATAAATCATCTAAAGGAACGTATCACCAACGCCATTACAAGCATAACGTCAACTGTGCTAATGCGTGTTCATCAACAGTGGGGAACACGTATTGAAATGTGTTTTCAAAACAATGGCAACCATGTAGAGCATATTATATAAATAAAAATGGTTGTCCATAAAAAAATGTTTATTTTTCCTATGTATGGAAACTTACGGCCCACCCTGTACTAGAATATGCGTATTCAGTATTAATAAATGTGAATATAAATGCATGATTTGTTCTCTCCAAAATTAAAATTTTATTTTGTTAAAAGCTCTCTTCGTGGAAACAATTAATGAGATACTCTCTCGGAAACCACCAACAGGGAACTCCAATTGAAGAATAGATAAAATTATCCACAGTGACGGAGTGACTTTTTTTCTTTTTTTTAACATTGAAAATTTCAAGTCGTAAGATTTCTTAGAAGTTTTCGGGTTGTTTTCGGATGTGTTATTCTTGTATTAATGCAGTGGATAATATGATAACTTCTCCCCGCCCGATATGAGAAACAAACAACGCACTTGTACTCATTTATATATATATATATATATATATATATATATATATATATATATATATATATATATATATATATATATATATATATACACGGTTGAACGAAAGATGGAAGATTTGCCCAACACACACTATTACAGGCTTCAGACTTTTGGCAATCAAATAAATTTCAAGATAACAAGATTATCGTAATTTAATATTATATAAACTTTCTGAATCCTAACCTAACCTAACCAGCTTATGTAGAACTAACCAGGATCCCTAACAAGGGGGACCCGTCTCTATTGAACCCTCAGTCGTCTGTTGTCAGTGAGATTATATGGTTTCGTTCGAAGACATTAGGACAAACCCGGAATTCCAAAGAACAGCGTAAGTCAACTAAGCAAATCTGACATTAATTAAAAGAGAAAAGCGGGAGAGGTCTATTCATGAACGAACTCTCCAAATTAGTTTAATAATGAAGTAATTCTTTTAGCTGCTACATGATAGATAAAGAGGTAGTTCTACCAAAATGTGTAGTACACGGTGGCAAACAATGATTGCCCCCCACTGCACAGATGAAACTAATAGTGGTCCAAAAAACTGATTGTTGCATCTTTTAGACAATTTAATTCTACGTCTAAACAAAACCACTCAATAGTTGGTGTTGCCTCCTTGTGTTTGGTGGACGGCTTCAAGTCGGCAAGGGTAGGAGGTGAGGAGAGACTCGAAAAGGTCAGTGTCGTACTCAAGATTTCGGAGGGTTGTTTCGATGTGCTGCTCCATGGTCCGCCGGCAGAATCGGGTGGCTGGTGGTTCAGCAAGTATCAGGGATTCCATTCGGTCTTTCAGGATGGATCCTGAACGATTCTGCCGCCAGACCATGGAGCAACACATCGAAACAATCCTCCGAAATCTTGAGCACGACACTCACCTTTTCGAGTCCCTCCTCACCTCCTACCCTTGCCGACTTGAAGCCGTCCACCAAACACAAGGAGGCAACACCAACTATTGAGTGGTTTTGTTTAGACGTAGAATTAAATTGCCTAAAAGATGCAACAATCAGTTTTTTATACCTCTATTAGTTTCATCTGTGCAGGGGGGGGGGCAATCATTGCTTGCCACCCCTTAGTTGCCACCTATATTTCATGCATGGTCTTCCATGAATATGTTTGACCAAATTTTTATCTGAAAGATTGAACTTGTCTCCTTGCCCTTGAAAAGGGATTTGTGACGGCTGTCTCTCTAACGAAGATATTGTGCCGAATGCAGGGGAACTGGAGCCTCGAGCAAAATGATAGCGTGGGCCCCTGCCTAACGAAGAAACGTTCAAAAGTTATATATATATATATACACACTCGTACATATAATATAAGTTTTAAAGATAAGGGGCAACAAACTTGACCTTCGTGAAATTAGAAATCATCGCACGGAACATTTGAAAGGTTGAAATATATATATATAATAAACAGGAACACCAGAGAAAATACAAACATCCTTCAAGGTTTAATAGTACGAACGTTTCGGAATGCACTAATTCCATCTTCAGGGCTAAAACAATAAAATTCCAAATCACATACAAAACACAAATTGCTTAATAACAATTTAAAATAAACTTAAAAAATTATAAAAAGTAGCTAAGAAAATGTAAAACATTAAAACTAAAAGGTAAATAAATGTGAAGTTAAAAAGTTAAAATTATAAAAAGTAAAAGCATTAAAACTGAAATGTAAATAAAATAAACTAGTACCTTAACCAAAACATAGCAGATCTATCGATGATTCGTCAGAATTTAGGTCTGGTTTTAGTTTATAAATAAACAAAGACTCCATAATTTTAAGCTTAAGGTCAGAGCTTCCGGCAGCAAGTACGGTGAAATTAGACTGTGAAATTGGGTGGTTATTGTTGTGCGAGTGATTACGTATGAGAGAATTAGGTGGTTTGCCAAGGGGTAAATTTGTACGGACCGATTTACCGAGATGTTCGTAAATACGAGATTTTAAATGTCTTTTAGTTTTACCTATATATGACCCCATGCAGTGGTCACACTTGTATTGATAAACTATAGATGACTTAAAAGTGTAGGAATAACATCCTTGTATTTAAATAAATGGTAAATCGATTTAGACGGGGTGAATATAATTTTATACACAGTTGTGGGTAGAATTCCTTGAGCAATTTTAAAAGTTTGTTTCTAATGTTAAAACTTGAGGTTCCCATATAGGGCAAAGTGAAATACAGGATATCTTTGGGGACTGTAATTAAGTCTCTAGTTGTAGGGCTTATTAGTCTATTTAAGGTTCTGCCTATTGTAGTCTCCACCAGTCTAGAAGGGAAATTATTCTTGGCAAGGAGTTTTCGGATGAAATCTAGTTCATCGTGTAGTTTGAAGTAATCTGAACAGATATTGAAAGCTCTATTGGTCAGAGTCGAGATTAAATTTCGTTTGAAACCTAAAGGGATAAAGGAAGAAAAGTTCGTAGTAAGATTGGTGAATGTCGGCTTTCGGTAAACGGAAGTTTCAAAAGAGGAATTAGTTTTTATTATCTTAATGTCCAAAAAGGACAGCGAGCTATTAGATTCAACTTCTGAAGTAAATTGAATGTTAGGGTGCTTAGAATTAAGGTAATTACGAAACAAAGGGATATGGTCTGGTGATTTAGACAGGAGAAAAGTGTCATCAATATATCTTCTATAAAAAACCGGTTTAAAGTTGGAAGGACACTCATTCAACCATTTGACTTCATGATGACACAGAAACGCGTTAGCTAAGGTGGGACCAAGAGGCAGACCCATTTGAACACCTTCAGTCTGTTTAAAATATTCACCGTTGAATATAAATATAAGGTCTTCCACGGAAAATTTTAGTAGTTCTTTCATTTGGCCTCTATTAAAACCCTGCACAGTATCAGTATTATTAAAAAGATTGTCAATACATATAGCAATAGTTTCTGCAACAGGCACATTGGTAAATAAAGATTTTACATTGAAGCTAGCCATTTGTAAGAATTATTTTTTAATGAGGTAATTTAAAATCTCGTATTTACGAACATCTTGGTAAATCGGTCCGTACAAATTTACCCCTTGGCAAACCACCTAATTCTCTCATACGTAATCACTCGCACAACAATAACCACCCAATTTCACAGTCTAATTTCACCGTACTTGCTGCCGGAAGCTCTGACCTTAAGCTTAAAATTATGGAGTCTTTGTTTATTTATAAACTAAAACCAGACCTAAATTCTGACGAATCATCGATAGATCTGCTATGTTTTGGTTAAGGTACTAGTTTATTTTATTTACATTTCAGTTTTAATGCTTTTACTTTTTATAATTTAACTTTTTAACTTCACATTTATTTACCTTTTAGTTTTAATGTTTTACATTTTCTTAGCTACTTTTTATAATTTTTTAAGTTTATTTTAAATTGTTATTAAGCAATTTGTGTTTTGTATGTGATTTGGAATTTTATTGTTTTAGCCCTGAAGATGGAATTAGTGCATTCCGAAACGTTCGTACTACATATTAAACCTTGAAGGATGTTTGTATTTTTTCTGGTGTTCCTGTTTATTATTAAACTGCGTTTTCCGCGCCACCAATCAATAGCCGATATATATATATATTATATATATATATATATATATATATATATTATATATTATATATATATATATATATATATATATAAAAGCGTAACTTCCAACCCAGTATAGACGAAGCAAAGATAAGAACAAAATGGACCCAATTAGGAAGATTTTTTTTTTATCGTCCTCAGCGCCACCTATTTCTACGTTCTTTTTCCTTATAAATAATTTTTTAAAGTTAATTATACTGTATACATTTTAATTAGCTGAAATTCCGCGAAAGGAAGAAAACAAAATTAATCCTAAAGATAGTTTCCGGGTGTCTTTGGAATTTCAGGAAAATTGCCCTCAGTTTCCATGCACAGTTCAGAGGTTAGTAAAAAATTGGATAGGCGGTCTTTCGTGAGAACGTTCGGATACATGGGGTTCGCGGGTGGGGGGATCATTACAGTCCACTCTTTAATAAAGGTCTATTTTTTCGGCTTTTTGTGGTTAGATAATATAAAATGCTTACATTGGTCTTATTGGGAAGGGTTTTCCACTACTGGAAAGGATTCTTCACTATTGCGAAAGACTCTCTACTGTCCTAGAAAGAATTCCCCATTGTTGGAAAGAATTCCCCATTATTGGAAAGAATTCCCCATTGTTGGAAAGGATTCTGTTGCTGAATAAGGCCACTACTGGAACGTGTTCTTTATAATTATACTGGAGTGAATTTTCCACTAATAATACAAATTACACTATTTTACATTTTTGTCACGTAACACAATTACATCATAACAAATTATATAGTTAATTTTTTTTCAAATCCTAAACTTTGTCCACATTAAGTATTTATTTTTTTATGATTATTATATATAAATGTTCATTTTTACTTTTAATTAACTCACTGATGATTTTTAATAATTAATCAGTTGGGTTTTCCTACAGTCAAATCACGCCGATTAATTAGCGTTTAAATGGAAGATCGAGAGTCTAGTGTTCGAATAACGTAATGTATGCCAAATTTGAACATCAAAGCTGTCTACCACCCACTACTCCCATGCAAGAGGGGCTGCTCCCTATCACTGGGACGAATGGGGGTGCATAAATAAATTTGTGGTTTCTCGAATTTTTCATACAATCATAAAATATGAGAATGAACTGCTTGAGAAGTTTTCTCCTTGAACTTATATTTATGTTTAATTAAATGCAGTTATTTCCGATTCATACGTTATATATGTATACACAATACACATACTTACAGCAGATACAACAGCTCAACACAGAAATAAGCAACAAACTCAAAGAAAAACAAACAGAAACATTTAGGGAATTCATAGCAACACTAAACCACTCCACAGATACATCCAGGCTATACAAGACTATAAACAGCATTACCAACTCTAACAACGGCATTCACACCTTACACACGGCTATCTGTCGCAGCCAAAATAATATCCCAACATATACACAACAAGCTAACATTCTAGTTAATCACTACGCAAAGATAAGTCACTTAAACAGAGACAACAACCAGAAACACGCAGACAGACAAACAGCCAGACACAAGAAAACCTACAGACTCGACACGACCATTACACCCTTCAATACAGACCAGACCACCAACATCATCAAAAACATTAAGAATTCGAAGGCTACTGGACCAGACAACATATCTAACATACACCTTAAACACTTGGGCCCACAGGGAATACTAACTCTCACAAATATCAGCACATATTCATACCAACACTGTATTATTCCTGACATATGGAGACAAGGTAAAATTATTACACTACTCAACCAAACAAAAATCCAGAACCGCTTCCTATAGACCCATTACTTTACTATGCACACCTTCCAAAGTAACAGAAAGACTAATCTTACAAATCACCAACCCACACATACCACTATCGCCTACTCAACATGGATTCAGACCTCACCACTCAACCACGACATTACTCACTAACCTCACGCAGCACATCATGGATGGTATCAACTCCAGACGACCAGCTCAACGTACACTATTAGCAACAATAGACATTAGTAAAGCATTTGATGCTATCCCACGCTTTCCTCACATAAACAAAATACTCAACACAAACATGCACAATAACACCAAAAGATGGCTGAGCAACTATCTTTCAGGGAGATACTCACATGTCACATTTAATGGCAAGTCATCCAAAAACAAGCTTTTTCCGAACGGAGTCCCTCAAGGCTGTTCTCTCACCAACACTATTCAACTTATACATGCATGACATTCCAACACCCATAGATACCAAGTTTACCTTATCATCATATGCAGATGACATCACTCTAACATCCACCCACAACAACATCGACACCGCTACAAATATCCTACAAATATATATAAACAGTATACAAGACTGGCACACACACAATAGACTCAAAGTAGCGCCCACAAAATCAACCATCACCTTGCTTACAAGCAATACAAAGGAACACCAGATAACTCCACAGCTTACACTAAACAACACCAACATTCCACACACTCACAGGACCAAAATACTTGGGGTCACATACAACACATCATTATCTTTTGCAAACCACATTCAGGACATTAAAACCAAATGTACGTCAAGACTTAACACGCTTAGGGTACTTACAGGCACAAACTTTGGACACCAGCAGGAAACAACATCACTCATATACAAACAATATATTCCCTCAGTTATGGACTATGCTAGCCCATGCTGGGCACCCATTATCTCAAACACACACACATAAACACCTTACAGACAATACAAAACAACGCACTTCGTATCATTACAGGATGCATTCAGACAACACCAATAGAACACCTGCACACAGAAACAAAAATACTGAAAGTTAGAGAACATTTAGACATGGGGGAACACAATTCATGGCAGCAGCGACAACTAATCCACAACACCCTTGCCACTACATATACAATCATGCACCGACACCTCGCACCATTAAAGTAACACCAGAGATACATTATAACCAAATACTCCATTCCATACCACGCCCCACAGACATCACACAGTACAGAAAACACATACACACACACCTAATTAGCCCACAAAGCACTGACACGACTCGGTCCGAATGCGGTCCTAGGTGCGAAGCCGCCACCCATTAACAGGTCAGAGATCAGCCTGAGCAGATCGGATCGAGTTAACATAGTACGATTCCGATGTGGACATCACCCCAACTTACGGACATATAAACACAGACTAGACAACTCCACAGACGACACCTGCCACCTGTGACAGTACACACCACAAACAATTGTACACATTATGACAGACTGTACCGCTCTAGCACAACAACGAACACAACACAACATCACTAGTGCGCTGAACCTCTGGTCCACTCCGGAGAGGGCGATCAGTTACTTGCGTGCCTCCGGCTTGCTCGATCAGGGTGGGCTGATCGGCTAAACAACAACAACAACAACAACACACACACACACACACACACACACACACACACATACACATATATATATATATATATAGTATATATAAAGTATATCTGGTGCATGCATGAAAGACAATGAATGGTTGACTCAGCATTTTCAAAGATTTAAATTCACCAACGACCCTCAGTAACCATGGAACCAGTTTCTACGTTTTAAAGAAAGTTGTAATAGAGAATGGAAAGGAGTGAATGGAAAAAAGAGGGATCACGAAAGAACTAGAGTGGAAATATAAGGGAGTAAATAATGTAATGAATTGAGTGTACAAGTTGTGGAACAAATGGATACGAGTGAGATGTGGAACATGTACCAGGAATGTCTGATGAGGAATGCAAGGAGTGTGTATGGAGTTGCAAAAACAGGTAGACTTGATCTGAGTGATGCACGAAAAGTAGCTGCAAGTCGGTTGGAATTGAGGTTTGTTATAAATAAGTATGTATGTAAGTTCGGGACTCTGTCTCTTTTTGTTCTTGACAAGGCCTGCAGACGCCACCACTCATGGTGTATGAAGCGCCGTAGGTATGGAATTTTGTCAGGTTGGTCCACCAGAACGCCTCTGTAAATGAATGTGCACGCTTAACTTTTTTCCTTTTTTCCTTTTCACTAACTTCTGTACTCCACATCCGGGTTGTTTATTGACTTCTCCCCCAAATATCCTTGAGAAATGAGATATTATAATATATATATATATATATATATATATATATATTAGGCTTGGAAAAATTACATTTGTAATTTCATCTGAATGTAATTAATTACACATTTAATTTCATCTGAATGTAATTAATTACACATTTAATTTCATCTGAATGTAATTAATTACACATTTAATTTCATCTGAATGTAATTAATTACACATTTAATTTCATCTGAATGTAATTAATTACACATTTGGCTGTAATTGAAATAGTCCAACTCAACTCAACTCAATTAATTTCTACTTTCTTGACTGATTTGAAAATTTAGTGTTTTTTAGTTATTTATTGAAATGAATCTCAGACCAGTCACCAATCACCATTTGAAATTCAAGGCCGTGGGCCCATAGTAGTAAGAATTGGATACTCTGAGGACGAGGAGGTTTAACAAGTTGAAACTTGAAAGATATGAAAGATGAGAAAGGGCGTTCTCAATCGCGGGAAACTTTTACTGCGTACAACGAGGAAGTCTTGATGTAGAAACATTCAAAAGTCTTCTCTTTATCAAATGTAATGAGGAAGTGTTTTTGACAAAATTACTTCTATTTAAATACGCAAATGAAGAATATAAAAATATATGTATTACTGCATTTTGTATAGGATTATATCTTAAATCAAAGTTTCCTCTCTCTAATTGAAACTGAAACAATTTGCCTGACATTGAAATATTTTGATTCGTGATCCATTCATACTCCTTTCCTCTTTTCACTTTTTGGGAAATAATATACACAACACAATGAATAAATACACAATTACAACAATGGGAAAACCATGATGTTGATTTCTAATTGTAGAATATGACTTTCCCTATTTAACCAGTTTGATAGATGATGTCATTGTAACTGTAATAGTAATTATAATTGTGATTATCGGAACCGAAGTAATTGTAATTATAATTGTAATTCAACATAATAATAATAATAATAATAATAATAATAATAATTAGGAATGAAACCTATACAAGTAGAACGATTCATTTCAGAATTGATTATTACATAAAATGAGAAATACCATTTTCAGAAACAAATTAATTTTTAAATTAGTCATAAATCTTAAGTAAAAAAATATATAATGCTTGTTTCTGGAAGAGAGAGAGAGAGAGAGAGAGAGAGAGAGAGAGAGAGAGAGAGAGAGAGAGTAATTAGTTTAGTAATTTTACTTGTTATATAATTTTTTTCTTATAGAAGGTCTCATCTATATTGTACTGATGATGCATTCTTAGAAATAGAATGTTGCATTTTAAAGTATAGAAAATCTATAGTTATTATTTGTCATTGCAAAATCCTAAAGTTACCACCAATAATTGACATAAATAATTAAATAGAATCTCCATTAACCACGAAGTTACCATAAATATGACCATTGCCTCTAGCTCAGTAGGGAGCGCAGTTCCTCTGTAAGCGAAATGATGATACCGAGGTCGGGGGATCGAATCCCGGTGAGGCTGGTGATAATAATCCGGAAGTTAATGCAGTGGGGGACGCATTAGTTGACCTAAGCGTTGTGCCATTTTCTGAATAATTATTATTCCTATAAATAAAATTTAAAAAGTCCGTGGAAAGGTTGCAAAATTCCGTAAAAGTTTATATACGTTTTCAACCTTACTACTGGATGAAGTTCGAATGTAACACATTTGCTTTTAATATAACTCCTGTTCTTGACACAAACAGTATTAGTAATTTTGATACTAATAGTGACGATGGTGTTAATGATGGTGTAATAAATAATAATAATAATAATAATAATAAAAATATTAATAATATGAGATGTATTACACTTTTTAAATTAATTTGAGAACCCGATAAAGTTAAAAGATAAAGGGACAAACTGTGATAAAAAAATACACCAAAAATTTGTGTGTCCCATGGTTGAAATTATTGTAATATTGTTATTTATTTTGTCAATAAAAATTTTCAGCTGGTGGTACGTTCGCAAGGGTTATTCTGGTGGTATGTGGGTGAGATGAGAGTTTTGAAATACTGCACAACGAAATTAAGCTAAAGTTGCCCGAAAAAGTAATTCAGAAATTCATGTTTAATTACAATAGTTTTTTAGTTAAATGTCAGCATAAATAACTTATGAGTTGTCCAAATTAAAAATAATGTACAGGGTGGGAGAAAAGTCTTTAAGGATTTTATACATATAACTATTTAGTTAACATTATACGGATAAGTGTTCAAATGATGAAACAAATCAAACAAAAAGGCTATAATAATTTTATTCATACAAATATTTTGTTAAACTGTAATTTAATCTTCAAAGAGTTCTCCATCTGCTATGATACATTTATGGATTCTCTCTCTGAAACTCTTCATTGTTCTTCTGAACATATCGAGTGGGATCCTTTTCAGTTCTTCATCTGTTGTGCGGCCAGGAGCGTTTACATTTGGATAGACGAAACCAGGAGTGCAGAGTATCACTCGATGAAACCTCACCGCCCAAGCCATCTTCCATCAAGGTTCGTATCCAGAATGTCACGGGCGGTTGCAGAATAATGTGGCGGTGCTCCATCATGTTAATAAAGCCAATTCCTGCCACCGCCATTAGTACACTGTGGTAAAACTTTGTCTCTCAACACCTGGCAATAGCGTTTTCCATCCATCGTATCTCTCGATATGTCAAAGGAAACGAGTCCTCAATAACCAATGCACGCCCAAATTGTTAGTGTAGCCGTTTTAACGGGTTTACCCAATCGTATTTTGGGATTTTTTTCGCCCAGTAGTGAACGTTGTTTGTTTCCTTTACTCGTTAAACTGAAGACACATTCATCTGAAAATTTGATCTCTCAAACAAAATCTGGATCACTGTTGAACTTTTGTCTCATTGTTTCAGCAAACTGTAGCCATCTATCAGAATCATGATAGCTGAGAGTAAGAGAGTAAATGGGTTTGTAATCGTGGTACCCCTGTGATTTCAATATTTTTGCTACTGAAAATTTGGAAATACCTAATTCCTCTGCGACTTTTCTCGTTTAAGTTGTTGGATCGACTTCAAAAGTGGCAAGGACATTTTCTTTGTTGTTGTCTCCTGTCGTCGTTACTGGTCTTCCGCTTCTTAGACAATCTTTTACCAGGCTTCCTGTTTCCAAAAGTTTGAGCTTTCAGTATCGAAGAGTGGTTACATTTGGTGGTGGTTTATTATATTTTTGTTGAAATAAACACAAACTTTCTTCACAGTTATTATAAGAAATAGCCCACGATAAAAGATACACTTTTTCTTCATTGCTGCATTCCATCCTTACTGACATGGCGCTGACTGGGGCTAGGGCCTAGAGCCTTTCTGTTCTAGCCTAGGGTCATTCCTGGCCTTGTAGAGTTGTTTTGAAAGTATCGCATACACTGCAGCGATATCATTGGAATTTATTTATTATTAACAAATTATTTGTATATATAAACTCCTTAAAGACTTTTCTCCCACCCTGTATGTTAACCTATACTTCGGATGAATAGGATACTTCCCTAAACAGTTTCTTTCATGTGGTACCTTATTCAGAAAAGCTTTACAGTTACTGCTCTGAGACTATCTTTTAGTCTCGAGAATTTACTTAATTCGTAATGTGACAAATCAAAACAGTTTTATGATGAAACTCATGATACAAATCTCTCTAAGCGTTTGTCAGTAAATGTGAAAACAAGTCCAAACATCCCATCCACAGGTGACTGATGATGAAATTTTATTTTAATGTTTTCCTGTAATGTTTACGAAGAAATAAACTTTCTATTCAGCTGCCAAGGAGTCAGCTTAAAAGCAATGTCTCCACCTCTCTTATAAAAGGATAAGTTGAGTAAGGTATAAATTTCAAAATTATTATTTACTAGCGGAGACCCAGAAAATATTTGTGGTCAAATTAGTATCTTTATTGTAACATTGCTTCTTTAAGTACAGGATTTCTAGTTATTCTTTCACCAAAGACTTTAACGGAATCAAAACTTCTCACTCTAAAAAAAGCTACATAAAGCTGTCCATGGATAAAACAGGCTTAGGAATATAAATACAAAACATATGTGGTCAAATCAGTATCTTTATGAAGGCAGCCCGAAAGCAATGCAGCTGAATTATCAAGACGCCATTGCAATTGTAAGAAAATTTGGGAAACCGGATCTATTTATTACGCTTACTCGCAGTCTAAGATGGATTGAAGTCGCTGAAAGCAGTGAAGCTTGTCAAAGACAGAACATCGGTCAGATATTGTTGCAAGAGTTTTACATATGAAATTAGAAGAGCTGCTTCATGATTTAACATTAAACTTAGGTTAGGTTAGGTTAGATTAGGTTAGTAATTTTCTTGTTATTGCACTCGGCTTCCCGAGCAGGGACGGACTGACAGCAACCTGGGCCCTCGGGCATAATGAGGTCCTGAGCCCCTTGAAATCCGATTTTTTTCATATTACAGTTCGATTAGACACTTGACCTAATTGAGAACACTCTCACTGTTTTATGATGAATGCGGGCCGGGGCCGCCGGGCCCCCTAATGGCCCGAGCTCTCGGTCCATGCCCGATTGCCCGACCGCTCAGTCCGCCCCTGTTCCCGAGTACATGTTTTATTGTTTTTATTGTTTTATTTATTATTAACCAAACACTTTTTTCTTCTATGAACTTTTTTTCAATCTGACGTGTACGAATGTGAAAATAAATATCTTTAGGATCCTCCAAAAACAGAAACCTTTCCAATAGTGTAAGGATGAGTGCCCTACGTTGAGCAATTTTCGAGAAAAATGCTGGACAGACTGAAGCCCAGGCAGAAGCCCAGACAGAAGGACAGAAACTGCGTATTATTATTATTATTATTATTATTATTATTATAGATAAATTTTTTCTTGGAAATTTAAATTTCAGTTCTGGGAAAAAAATCCTTCGCACAATCATGATTGGCGAAACACTTTAACTAGCAGTTAATAAGGCAGATTTATCAGTATCTCCTTTTTGCAATTCTTACTCTATATATATATATATATATATATCCTTCAAAGCGAAAGCGATCCATAGAAAACACTTCTGAAATAATCACAAATTGAGAGATCTCCCGTTCTCCGTCGCTAGCTTATGTCCGGTTAGGTTAGATTAGATCAGTTTAAGTATAGATTAAAACCAGCGTGAAAAAAAAAATAACATTATCGAGACAGGCAGTTGTTGAAGATTTTCTTTTTATTTATTTTTGGGACAAGTTTATTCGTAGCGATAAAGAAAACTGTTGATAAAAAGTGGTCAAACCAGAGTTGCTTTGAAGGGAACGTTTAAGCATTATGGCTACGTGTAATTAATTTGAGTTTCTCTCTCTCTCTCTCTCTCTCTCTCTCTCTCTCTCTCTCTCTCTCTCTCATATATATACATATATATACATATAAACGACTTTATTATTTATTTATTTTTGTTTATCAGCAAATCGGAAATAAATTTTATCTCATTAATTCAAACAAAAAATTGACCTTCATTTAATCCATTACTGAAATTATATTTATAAACCTTTATACATAAATGTACACATACAGGTCACATTCTTGTATTTCCGCGGAGTCATTTTGGCGGTTACAAGTATTAATTATTGCGGGAAACACGATTTTAATTTATAACGTTTTCAAAGGCAAGCAAGGACCCTATTTTATCAAACATCTAAAATATATTCATAAAAATTATTGGAACAAAAACAGTGTAATATTGATTATTATTATTATCATTATTATTATTATTATTATTATTATTATTATTATTATCATGTAGTTTTTGTTTTAGCTTCTAATTTCCTGAAAGCATATTTGGAGTCAATTTTTTTTCTTTTTTTTCAAAATAACTTTTGAAGGAATAAGGAAATGTTTCAATTATTCTTATTATGCGAACGTTTCGTTCACGTTTCGTTCACTTACAATGCAAACATCATTATAACTAGATAAAAATGTATATATATATATATATTAGCAAGAGTAAATGTCGTCGGATTTGTTCCGTAGTTGGATGGATGGCGTTTAGATGATGTAGCCCTTACATGGTTGGGAGCCCGAGTAGAGCTATAGGTCCCTTCCGTAAGACCTTTGCTGTTACAAAGGAGGTTAAATAACCTCGAACAATATATATATATTATATATATATATATATATATATATATATATATATATATATAATATATATATATATATATATATATATATATATATATATATTATATAATATAGGGTGTTTTAAAATTACCTAGTAAACGTTGATATGAACGCAATCTTAACAAAAATTACGCAATATTTAACAATTTTATTTCAAATACAGCAACAATAAAAACAACAACAACAATAATTGTTTATTTTAGATGTTCAAAGTGTCTTCCTTCAACTTGAACACATTGTTCACAGAGTCCGACTGCCGATCGACAGACATATAAAAGTTTACCAAGTAATTTTGGAACACCCTCTATATATAATGAGAACAGCGTGTGTGTTTTCTTAATTAACTGTGTGCGCGTTATGAGCTTACCTGTAAAACAAATGCAGATTTCAAGGAGTGATCTTGGACTAAAAGTAAAAAATGCACTTTCACTCCCAGAACAGGTGTCGAACACTAAAAAGAAACTTTTAAACTACCTCAGATTCGCATCAACTTAAAGGTAAGAACCACTGTACGTTAATCCTGGAGTCCTCCCAGCGAGAACATAAAAAAACAAAGAACAGAAATAGTGTGTGTGTGGATCTCTTTAGAAAAATGAATGGACTCAACGCGGGGCACGCACGATCACACAAACGCGAACAGAGCTCCAGGTAGACTGACGTGAGGACTTCAACTGAATCTGAAAATCGTGAAACGCTGAACGCGACGATCACTTAAAATCTGTTCAGAAGAAAAAAAAGGTGGAAAAGGTAGATAAAAAAGAGAAAAAGGTGACGAATACTGAATATCCTGAATCCTTGCGAACGAACAAATGCGCGCACGCACACACGAACGAAGTATTGGGGAAGACCCAGAGACCCAGATGGAGAGAGAGAGAGAGAACGAAGATAATTTATTGTTTCTTCTTGTATAAGTTTAACTTCCCAACTTCTTGGTTTTATGTTTCTCTCTCTCTCTCTCTCTCTCTCTCTCTCTCTCTCTCTCTCTCTCTCTCACACACACACACACACACACACACTCTCCACACACACACACACACACACCACACACACATATATATATAATATATATATATATATATATATATATATATATATATATGCGCCTCGGTAGTGCAGTGATTAACATCGTTGACTACGAATCCCGGGTCAATCCCAGAATAGGCACCTGATGTACCTCAATCCCAGATGAAGCACCTGCGTTCAACCTCAATCCCAGAATAGGCACCTTGCAAGGAATTAAATAAAAAAAACCTGATGATTACAAAATTTATTGTTTATTCAAAGTTTATTACAAGTGTAATAAAGGCAAAGTTATAAAAGGTTTAAAGTGGTTTAATGAATAAAGAAAAATTTTAGATATTATAAATTCCTGCAATATGAACCCGAATGTTTCTGAATCCCTCTGAAGCAAATCTATCTTGCCACATAAATTGGTATAGATATGTTTCTAATAATTCACGACGACATCCTCTCATGGTTTTGATTATTGATTTATGCTTGTTAGGTTAGGTTAGGTTAGGTTAGGTTAGAGTTGATTTTTTCAAATATTGATAAAAACAATGAATTATATCTCTAAAAACTGTTTATATTTTTTTCTCCTCAATCCCAGATTAAGCACCTAAAAATGATTTCAGGTGCCTATTCTGGGATTGATCCCGAATCCCTCTGCCCCGAGTTCGATTCTTGGTGACGGCAAGCTGCGTGCAGCTAAACCAGCTGTTCATCCTTCCACACAATAAAAATTGATTGATAGATAAATGGGTACCCTGGGTAGCTTAGTGGTTACGACGCTGGGCTGCTGATCGTGAGATCGTGAGATCGAGTCCGAGCAAGGACTTTGTAATTTCTACCCACTCGTGGTGGGTCGTGGCTCGGATTCCACGCTAAGCCGTAGGGCTAAGGTTGATTTGTATTATCAGTGTATTATATATATATATATATATATACTATATATATATATATATATATATATATATATATATATATATATATATGGGACGAATTTCACAATTAAACACGTGAAATGAATGAATGCTGCAAATCCACAAGGAAAAAAAAAACGATTCCAAGGTCTTTCATGTATTCAGAGCTACACCTCGTCAGGGAATGATTCCCTGACGAGGTGTAGCTCTGAATACACGAAAGACCTTGGAATCGTTTTTCTTTTTCCTTGTGGGTTTGCAGTAATATATATATATATTATACAGGCCCGGATTTAGCTATAGGCGAACTAGGCGATCGCCTAGGGCCTCGCGCCAAAGGGGGCCTCGCTCAAGCCGTTTTGCGCGTTCTGTTCAAGTGATATTAATGATTTAGAACTCTATGAAGAACTTAAAGTACTTTGCAGGTTTATACCTGAGAAAACAGATCTCGGAATTGCCCTTGTTTATATAGTGCAAAAACAACTAAGTGAGATTTATCCTAATGTTTATGTTGCACTTCGAATAGTATTAACCATCCCAGTTACTGTTGCTTCGGCTGAAAGAAGTTTCTCGCGTCTCAAACTTATTAAAACATATTTGCGTTCCACCATGTCTCAAGCGAGATTGCAGTCATTTAACGTGGATAAGTGCAAAATTTTGCATATAGGTTCGCGTAACGGTAATTTTGCGTATAGTATGTCAGGGAAAGATTTAACAAGCGTAGAGCAGGAAAAAGATTTAGGAGTTATAGTCACTAGTGATTTAAAAGTAGCGAAACAAAGTACAGCAGCGGTCAATAAGGCGAACAAAGTGTTAGGTTTTATAGCTCGAAATTTTGAGTACAAATCGCGCGATATTATAGTTCCACTTTATAAATCATTAGTTAGACCCCATTTGGAGTACGCGGTCCAATTTTGGAATCCGCATATGCGCAAAGATATAGACAAAATCGAAAGAGTTCAAAGACGAGCAACTAAGATGATTCCGTCGCTTAGGTCAAAGTCGTACGAGGATAGGCTTAAGGAGTTAAAATTGACAACACTCGAGACTAGGAGGTTAAGGGGTGATCTAATCCAGGTTTTCAAAATTATGAATGGGTTCGATAACGTAGATAGAGATAGCTTTTTCGAAATATCTCAGTATAATAGGACTAGAAATAACGGGTGTAAGTTGACAAGTAGAAGGTTCGAGACAGCAGTTGCCAAAAACTTTTTTACGCATAGAATAGTAAATAGCTGGAATAGTTTGCCGGTAGAAGTAATTAGTAGCACGTCTATAAACATGTTTAAAAATCGATTAGACGCATATGTTGATAGATTGGGTATAGTTTAAGGTAGTAAAATTAAGGCTTTGTGGGGATAGATCCCACAGCTCAACACAAGTGTTGTGGGATATAGGGAGGCAGCGTCTTGGGTTAGGGGATACTCTCTGTCCTTACACACCCCATTTAAAGAGATTCCTCTGCTGAGCGGTGCCCCCCATAGTACTGTGAGGTATTGAAAAACTCATGATCTTCACTTGCCCCACAAACACCTTTAAATGGGAGACCCAAGATGGGTGCACACACATTTCTACATTACTACAGTCTTTACAGCCACACCTACACTTTTCCTCCTAAGTGTATATATTGTAATGTATATGGTTGTAAATTTTGACTTGGTCCACAATCGATATATTTGCATGTCGGTTATAAATAGATATAGAGTGTAACATATTTGTGGATAGTAGTCTATTATGACGTGATCCTCTGGATCCAGAGATTCTATCTTTAGTTTTAAATCGATAATTAATTAGTTTTGCTAAATTGGTCGTTGCCAATGTACACAGTGTACAGGAAGTTGTTACATAAATTTCTTATGTTCTTGTGGTTCGGAACCTACGTAAAATTGTAGGTCCCCTCCGCCACCACGGAGGACATACACAATTACGAACACAGTTAGGCAGACCAGCCATGAGTGGATCCTAGGGTCTTTGTTGGTCTGAAACATTATAACATTATAACATTAATAGAAAACGATATAACAAATTCATTAGATTATTCTCAATTAATTGAAGAGTTTAGCTCGAAGAAAAGTAGAAAAGCATTGCTGTAATATTCAACGAGCATCTGAACCAAATATTAAAGCATTAATATTTAGCCTGATAAGTCGATCGCTCACTATTATAAAAAATGAAATGTCAACATCTCTTATACATCACATATGAAAAACGTTTGTATACTATGGAAAGTCATTACCTATAATATTATATAAATCTTAGAAATCATTGTCTTATATTTTCGATACAAATCTTGATTCATATCATAATTTATACTTATTTGTATGGTTTATTTATATTTCTTATACAATTTCCATGCGTGATTATTTTGGTTTGGTTTAATTTTTAAGTGCTGGCATAGTTCTGTCTATGCGGGATTCTAATATTGCTGGTATAGTACCGATAATTAAGTCCATATTTTCATATATATATAGGCCTAGGGCCTCGCAACTTCTAGATCCGGCCCTGTATATATATATATATTTAGGGTGATTCAAATATGGGGGTAAAAAAAAAAAAATTATATTTTAATGTGTTCAACCCTTTAAATGGTTCAGTTCAGCATAAAAACAACTATCCTAAAATATTTTAGCAAATTTTTAATTTTTAGGGGTTTCTACCAGCAATTAAAAATTGACAGAACGACTCAAATTGTCAAATTTTTCCACACCACCCAGGAGGTACAGTGTAAGGCGCATTGCTTTTTTTTAACGTGGAAAGCTCCCCCGTAGGTCCTACCATAACCACAAGCATGCATAATTATTAAACTAGCATGATATTTGAGACATTAGCTGTCCTTACTTCATCAATGTTTCTTTTTTTCTATGAGGGTAAACAGCCCTGTAGTTTTTCACTACTTGTAGCAAGAATTGTTTTTGATCTTCGTCATGTGTTAGTATTTTATTATATTCATCCATTAATTTTACTCCTCTTTCCGCTATATCATTCACGACTTTCCACTGTTTGACAGATTTCTTAGCGAAGTTATACTCTTCATCATTATGCCATTCTTTAGCATCTTTGAGTAAAAATTTTGAACGAAATTCTGTTATTGTAAAGAATCTTTGAGTATTTGATGTGACAAAATCTTTTAATTTCTTCGTTGGAATAAGTGCAGGATCTAGAAAGGCCCGTTTTGCAGGAAGAGTTTCTATTGTATTTTGCAAGGCCTTTACCATTTTGTTTTTTGCTTCAGTAGGCACTTCATCATCATAAAAGGCCAAGGCTACCAGTTCTTCTGATAGGCACCAGAGGTGACCTAACAGTTTTTTAACAGCAACAAATGCAATTGTGTCATTTATTTGTTTGTAGACTACAAGATTCTGTAATAATTCCAGATCAAGACGAGGAGCGCAAGATGGCACAGGAGCTGTAAACCATGCCTTTACATATAACCGAGTAGCAGATAGACAGATGTCTTTTAGTCCTTTTTTGTCTTTTACTGAAATTTTGAACTGAGATTTGAACATAAAAATTTTTAATGAATATGTAATTTTGGCCATCCACCTAGCCCGATGAAGTCCCGCTGGATGTTTAAATTTGATTCCACCTTTTGGTTCACTTCCCAAAAAATTAATTGTTAACTGCAATAGTTCTAGGTAATCGTCTCTTGGTTGGAATGTATCTAGTCGATTTGCTGCAAATATAATTATGTCATCTTTGATGTCATGAATATTTTCATAGATATCTGGATCTGATAATGCTGTTTCGTAGTCCTCCTTATTAATGCTTGACCATTTTTATCTGAACTTCTTAAAAAGGACTATATCTGGGCCAGAAGATGGTGATAAAGACTTTGAAACAACAGCTTCCAGCATAATTTCAAATATGACAATAAATCGTTGTCGAATTTTTGTTCTAGAAGAATAGCTGCACCATTTCTAGGACCAGTATTGGGTGCCGTTGTATCGAAACACATGCATTTTATTTGTTCGCAGATGCCCCATTCAAGCGATGTCTGATTGTTGGCATTAAAACTAGAGACGCATTTCTGTCACTCAATTTTGCAACATCAAGACTTCCTAATAATTTATCATCAAACAATTTTCTACGTTTGCCTACCTTACTTTTCCATGTTGAAGGTTGTGCAGCACAGAAACCAGATTCATCACTTTTACTCTCCTCTGATTCTGATGATGTACTGGTGAGTATGACAGCCTCTTCATTCTTCTTTCTTTTAATCTCTTCTTCTGCTTTCCTCTTTTCATAATGTTGTTGCTTTTCTGCTGCTCTTTGCTCTTTTTTAGCAACAGCCTTATCAATGGTACCCATTTTTCCATGACGTCCTTTCTCACGTTGCATTTTCAAGAATTTCTTATCATTTTCTATTTTTATAAGCTCCCTAGCATTCTCATGAGCAATGTCAGATAAGTTTTCCAGTTTATCTTTCCATTTTTCTTCTTTATTATTTAAATTTTGTGATCTTTTCAATTTGTTTGCTTTGTTTTTCTTAAGCAGCTGCCATTCCTTCAGTATTCCTTGAATTTTATCTACTACATGTACTTTGTTTTGCTGGTATTCCTGCTTTTTTCCAAACTGCTAGCACATCATCTGCAGTAGAGCAGCATGATTCTCTAATGCCTTGCTTTTTAATATTTCTGTAGTGCATGAAGAGGGCCATCATTTCCTTCTCTGATGATAATACGGATGTTTTTAGTACTGCAGAGGGCTGCCCAATTAGCCATACTTCAGTTTCTTTTCTTGTAGAACTTCTCCCAACTGAGCAACTAGGTGATGGTGAGTTAGGCCTAGCTTCCATAATCGATTAATTGGTATCAAAATTACGAGTTCCAAACAACAATTAAAAGCAAGCTAGTATATAAACCATTATTAAAAATTCTGAAATATAAACAATTAAACATAAAATCATAAGTTGTAAAAACAAACAAATTGAAAAAAAGGGAAACTTTGACGCCTGGTAGCACATAGTAAATTTTATTTAAAATTCACCAAATTTGGCATACACTACTTTTTTGTCATAGGGAACAAAAATACAGGTTGAACAATTAAAAAAAAAAACTTTGATTTTTTTGAATCACCTAATTATATATATATATATATATATATATATATATATATATATGTGTGTGTGTGTGTGTGTTGTGTAAATATATAAAAGGTTTTATATATATATATATATATATGATGAATAAAACCACGAAGGAAAGGAAACACAAAATGGTGCTCAAGCGCTTTCGTCTAATGACATCCTCAGGAACACTGAAGTATATAAAAAGGTTAAGCCTATATATAGGTTACAGAAAGAAAAAAGAAAAAATAAATAACATACATACACACACACACACATATATATATATATATATATATATACATACATATCTATATATACAAATACATACATACATACATACATACATACATATATATACAATAAACAGAGAAGTAAAAATAATAAAAAATAAAAAATTAAAACCTTAAAGGATTACCAGTGAGGCGTACAGATTGTAAGGAAAAATATCGATTTTTAGCACAAGATCAAATGGATTATAAAAATACAAATTTATACTGGAACTCTGCCCGGTTTTAACACAATGCTGCCTATGGTCAGGTTTCGATATATATAAAAAAAAAATAAAATGCAAATTAAAAGTTAATCGATTTTTAGCACAAGATCAAATGGATTATAAAAAACAAATTTATACTGGAACTCTGTCCGGGTTTTAACACATTGCTGCCTATGGTCAGGTTTCGATATATAAAAAATAAAATGCAAATTAAAAGTTAATAAAGTAGAAGACAAGTTTACCAAAGATTTAATGTTTTACACTTCTTATCTAAATCTGCTTTAAAGGAATTCAACATAACAGGATCGAGTTGAAAAAGACCTTTGCTTATGTTGAAGTTATTTGAAAGTTGGATAATGGCAGACTCAAGAATATTTCTATTAACAATGTTGCTTGAATGGAATAAAACTGAAGCATTATTCCAATCAATAAAGTGGGCTAACTCTGACAAATGGACAAAAAGGGCACTGGACAACTGTCCTGTTCTAACGGAATATTGATGCTGTTTTATACGTGTGTGCAAATCCTTTCCCGTCTGACCTATGTAAAAGGAATCACATTGTTTACAACCAATTTTATAGATAATGCCTGAATTATTGGTAGGGCTATTTTTACTATATGATATTTTTCACAATATTCTCTCCCAAGAATTACATAAGTATGACCTGCCACTACCTTCACACATTGTTTTGGAACTCATTAAGCTTTGCATCAAAGACTGTAAATTCACTTTCAATAACGAGTATTATCAACAAGTTTTTGGGATGGCTATGGGCAACCCCTTATCGCCCCTCCTCTCCAATATTTATATGGAGTTTTTCGAAATTACCTATATTCCGAGAATCCTGGGGGTTGGCATCCCTTGGTTGCGGTACGTCGACGATATTTTGTGTATCTGGCCAATGAATCGTGACCTGGATAGCTTCCTCCTTCAGTTAAATGATCAAGTCCCCTCCATTAAGTTTACTTTAGAAGTTGAGCAAGACAATTCAATCCCATTTTTGGATGTGCGTGTACATAGGGAAAGCCCAGGTTTTAAGTTTAGTATCTATCGGAAAACGACAAACAATTTGTCCTACGTACACTTTTACTCGGGACATGATACCCCCACTAAGAAGGCCATATTTTCATCAATGTTTCTCCGCGCCCTTAGGATCGCCAGTCCGGAATACATCGATGCCGAATTGGAAAAAATCAACGGTATTGGAAGTGATTTGTGTTATCCATCTGCGTTTATGGAATCTTGTTTCAACAAGGCAAAACGAACTTTCTATCGTGTCAATATTAACACTCGTACTTTGTCAAAAAATATTTTAGTACTTCCATTTTTCCCGGGCTTTTTAGGCATTGCTAATGTACTTAAACTTTTGGATATTAATGTAGTATTTTCATATAACAATATTGTGAAAAATATCATAGTAAAAAATAGCCCTACCAATAATTCAGGCATTATCTATAAAATTGGTTGTAAACAATGTGATTCCTTTTACATAGGTCAGACGGGAAAGGATTTGCACACACGTATAAAACAGCATCAATATTCCGTTAGAACAGGACAGTTGTCCAGTGCCCTTTTTGTCCATTTGTCAGAGTTAGCCCACTGTATTGATTGGAATAATGCTTCAGTTTTATTCCATTCAAGCAACATTGTTAATAGAAATATTCTTGAGTCTGCCATTATCCAACTTTCAAATAACTTCAACATAAGCAAAGGTCTTTTTCAACTCGATCCTGTTATGTTGAATTCCTTTAAAGCAGATTTAGATAAGAAGTGTAAAACATTAAATCTTTGGTAAACTTGTCTTCTACTTTATTAACTTTTAATTTGCATTTTATTTTTTTATATATATCGAAACCTGACCATAGGCAGCAATGTGTTAAAACCCGGACAGAGTTCCAGTATAAATTTGTATTTTTATAATCCATTTGATCTTGTGCTAAAAATCGATTAACTTTTAATTTGCATTTTTTTTTTTTTTTATATATATCGAAACCTGACCATAGGCAGCATTGTGTTAAAACCCGGCAGAGTTCCAGTATAAATTTGTATTTTTATAATCCATTTGATCTTGTGCTAAAAATCGATATTTTTCCTTACAATCTGTACGCCTCACTGGTAATCCTTTAAGGTTTTAATTTTTTATTTTTTATTATTTTTACTTCTCTGTTTATTGTATATATATGTATGTATGTATGTATGTATGTATGTATTTGTATATATAGATATGTATGTATATATATATATATATATATATGTGTGTGTGTGTGTATGTATGTTATTTATTTTTTCTTTTTTCTTTCTGTAACCTATATATAGGCTTAACCTTTTTATATACTTCAGTGTTCCTGAGGATGTCATTAGACGAAAGCGCTTGAGCACCATTTTGTGTTTCCTTTCCTTCGTGGTTTTATTCATCATAAATATTTTTCACATGTTACCTTCGTGAAATAATTTTCATATATATATATATATATATATACACTTTGTATGATCAGATAGAGAGACAACATCACTGTTGGAGCTCACAGGACTTGTCTCATCAGTTCTAGAAGAAAGACCTTTGTTACCACCATTACTTCTTTTAACTCTATCTTGACTAGCATATCTCACTTCAACTATAGGATGTCCACAAATGATTACCCTGATTAAAGCATCCTATAACTTTTAAATAAACACTCGTATTCAAACACAGTTTTAATCATAAGTAGATAAACATACAAAGTTTGATACATAGTTAATGAACTTAATAAGCTTCCACATGTGCACCCCTAGTGGCACGTAAAATGTCTAAACGGTATTCACACTCATGCCACACATTTTCCAACATTTGTGGGTTAACTGTTGCAATTGCATCCGTAATGCGTTCTCGCAATGTCCTGATATCTGGAACAACTGTTGCATAAACCAAATCTTTAACATGACCCCAGAGAAAGAAATCCAGCGGGGTAATGTCTGGTGATCTTGGGGACCATGGGATTGGCCCGTCCCTGCCAATCTATCGATTTGGAAATGTTGCGTCGAGAGTTTCACGAACAACATGCGCCCAATGAGGGGGTGCCCCGTCTTGTTGGAAGATGACAGTTGGCTGCCTGTCCTGCAGCTGGGGGATGGTGAAATTGGTGAGCATATCCAGGTACACAGTTGCGGAAACAGTGTTCTCAGCGAAGAAGAAAGGACCAATTATCTGGTCATGCATTAGTCCACACCAGACATTGATCTTCGGACTGCCCCGAATATGATCCCTTACGGCACGTGGGTTTTCCGATCCTCAAATACGCACATTGTGTCTGTTGACTCCACCACTAAGATGAAACGTAGCCTCGTCTGAAAAGCAGACACGTAACAAGAAGTCATTATCCTCGTCAATGCTGTTCAAAATGTCAAGAGCGAATTGTTCACGTTTTGGACGGTCATCAGGCTTCAGTTCTTGAACAATTTGTACCTTGTAGGCGTGTAACTTCAAACGTTTGTGTAACACCTTGTGCACCGTAGAGTTCGGTATCTTTAGTTGGCATGAAGCTTGTCTCACCGATTTCCTTAGTGACTGTGTGAAAGCAGTTTGAATGTTTTCCACCGTCCCATCGGAAACTGATGGTCTACCACTGCTCTTTCCCTTTTCCACGTTTCCAGTTTCCAAGAATTTTTTAATCCACGACTTAATTAACTTCACATCAGGTGGATTCTTTTCATACTTTGTTCTGAACCTTCGCCTAACACTGACAGGAGATTTTGTTTCTGCAAGCCGCACAACACATTGTGCCTTCTCTGTCACAGACGCCATCTTAACTGAACAGCTACTACAGCACTCCTAGCGGCGAATGCGGTAGACGAATCAAACCAGCACAGAAACTCTATGCGTCTACTAGATCACCTGTAAAAGAAAACGGATGTAAGATTCGTCATTAAAACATGAGAGCATACTGTTTTCAGGGTAAATATTTATGGACACCCTGTACATCATCGTCAGAACTAATGCTTCCATCATCCATATCTGTAGGATCTTCTACATAATTTGGAGTTCCACTCCTAGATTTGTACTTGTTTTTCTTCTTTTTCTTTTTATGATGTACATTGTACAGGACTCCTAGAGTGATCAGACCTTTTTTTTTTTTTTCATGTTTACGTTTCTTTTTTTCTTTGTTTTCTCGCTTTCTGGCCCTACCATGTTCTCGAGACGCTTCAAATTGATTTCTAGAGCTATGGTAATCCTCCCGGCCCCTGTAGTAATCTGTTCGCAAGTTAAAACCTCGTCTATTAGGAGACATGTTAGTAGGATAAGGCACCAATGAATGAAGTAAGATGCCTCCACTGCCACTACTATGACTTTCAGCACGAGGAATATGATGATTAGTGAGGGGGGGGGGACTTATCCCAAGCTCAGGGTCGCTATAGGGTTCTTTGTATGGTGGGTGTGTGATATGAAGGAGGTGTCGTTAGAATGGGCACGTATGGTGACCTTGCAGGGTAGACACTTACAGGAGCTACCAATGGACTGTGACCTCTTGCAGGAGGAATGCCTCGGGGGGGGGGCGGTAAGAGCGATTGGAGTAACGTCGAACAGGAGCGGAGCAAGAATTGACGCCCAGGACGATCTGTTATTTCACCTGCTTCAGGCTCAGAAAACTCTTCTGAACTAACATCTGAATACTCTGCTAAACTTCGGCCAGACCTGCTACTCCCACTATTTGCCCCTCCTGACTGACCCAATTCTGTTCTTTCAACCTTTTTTAATGGTGTGGTCGGGGTAGTAACAGTATTGTGGCTTAGCTGCTGCACCTCGGACTCAGCCGGTTTCTTGCTATCATGGTCAGAGGAATTATCTTGTTCCAGGTCAGAAATGGAGGGGAAGCTCTCATCGGATTCAATGGCCTCAAGGCTAAAGTATGTCCCTTGTCAATAACAAGAAGAGTAGTCACTCAAGCCCATGGTTCAACCACAATCTTCAACAGCACCAGCACCAACATTTGAAACCTTACAAACTGTAAATAAATTTAAATAAAGGCTGTAATGGCGACGGCATAAACCATCTTCATATATATATATATATATATATACATATATATATATATATATATTATATATATACAGGGTGTCCCATAAGTCCGGCATCATAGGAAAAATAATAAAAAAAGGCAAAGCAAAAGCTTTTATTTACAGAACGTGCTCAATATGTCCACCATTGTTTTCAATACACAAATTCAGACGTGATACCCAGTCAGCAAGCACACGGTGAATGATGTCAGGAGTAATGGTGTTACATGCCCCAATAATGCGCTGCCGCAAATGTTCAACACTCCTAATTTTCTCTGCGTATACCAGCGCTTTCAAGTGGCCCCAGAGATAAAAATCTAGTGGCGTGAGATCCGGGCTTCTAGCTGGCCATTCCACAGGCCCTCGACGTCCTATCCAATGACCAGGGAATTGGTGGTACAGGTATTCCCTTACTTGGGTGCTGTAATGTGCAGGAGCGCCGTCTTGCTGGAACCATGTTGGGAAATTTCCTTCTTCGTTCAAGACACTGGGAAATGCTTCTTCCTTGAGCATACGTAGGTAGGTGCCTCCAGTGACATGTTCATCGAAAAAGAGGGGGCCTATGATGCGATCCTTCCAAATGCCACACCATACCATCACCCGAGATGCACCTTGTTCCTTTGAAGAGGTATACCAGTGAGGGTTGTTTTGAGACCAGTAGCGGGTGTTCTGTCGATTTACCTCACCATTTCCATAAAAAGCAGCCTCGTCACTGAACAGAATGGTGGACGGGAAATTGGCATCCCGAGCATAAGAAAAATATGAATTATGGTTTGTAGAAATAGAAAAATATGAATTTCTCCTATGATGCCGAACTTATGGGACACCTTGTATATATATATATATATATATATATATATATATATATGGACGTGTCTGCAATCGACTGAATACGGATACGGATGGACAAGCCACGTTCGGAAGCTTCGTCAGTACTTTGACTCCCTAATTGCTTAGCAATGCTGATGTGGGGCTGCTCGTAACCTGAAATGGGCGAATGATGCCCTATGTTAAAAGATGTTTTAGTCTTCATACTTCTATTTTTTAAACTAGTATGAATGCAGCTGTGATTGATTACCTTTCAACCTTTCAAATGTTCCGTGCGATGATTCCTCATTTTACGAAGGTCAAGCTTGTTGTCCCTCCCTTTATATATATATATATATATATATATATATATATATATATATATATATATATAGTGTGGACCAAAATGGGGGTAAATTATAAAGTTGAAGAAATCCTTGTTCCACATTAATGCCCTTGTTCCTTTGGACCAGATAGACATGTCAGCAAAATTTTGGTCAAATATGAGAATATTTAGGGGTCCCGAGATTTAATGACTTATAAAAATTTTCCAATGAATAGGCGCGCTTAGAACATCAATGATCAACTCAACTCTTGAGTTGCAACTTATGAAAAATTTCTTCTTATTTAAGAAATTTTTGGTGTTAATAGAGTACAAAAACAATCTTAGATCATTATTTCAGAGAAAATTATTAATAAGGAAAACAAAAATTTTGGATAAAATATATTATCCTTAATTGGTCAACTCTAAATTAAAGGCTTTGCCTAATTGGCTTGAATCTTTTAGTTATCCTTTTTATCTCCTAATTTAACTGGTTTATTTTACTATTTTAGAAATTTAATTTTTTAAACTAAAAATGGCTACTCGTTCTAAAACTAAAGTTTGGCTCATTGGCCATTTAAATAAAGATATACTTTGTTGCCGCTTACCTACAAAACTGCAAGTTTTGCAAACATATTTCTTCCATCAAAAAGAGGAAAATTGGGACGAAGAAGATCCATTAATCTTTGTTTAGATGAAGTGATGACCTACTGGGAGAAAGCCAGGATTCCCACAATGCGTAGAGACAGTGCCATCCGAAAGATTGACTCTTTAATAAGCTGTTATGATAAATTGATGAAAAACAGAAAAAGGTCCGAGGAAAAATGCCGTATTGAAGAAGCTATGTTTAAAGATGAAATTAAGGCTGAAATTCTTGATATTGGTCACTCTAATGCCCTTTTGATGATGTCAAATGAAGAAGACAAGCTTTTCTACTTAAGCCAGCAAGAATATCCTACACAAAGTAGCATGGGTACAGTAGGCCAAATTCTTGCAAAAAGAGAGAAAAGAAGGCTTCATCGTGAAGAATTAGAGTGTGAAAGAGCCCTCAAAGAGCAGAAGCGATCTAAAAGATCATTCTTGCCTGCCAATAGAGATGATTTCACAGCGTCATCATCATCATCACCATCAACTAATGACGACAACCTTGAAATGAATTTTCAAGGTCCCTCTGAAGAGCAATTTAAAAAGAAAATGTTGGCTCCTAAAAAGTCAAAGCCTATTGACAAAAATGTTGTAGCAGCCTATGATAGAATGAATCTTTCCAATCGAGATGCAGCTATGTCTTTTGCTGTTGTTGCTCAGTCTTTGGGCCATAATTTGGAAAACATTACAGTGTCAAAATCTACTATGCTTCGAACTCGTCAAAAGTTACGCAAAGAAATAGCAACAGAATATCAAGAGCAAGCATTTTGTCCTGGAGAGCCTTTAGTTCTTCATTGGGATGGAAAAATGCTCCCAGAGATATCAGGTTAGTTTTTTTGTCTGATTAATTTAGCATATTTATATTTTATCTCTCAGGTGAAAAACTTAGTTGTGGGTCTGGTTTTCACACCTAGGCAATCTGGTTGGTTTTAATTAAAAATTTTGATAGCTAAATTTCTATTTAATTAGGTTACATTTCACTGTCTGAAGCTAGTTTTCACAATCTACACCATTTTACCTTCAAATTAAAATAACTCAAGTTCAAATTAAAATAAATCAAGTTTAATTTAAAATAAGTCAAGTTTAATTTAAAATTATATATTATATATATATAAATTATAATATAAAAATATATTAAATATAAAATAAAATATTAAATATATAATATAATATATATAAAATAAAATATTAAAAATAAATATATATAAATTATATATAAATTATATATTTTAACTTTTTCTTGCAGGCGAAGGAAGAATGGAAAGGATTGCAGTGTTAGTCAGTGGGAATGGTGAAGAGAAATTGCTGGGAATTCCTAAAGTCACTGCTGGCACGGGTACGGAGATGGCTCGTGTTTGCATTTCTCTCCTGCAAGAACATGATATGACCCAGAGAATTATTGGGCTGTCATTTGACACAACAGCATCCAATACCGGAATCCATGCTGGAGCTTGCACTAAAATTGAACAAGAACTTGGAAAAGAGCTTTTATATTTAGCCTGCAGACACCATATTTATGAGATTGTCCTATCTCAAGTCTTCCGGACTTCTATGGGCCATTCCTCTGAACCTGATATTCCAATCTTCAAAAGATTCAAAACTCAATGGGATTTTATGGATCATTCTCAAATCACAACTGCTGTTGATTCCCAAAGCTGCAGAATAATTGAAAGAGTTCAAGATTTAAAAAATCAAACAGTCTTAATCATGAAGGAGGCACTCAACTCTAAACAGCCAAGAGATGATTATAAAGAATTTTTTCAACTTGTTCTCTTGTTTTTTGGAGAAGAAAGCATTTCTAATACTCCCTTGAAGAGACCTGGAGCGTACCATCATGCAAGATGGATGGCAAAAGGAATTTATGCATTTAAGCTTTTTCTTCTCCAAAATCAATTTAAGATGACTAAAAAAGAATTTGATGCAATAACAGAAATTTGTTTATTTGTTGCATTGGTATACGCAAAATCTTGGGCAAAAGCTTTTCAACCAGAGGAAGCCCCAAATGCTGATCTTAAATTTTTGCAAGATCTTGCAATAATGGAGGAAAATTCTTTGATATCAAGTGTTATCAAGCAAGCCCAAAATGCCATTAAACGACATCTGTGGTACCTCTCAGAAACACTTGATGGATTAAGCTTCTTTGACAAAAGCATATCCCTTGAAGAAAAGGAGCAAATGCGAAATAATATCAAAATGCCTCCAAGAAATAAGGGACTGAAACGTTTAGAAGCAAAGGTAACCCTAGCTTCTTTTAAAGAAAAAAGGATTTCTGATTTGTTACTTCAAGGACTAAATCTCTTTTTGATGCTCTACATCTCAATTCTCTCTTCACTGAAAATTCTGCATCAACATGGGGAATAGATCCTGAGTACCAAAGAGGCTGTGCTAGAGTTCGTGCCCTTAGAGTGACAAATGACACAGCTGAGCGGGGTGTTGCATTGATTGAAAAATTTAATCAAGCAGTGACAACTAAAGAAGAGGACAAACAATACCTACTCAAAACAGTTTTCAAGAATCGTAAAGAATTTCCAACAAAAAATAAAGCAAACTTATGAAAATGAGGAAAAACTAATTTTTTCAGCATTAAAAGGAAAAGTGCAATTTTCTCGGGACCCCTAAAACTTGACGTAGAGGTTTCAAATTTTGTAATTTGATTAAGGTAAGCAAAAGGAATAACATTACTCATGTGGAACAAAGATTTTTAAACCTTCATTTTTTTGGTCCACACTAATATATATATATATAATATATATATAATATATATATATATATATATATATATATATAGGGTGAGTCAAAATCTTGCTTAAAAATAAATTATACAGGGTGTCCCAGAAGTCGTGTCGCAAAGGCTAATATCATGTTGTATATTATGGGGTCAGGACTTCTGGGCACCCTGTATAATGAATACTTTTGAGGCAGGACTTTTGACTCGCACCTCATACTGCTTCGTTTCTATACTGTATATCATCAATGTTATGGCACATATACTGTATTAATAGTTCAAGTGCAAGAGAGAAGACAAGTTTTACTGCATTTTCCATACATCGCTCCGCCCATACATCCATTTAGGGTACGAATAGCTCGCAAGATCATTGCAAAGTACATATCCATTATCGCATCAATAGATAGAGATAGGTTGTAGACAATATTAAGTTAACCATGTTCATAGTTTTCTCTGATACAAATTCTAAAGAAAACCCGTTGTGTAATGACATTGAGAATTTTAACCAATCAGGAGACAAAGATTTTCTGTGACGTCAACGTCATAAGATAGCCCCTGTGACGTCACGGGAATTAAGATGACGATAAACTGCAATATGGTGGGTAAACTTTAATCTTGAATAAAAGGTTACGTGAAGTCTTTGCTTATGTATTTATTGTACATATTTCAATAATGACTTTAGTCCCTCTCCTTTTAATGCGTTTATTATTGTTTATTTATAAAATTTATAATTAGAAATCGCTTATTGGCGATAAACAGTCGTTAATCAACAATTGAGATACACAGCTGATATGAATGGTGGTCATGGGTTTTCAACTGTAAATTTACCGTGACGCAGGTATTAATTTCTTACCTTATAACGAATATTAATATGATGGTGTGTATATATATATTGATTTTTATTTTTTAACGGATATCCGCCTTAAAAACAATTATGATCGCCACCATTAATTTCGATGTTATAAATTTTAAATGGAACTGACTGAACGATACTTCCGTCATATAAAAAAAAATCTGGCAGATCCGGATATTATTAAAGTTTTTACAAATTTTGGAGAAATTTAATGACATACTTTATATAAAGTTTTGAGATGAATTTGAATTCGGGTACATTTGGAAATATATATATATATATATATATAGGGTGGCGCAAAGTCGCGCATCATAGGAATTTTCAGTGTTGATTATATATATTATTTTTTTTCTTTTAGGTAGGGGATGACTGCGGAATTAACAATAGACGAGAAGGTGAGCTTGGTTTTAATGCATGGAATATCAGGTACAACAAATCGATGAATCGGTACAGAATTTAAATTCTGTATCGATTCATAGATTTATAATTTATAATTTAAATTCTGTACCGATTCATCGATTTGTTGTACTTGGTATTCCATGCATTAAAACCAAGCTCACCTTCTCGTCTATTGTTAATTTTGCAGCCATCCCTACCTAAAAGAAAAAACATAATATATTATAGGCAACACTGAAAATTCCTATGATGAGCGACTTTTGCGCCACCCTATATATATAATATTAACAGATCCTAATATAACAGTGATAAACCAGTTATTACGAACCTCACTTTATGCTCACTTCATTAAGGTTTGAACGACGGTTCAGGATCGAACTGCGGCCGACCCCTCCGTAGCATCTGGCCTGATTTGCTGGATTTGGTGGAGGAGGGAATCATTTCCGATCTCCTCCTGCCTCATATCTAGCTACCATGTTCAGCTGGTTCTTGAAATTATTCAGGTTGGTGTGCTGGAAGTTCCTCAGTTCTTCGGACAGGACATTAAAAGTTTTGGGTCTCGTATTCCAAGGATATTTCCATTCTCGTTTTCATTTCTTCCTGTCCCACCGCAGCTGGGACAGTACAAAATCTGCCTCTTCTTTCATTCCAGTGTGTTTGCATTTCATTTCAAGTTTAGAGACAAAACCCTAGAGTATTTTCCATATGTATATTATTGTGTACGATACCGCTCCCGTCTTCTTTCCAGAAAGTAGAGTTTCAGGGATTGTACTCAAAACCAGTCGCCTTCACCTTTCGTTTCTCTATCTTAGATGTAAAATTCCTTTGTATGGCTTCTATGTTTGCAATGTCTCGTTTCTGTATGGACTAATAGTATGGGGGCACTTACGACGAACGGGTGGAGTGGGGTAGGGGTGCCAGTGCCAAAAATGTGGTAAGGAAGAGGGGGGGGGGAAGTGTCAGTTGAAATAGAGTATAGTTACCTAACTTAACTTAACATGAAAAATAAATAATAAAAAATAAAAAATAATATATATATATGACGTCATACTATGAACGTCACACACACACACACACACCAATATATATATATATATATATATATATATATATATATATATATATATATGACGTTGTATAAAAGACAAAAAAATTAAAAGTATATAATGTTTAGAGGCCATCAGGTGTAATGCAGCACGCTGAATGAAAGCTACTATGTATAGCGGCAAAAATGTTGACGGAAAATTTTGGCAGGATGACGTCACGAGATCCTCATGTCCGTTGATGAGGTGTATTTGAGGGGGAGAGTAGCGTAGCCTTTCGGGAGAAGTCATAGCCCCGCAAAGGTTTCAAGGGTGATACCAGAAACCCAGATACAATACGCCCACGTTCGCCCGCCGCACACCACGCACACCCACCGCACGCCTACGCCGTACCCGCCGCTGATGTGATGCAGCACGTTGACCCAATGCTATTATGAATATAAAGTATAGTGGTCACCGGTAACACTGTCTTAAGCATAACACTGATATTAATAATAAGAAAAAACACATGTCATTGAATGAGGACGAGCGCTTCTGTGTACCTATATACATATAGGCATAATAGAACTTCAATAACTAACGCGCGTTCACGACAGCGATGTCTGCGGAAGAGTGATCAAATTATGCCCTGGTTTTCATGATAGGAAATTATATATATATATATATATATCGGGATGGGCAATGCATATATGCACATCCCACATTATGCAAAACGCATTACACAAGTGGATACTGCAAATTTGATAAGAAATGCATGTTCCACCATCTTACGGTCTGCAACACTTATGCAAAATATGGGAGTTGCAAATACGGAAAAAAATGCCGATACCACCACTCTCAAAGGAACGCAACGAGTGAACAGAAAAAACGAACATCAAAGAAGAGTGCCAATTTTTTAGACGCAGCCAACACATTACAGCTGCTGAATACTATCCAGCAATTAAAAAACCAGCTGACAAATATAGGAATCCGAGAGCCGGACAGAAGGTACGAACAAAGGCACTTCATACGTTATCAAGACAACAGGTACCGAAAAAGATAAAAAGAGGTAAATTCTCGGAGGACCACAAGGAAACGAAACCGGCACCCCCATTGGAAAACAAATCGGAACCACCTGTATGCGAAAATGAAAGAGAAAAAATAAAAATAATCCTAGCCAACATACAGGGCCTTAAATCAAACCATTCCACGAACAAAGTTGTATACCTGAAAGGACTCATGCAAAAAGCCGGAGCAGACTTTGCATGCCTCACGGAAACTCATCTAAAGGACTACCAGGCGAACTGTGAAAATTGTGAGTCCTGCATTGACAAAAAAGAAATACAAATTGACAACTATAACATCCTCCGAGCCGACAGAACAGTGAGACGTAAATGAGGATGTGCTATTTACACACGCGAAAGGCACATAGCAGAAATGGTTATAAGTACCTCAAACAGCTACGTAGAATGTGTAGCAGCAAAAATTGAAAAAATAAATATGGTACTAATTGTAATGTACAGACCCCCAAACATGCCAACCTCAAAATTTTCAGATGCCATTACAGAGGTAGAAATTTGGTAAAAGATCTACACTCTCCAACCCCAAATATTTTTCTCTGTAGTGATTTTAATTTCCCATTCATGAAATATAAAAGGATAGGAAAAAATATATGTATACACCAGGACAAGGGGGGCACACGAGAAGACCAGGAGCAGGTAAAAATGCTACTAGCTCTAGCTGATGAATTTATGTTGACGCAAGAAATAACAGAAAACACAAAAAAAACAACTGCCTACATTTGGTATTCACAAACAACAGTAATCTAATTGATAATGTCGAAATATCCCCCATCTATGATATCGGACCACAACATCATTGAAATAACAACTAATATAAAGGCAACAGGAAAGGAAAGAACACGCACAACAGAAAGAAGCAAATTCGAAATTTTAAATTTTCACTCCAAAGCTATAAACTGGGAAGATGTGACATCCAGCATGGAAGTAATAGATTGGAAAACTATTTTCGAGCCAAGAGAACGGAGGAGATACTAATGACGTTAGAGGAGAAGACGTTAGAAATTGTGGAAAAACATATCCCAAAAATACAAGAAAGAGGAAAGAGAAGCAGGTTCGAAAGACAAAAGAGGGCATTGTTTCGAAAGAGAAAAAGTGACTGCAAAATTAATTGCAAAGATAACAACATCAGAAAAATATTAAATGATAAACTGCAAAGTATCGATGTCGTCATACAGGAACTAATCGAGAAGCATACAGAAAAAGAAGAAGACTACGCTATAGAAGCGATAAAGGCTAACTCAAAGTACTTCTATAATTTCGCAAAAAGAAAGTCGAAAAACCATGCGCCTATCAGACCTTTAAAAAAATGAAAACAGTGTTTTATCTGATGATCTAACAGAAGTATCTGAAATATTAAGAGCTCAGTTCGAATCATCTTTCAGTATCCCAAAAACTGATAAATTGATATGCGATAGAAACGCGTTCTTTGAAGAAGAACCACAAGGGGAAAGTATAACGGATTTCGACTTTACGACGGATGATATTACACAAGCCATAGGGAAACTAAGAACACACTCAGCGGCAGGACCGGATAAATGGAATGCCACACTAATCAAAAACTGCAAGAATGGAATCGCTGAGCCCCTATACTGGATATGGAGACGATCACAAGAAACGGGAGAAATACCGGGCATCCTGAAGAGCGCGAACATAGTCCCAATATATAAAGGAGATCGATCCGAGGCCAAAAACTATAGGCCAGTATCGCTTACATCCCATCTCACTAAAATATTTGAAAGAATAGTTACACAGAAAATCTATTACTTTTTGGAAATTCAGAAAAAATTCAATGATAACCAACACGGGTTTCGGTCAGGCAGATCATGCCTATCACAACTAATGGAACACTACAACAACATTATTGATTCACTTGAAAGTAATGAAAACTATGATGTACTATACACAGACTTTGCTAAAGCGTTCGATAAGTGTGATCACGGAATCATAATACATAAATTGAAATATATGGGAATAACAGGAAAAGTAGGGAAATGGATATATAATTTCCTTAGTGAGCGGCGGCAAGTCGTTACAGTACAAGGAGTATCTTCATCAGAATAGGAGGTCCTCAGCTCAGTACCACAAGGAACAGTATTAGCTCCACTACTCATCATAATCATGCTAACTGACATAGATGAGGACGTTACCAGAGACAGCACAGTAATATCCTTTGCAGATGACACAAAGATCAGTAGAAAAATAAAGAACCCAGAAGACATAGGATCTCTACAAACCGACATAAACAGAATCTACAAGTGGACGGAAGACCAATATGAAGTTTAACACCGAGAAATTTCAGCTATTACGGTACGGAAAAAGAGAAGACCCAAAATCCATGGAATATTATACCCCAAATGGACAGGAAATTCAGAGAAATTCCAGAGCAAAAGATTTAGGGGTTGTAATGACAGATGATGCGAAATTTGAAACACAAAATAAGATGGCAGTAAACAGAGCAAAGAGAATAACGGGACAGATATTGAGAACCTTTAAACTAAAGGATAGGAATGTAATGATTCCTCTACTGAAAACCCTGATCATACCCAAATTGGAATACTGCTCAGTCCTAACATGCTCATATAAAAAAGAAGACATTAGACAGCTGGAAGGGATCCAGAGAAGCTTCACAGCCAAGATCAATGGGTGCAAAGAACTAAATTACTGGGAAAGGTTACGCGAACTAGACCTATATTCACTGGAAAGGAGAAGAGAGAGATACACCATTATTTACACTTGGAAAATAATGGAGAAACTAGTTCCTAATCTTACGCTGAACCCTATAACTCCCCAAACAACGGTGGAAAGTAGAAACGGTAGACTGTGTCGTATTCCCAAATTGAAGGTGAAACAGGGAACATCCTTAACCCTGAAAGAAAATAGTTTTGTAGTGAGAGGACCAAAACTGTTTAATCAGTTGCCCAAAGACCTAAGAAACACGAAAGGAGTTGCGGTGGATATCTTCAAAAGAAGATTAGACGCCTGGCTCAGAACAATCCCCGATGAGCCGGGCGTACCTGGCTATGTGAGGTGGAGAGCACAAGAATCCAACTCACTACTTCACCAGGCCAACTCGAGAGGAGAGGCGACAAGCTTGACCTTCGCGAAATGAGAAATCATCGCGCGAAACCTTTGTAAGGTTGTAAGGTAAGGTAAGGGGTGTGTATATATATATATATATATATATATATATATATATATATATATATATATATATATATATATAGTTATGCATGGGAATACTGTAATAGGGTTAATTAATTACTGGTCATAAATTAACCCGCAAACAAAACTGATCATGCATACAAAATGAATTTGTATGTATAAATGCCAAAAGGAAAGCGAAGCTCATACAAAGAATTAAAGAATTATTGTTCGTCAAAATGACGCGGGGCATTTCTGTATAGTTTCGGGGTAAACGAAACGACGTTTATAAATTCTTACGCACATGAAATTAAAACATATGCATGGTAAACACTCATGTAATTTAGGAAAAAGGACATGAACTTAATTGTCTATTTAATTCTGAATAAGTTCGGGTAAAAATACCATACATAGGTTACCCAGAAACTAGGAAAATAACTAATGTAAAATTACATTAAAATAAAGAAATCCAATTGTGAGGAAACACGTGGATTTCCACGTTTCACGCCAAACAAGAAAGAAGGCGTTATAAAATTCAACGTTCATTTATGTATAAAACGGGAAAACTCAGTTACAATTAGATTGTTATATTATTAACAAGTTTAATGGCATGTTAAAATTGCACCTAAAAGGCTAATAATTCTTACAAATAAGATTAATCAAAAAAGAGAATCTTATTTCGGTAGATCAGAAATTTTACGCCTGGCAGCCTAGCTCGGAAAGGGTTCATAGGCCGAGAGAAGGCGTTGTCGTATAAATGAATCAAATTGTAATTAAAACAGAGAACGAGAATAAAATTTATATCAAGTTACTCTTTACCTATTGCCGAATAACATAGCATAAAATTATGTTAGTTAAAAGATGGGATTATTGTCTCTTATAAATTCGAAGCGGAAGATGTCCAAATGAAACAAAGAGGAATACGCAGGAGTGAGGCTTGTTGAACGAATGTTCCCTTACAACACCCGTGCGAAATTTAAATGAAAAATTAAATTTATTTCTTTTTTTAAGAGCAAAAAAACGAATTCTTAGTGGAAGTTCTTCAATTATATAATATACATATTATGCCGTACGGGAGAATTCAAATCGTGTGTGGCACACGGAAGCGAAATTGTTCTTCTAAATTTGAGTAAATTACTCACAAAGCTGGAATAGTCTTTCGGTAATAACCGAAGGAAACGGAGGCTCCGTATATTATGTTCGTGTCAGTAAACGTCCGAAAATAGTGTCCTAGATTCACCATTAGAAAACGGAGAGAGTTCCGTGCATTCGGTAGAAATATAAAATGCACAGGATTATAATGTAAAAATTCTCAAGAGAATAATTACCACTGTCAAAAGGAAGTAGGTAAACAATGTAACTAAGGTATGCATTAAACATTATAATTGAAATGGTCAAATAACCAGATAGGATTCAAATAATTCAAGGAAGTTGCATTATGTTCAAAATACAGTCAAAAGGCCGAGTAGAGAAACAACTGTTACTCTAAGTATAATTCAATAAAAATTGTAGTATGTATGCGTTTATTCATTTTAATGGTCTTGCGTATTATAATACGGCTGTATTCAGTTAAATACCTACCAATTGTACCAGGGGCACTCAATATATTTTGCCCCCCCACCCTTTTTTTCTTAGCTAAATAACAGGCCATGGTGCTGAAATGGTTTTGGGCCGTAAGTTTGAACTTTCTGGGCTTCATATAACCGGATTTTTCCAGTTTGAACCTCCCCTCCTTGTATAAAACGGATGATTAACGCAGTTTCAAAAATGGCGTCTGACAGTGATATGCGTCGTAAACAAAGAGTTGTTATCAAGTTCTTAACCGCAGAGAAGGAAACAGTTGGAAATATTCGATCAAATCGGTGCTTCACATACAAGGAACTATCACTGGAACTATGGAATTAGTGAAGGAAGTGTGAATACGATAATTCAGCAACAGGGATACTCAAAATTATGTTCACGGTTTGTTACACCACTTTGAATCTGAAACAAAACGCCAATCCATAGAGTGGCATCACGCAAACTCCTCACGCAAGAAAACGTTCAAAATGGCTCCCTCTACAGGAAAGGTTATGGCTACCATCTTCTGGGACATGAAAGGGGTGATTCTGGTGGACATTATGAAGAAAGGACAAACAATCAACTCAAAGGCATATATTGCTACCCTACAGAGACTCCAGAGACGTATAAAGCGAGTTCGACCGGAGAGAAAACTGGAAGACGCCCTTCTTTTGCACGATAACGCAAGACCACACAACAGTTTGCAAACAAGAGAGGCAATCACAAAAATGCGCTTGACTGTGTTACACCGCCCTCCATACAGCCCGGATCTGGCATCTTCAGACTTCCATTTGTTTGAGCTAATGAAGGATGCTATTCGTGGAAGAAAGTTTCAGAGTGACGATGAGGTTGTTGAGGAGGTTAAGAAGTGGCTCCAGCGGAACCTAGCGGACTTTTACCAGCAAGGTGTAAAAGCCCTTGTTTCGAGGTGGAGGAAAGCCGTAGAAAAGGATGGAGACTATGTGGAAAAATGAAAACTTGTAAAAAAGGTATGTAACTACTTGTGGAAAAAATTTCTGGATCTTACAAGGAAACTTGGAGAAAAAAAAAAGGTGGGGCAAAATATGAGTGGCCCTCATAGATTAAACTTGTATAACAGTCAAATTTAAATTGCTTATGCATTTTTATTTAATTGTCTTATTATCAAGTGTCGTTCTTCAACAAATTTTCATTACTGTCAAAGTTTCATTTTGCATTGGAATTGGTTTAGAAAGTCTGTGATGAATATATTATTTTTATAAAAGGTTTTTCAATTATTTTCCTTCATGGATTGACAGGGAAATAAGAATATATATAACAAGTGAGATATATATATAACCTTGGGTTAAATTTATAAATGTGGTTTAAAGGAAAACAGGTTAAAATAAAGATATAAATCACACCTTAAATATAAAGTATAAAACCACGTCATATAACAATGTTGTGTGTGTGTGTGTATATATATATAAGCACACCGGACAAAAAATTAGTCACCCCTCTCAGAATGTACCTAATAACGTGTGACGGCGCCTCTGGCCTTGATAACCGCACGAATCCGGCGAGTTTAGTATGCGGAGGTACGCCTGCTGGTTCAAATTCATCGTCACTGGAACGAGAGAGCCCATTTCGTGGTACGAAAAACATTCCCAGAACATCACGGAACCACCTCCAGCCTGAACAACACCTTCGACGCATTCAGGATTAAAGGCTTCATTGGACCTGCGATGTATTCGTCGCCTCCCATCATTGGAGAACAAACAAAAACGGGACTCATCGGACCAAATTACACGTTTCCAATCTGCCGCAGTCCAGTTTTTGTGCCTCTGAGCCCATTTATAACGTGCCAATTTGTGACTTGCTGTTAACAGCGGCATCTTCCGTGGTACCCTGCTTCAGATGTCCATCGCATGCAGTTCTCGTCGCAATGTCCGTTCGGAAATTGGTCGCTGGAGAACCTCATTGGTTTCTTGGAGCAATTGTTCTCTGGTTTGAAAACGATTTGCAGTTACTAGACGAGAAACATGGCGGCGGTCCCTATTGTCGAGAATTGTTTTCCGGCCACAGTTACGCCGTCGATTTTCAGTTGATTGCGAACTACACCACTCTTTGTAAACTCGCTGGACAGTACGCGTTGACACACCAACAAATTGGGCTACTTCAGACATTTTGTGTCCGTGTGCTCTGCCAAACACGATGGCTCCTTTTTGCCACTGAGTAACGTCTGCCTCACGACCCATTTTGCAGACTATATCCAACGCACACTTTGTTCTTCACCACCTCACGAAACAGATCTGATCCTGTGTGCTACGTTACCGCTACTTGTCACTTACCAATGCTACATCAGCGCCCTCTGTGTGACCTTGAACTTCCTACTATCGGTGCTATTAGGGGTGACTAATTTTTTGTCCGGTGTTCTTATATATATATATAAAATGAGTCTCGGTGGTGTAGTGGTTAGCGTTACTGACTACGAATCTATCGGCCCCGGGATCGAGACCCGGTGACGGCAGGCAGCGCGCAGCAAAACCCAGCTGTTCATCCTTTCACACAATAAAGAAAGTGGTTGGTAGATTAAGACGCTGGGTTGCTGGTGGGGCGTGGTTCGGATTCCACGTTAAACTGTGGGTCTAAGGTGGAGTGAAAAGCTTGACCTTCGTCAGAATGAACAATTCGGGCGGAAGCTAACCAAAGGTGTGTGTGTATATATATATATATATAATATTTTATTTCAATTTCTTCCCTGAACAGAAGGTTAATCCGCTTTTTAAAACCGAACGTTACCTATCACCTTACTCATAGATTTCTGAAACCACCTTAAAAACAAACTTTTAGAAAAAAAAGAATGAAAGCACAGTAAATATATTTTGTTCTTACAAAAAACTTAATATTATACTTCCATTCCATAATATATAAACACAAAATAAGATAGCAGTAAACAGAACAAAGAGAGTAACTGGGCGGATACTGAGAACCTTTAAACGAAGGGATAGGAATATAATGATTCCTCTACTGAAAACACTGATCATACCCAAGTTAGAATACTGCTCAGTCCTAACATGCTCATATAAAAAAGAAGACACTAGACAACTAGAAGGGATTCAGAAAAGCTTCACAGCCAAGATCAATGGGTGCAAAGAACTAAACTACTGGGAAAGGTTACGCGAATTAAACCTATATACACTGGAAAGGAGGAGAGAGATACACCATTATTTATACTTGAAAAATAATGGAGAAACTAGTCACTAATCTTACTCTGAACCCTGTAACTCCCCAAACAACAGTGGAAAGTAGAAAAGAAAGACTGTGTCGTGTTCCCAAATTAAAGACGACAGGGAACATCCTTAACCCTGAAAGGAAACTGGTTTGTTGTGAGAGGACCAAAACTGTTTAATCAGCTGCCCAAAGACCTAAAGAACACGAGGGGTGTTGCAGTGGACATCTTCAAAAGAAGATTAGACGCCTGGCTCAGAACAATCCCCGATGAACCGGGCGTACCTGGCTATGTGAGGTGGAGAGTACAAGAAACCAACTCACTACTTCACCAGTTTAACTCGAGAGGAGGGGTGACAAGCTTGACCTTCGTGAAATGAGGAATCATCGCACGCAAAATTTGAAAGGTTGAAAGGTGTATATATATATATAGTGTTATGTATGGGAATAATGTAATAAGGCTAATTAATTACTGGTTATAAATTAACCCACAAGGAAAATTGACCATACAAACAATGAATTGTATGTATAAATGCCAAACTGAAAGCCAAGCTCAGACAAAGAAATGTATTAATCAAAAATGGCGCTGAACATTTCTGTATAGGTTCGGGTATAAACGAAACAATTTGGAAATTCTTAAGTACATGGAATTCAAAACACATGCATATTAAATACTCATGTAATTTAGGGAAAAAGACATGAATTCAATTGTCTATTTAATTCTGAATAAGTTCGGATAAAAATGCTACATATGGGTTACCCAGAAACTAGGAAAATAACTAGTGTAAAATTACATTAAAATAAAGAAATTCAATTAAGGAAGCACGTGGGTTTCCGCGGATCACGCCAAACAAAGAAAGAAGGCGTTTTAAAATTCAACGTTCATTCATGTATAAAATGGGAAAACTCCGTTAAAATTAGATTGTTATATATATATAAATCAAATTGTATGAACTTATGAAGGCAGAGAACGAGAATGAAATTGATATCAAATTACTCTTTACTTATTGTTGAATAACAGCATAAAATTATGTTAGTTAAAAGATGGGATTAATAGCTTCATTAAAATATAAATTCGAAGCGGACGATGCCAAACAAAACAATAAGGGAAAGCATAAAGTCAATGCATCTCCGAGCGTTGTGAAATAATGTTCTCTCAAAAATGCTGTGTTGAATGTAAATAAGAGCATTAGATTATTTCTCCTTTTAAGAATAAAAAAGGAGTTTTTAGTGGAAGTTTACTCAAGTATATAAAAGTATATACAATAAATCTATTGTGCCGAAATGATAAACTCAAATCGTGTGTGGCACTTAGAAGCGAAATCGTTCGTATAAAATTGAGTAAATTACTCACAAAGCTAAAATAGTATTGTTTAATAACGGAAGAAAGGGCAGACTCCGTATATTCTGTTCGTGTCGGTAAACGCTCGAAAATAGTGTGTCCTAGATTTACCGTTAGAAAACGGAGTTCCGCGGATTCTGTAGAAATATAAAATACACAGGATTATAATGTAAAAATTCTCAAGAGAATAATTACCACTGTCAAAAGGAAGTAGGTAAACAATGTAACTAAGGTGTGCATTAAACATTATAATTGAAGTGGTCAAATAACCAGATAGGATTCAAATAATTCTAGGAAATTGTATTATGTCCAAAATGCAGTCAAAAGGCAGGGTAGCGAACCAACTGTTGTTTTAAAGATAATTCAATAAAAATTGTAGTATGTATGCGTTTATTCATTTTAATGATCTGGCATATTACAATACGGCTGTATTCAGTTAAATAACTACAAATTATAGATTAAAATTGTCTAACAGTCAAATTTAGCGCTTGTGCATTTTACTTAATTTTCTTATTATCCATTGTCATTCTTCAACAAATCTTTCTTTACTGTCAAAAGTTTCATTTGCATTGTAATTGGTTTAGAAGTTTTGCGATGAATATATTATTTTTGGAAAAGGTTTTATAATTATCCCCCTACACGGATTGACAGAAAAATAAGAATATATAATCAGTGATATATATATATATATATATATATCTTATATATATATATATATATATATATATATATATATATATATATATATATATAAATATAATGTGGTTTAAAGGAAAACAGGCTAAAATAAAGGTATAATTTACAGTTTAAAAATAAAGATAATAAACTGCGTCGTATTACTATATATATATATATATATATATATATATATATATATATATACTTAAACATTTAAAAAACGACAATTCCTTCCATTTCCTGTTTAAAAAGAATTACCCACAATGTTTCAACCATTTTATGCAACATTGGGGGTGGGAGGGTTAGCCCCCCAAGTTAAAGGGGGGTAATGGGAGAGATGGGATAATGGGGAGGGGGTTTTGTGGGGGGGGAGTTAGCCCCAAAGTTGCATAAAGGGGGTGAGGGGATTTTGGGGGAAGAGGGAAAATGAACTCCCTCCAAAGGGGTAACCATAACGTGCCTGCCCTCGCCGTAAGAGAGTTTGCGAAGCACAAGCCCCGCCCGTAGGGCAGGGAGCCGAAGGCTCTGCTTATATATATATATGTATATATATATATATATACAGGGTGGGCGGAAAGTAGCTCCCTATTTTGGATTGGTAAAAAAATACATATATTATCCATTTATTTCAGAAGAAATAATATGAAAAGGTAGGCATATATGGTAGGTTTCTCTAAAATTCAATGTGGGCTCCAACTCTTTCCACCAGCTTCTGGAGCCGCCCAGGAATGGCGTCCACTGACTTTAGCAGGAACTCCGGCGGGATGGAGGACATGACTTCCCGAATTCGGTCCTCCAGTTCTTCCAATGTCCTCGGTTTGGTGCGGTAGACTTCTTCCTTTACCCACCCCCAAAGAAAGAAGTCGCACGGTTACCGCTGAAAAACGGCAGAATCGGTTCAGTGTAACGGTGTGGTGTGGTATGACCTCAGATCAGGTTGTGGGCCCGTTCCTTCTGCGCAACACCATGAATGCTGAGCGGTACCTTGCTATGTTGCGAAACGAGGTCTGGCCGGTTGTCAGCACATGGGAGAACATCGACGATCTGATATTTATGCAAGATGGCGCCCCTCCGCACTTCGCTCTTGTTGTCCGTGAGTGGCTGGATGCCCACTTCCCTGGGCGTTGGATGGGTCGTCGTGGTCCACATCAATGGCCAGCCAGGAGCCCCGACTTGACACCGTGCGACTTCTTTCTTTGGGGGTGGGTAAAGGAAGAAGTCTACCGCACCAAACCGAGGACATTGGAAGAACTGGAGGACCGAATTCGGGAAGTCATGTCCTCCATCCCGCCGGAGTTCCTGCTAAAGTCAGTGGACGCCATTCCTGGGCGGCTCCAGAAGCTGGTGGAAAGAGTTGGAGCCCACATTGAATTTTAGAGAAAACCTACCATGTATGCCTACCTTTTCATATTATTTCTTCTGAAATAAATGGATAATATATGTATTTTTTTACCAATCCAAAATAGGGAGCTACTTTCCGCCCACCCTGTATATATATATATATATATATATATTAATATATAATAATATGCCCTGTCCTTCGGGACAGGGACGGCTTCCTATCGGATCCTACTGCTGTGGCCGATCGGCTAGCCGGGGCTTTTGCTGCGGATCGTCCTTTATCGGATGTTACGTTCCCGCCACCTGGGAATGAGCCCTATAACCGTCTCTTTACGATGCGGGAACTTCGGGCTGCCTTGCCAACTCGTCGTTCTTCCGCCCCTGGTCCTGATGACATTCCGTATGACTTTCTTCGGAATCTGTACCCGATGGCCCTACACTTCTTGCTGGATCTTTTCAACCAGATGTGGGTTGAGGGGTCGTTCCCTTCCCGTTGGAGGGAGGCGATTGTGGTCCCGATACCTAAATCGGCCTATTGCCTTGACGAGCTGCTTATGCAAGCTCTTGGAAAAAATGGTGGCCGTCCGACTTTCATTTACACTGGAGTCGCTTGGATTATACCCCCTGACCCAGTATGGCTGTCGTCGGTTTCGGGGTACTCTGGACCCCCTTCTCCTCCTTGGTCATGATATACAGGAGGCCTTTTCCCGCCGGAATCTTGTTCTGGCCGTCTTTTTCGACGCCCAAAAGGCCAATGACACGACCCGTCGGGGAGTTGTCATGGACCGTTTGAAGTCTTTTGGTTTCGTGGGCCTTTTGCCCACGTTTATTCGCAACTTCCTCTGCCGTCGCACTTTCCGCGTCCGTAATGGGGCAGCCCCATCTGACCTGTATGTTCAGGAGGAGGGGTGCCTCAGGGGTGTGTACTAAGCGTCTCCTGCTTCAATCTGGTCATGTCTCCGCTACCGGGGGCCCTCCCGCCCTCGGTGCGTTGTTCCGTCTACGCCGACGATCTGGCTGTCTATACCGCGGGGACGAGCTCCCCCCTCGTGGAGAGGCAAGTCCAACTCGCGGTCAATCGGGTTGAACGTTGGGAGTCGTCGGTGGGCCTTACGCTGTCTTCCCCAAAGATTTCGTGTGTGGCCTTCCTTCCTTCGAGGAGACGGGGCTCCGGCGCCGTCCCAGCCTTTAACCTTACACTCGGGGGTCAGCCTCTGGCCCTCGTTCCATCAGTGCGTTTTCTGGGTATGGTCTTCGATAACCATTTGAGCTGGGTCCCCCACCTTCGCAGGCTGCGCGAGACCGCAAGACGTACCCTGGATTTGCTGGGACATTTGTCTCACACTACATGGGGCGCGGATAGGCGGCACTCCTCCGTTTGTACGTGTCCCTGGTACAATCAAAATTAGACTATGGGAGTGTGGTGTATGGCTCCGCCTCTTGTACGGCCCTTCAGATACTGGACCCAGTCCTCTCGAGAGGACTGCGCATGTCTTCTGGCGCCTTCCGCTCCTCTCCGGTTGATAGCCTGCAGGTTGAGTGCGACATCCCTCCCTTGGAGGATCGGAGGTCGTTCCTCATTACCAAGCACTATCTCCGGATCCTCCGTCTTCCCAACTCTCCTCTGTTCCAGGTGGTGGAGAGGGCGTTCTGCCGAGATAGGGGTTGGTATTTCACCGACACGGTGACCTCCCTCCTCGATGGATGGGCACTCCTCCTCTATCCGTCATACCGGTCTCTTTCAAGGGTGTTGCACCTTGGGAGAGCACCCCTGTTACATGCTGTAGGGCGTTGCGCCCCGTTCGCAGGGCCGATTCTGACTCTGCCTTGCTTCGGTCCCTATTCCTTCAGCATACAGCGTGTCACTCTGCATGTGTTGCGGTCTTCACAGATGGGTCGAGGTCGTCGGGGGGCGTTGGGGCTGCGGCTGTTCCCCAGTCGTCTGCCCTTGCTCCCGATGTACCCGCCTCCCTGATGAGGCTTCCGTTTTCACGGTGGAGCTTTATGCCATTCTGAGCGCTCTGGAGGTGGTGCGGGAGCATCCGGTTGGGTCGTTTGTTATCTATTCGGATTCCCGCAGTGCCCTGGATGGCTTGGAGTGTTTCGACCCCGTCCACCCACTGGTCCGACGTATCCAGTTACTGTGCCATATCCTTGTCACTTCTGGTGGCAAGGAGGTGGTATTTTGCTGGGTCCTGCACATGTTAACGTGGCTGGAAATGAGGCTGCCGATCAAGCTGCCCGTTCCGCGTGCCGACTACAGGTTTCACCCGTGTCCCTCCCCTTTTCCGATTATATCCCTGGTTTTCGTAGGTTTTTGCGCTCCTGGTGGCAGAGTCGCTGGGATGGCGCTACAACTAACAAACTCTGCAAGATTAAACCCAAATTCGGATGTTGGTCCTCTTCCTTCCATCGGTCGCGCCATAAGGAGGTGGCTCTGGCCCCCCCTCGTATTGGCCACACCCACCTGACCTATGGCTATTTGATGGCCGGGGATCGGGTGCCCCGATGTCCCAATTGTAACGTCCTACTTACAGTACAGTTGCCCACCTCCTGGTGGAGTGTCCGCTTTACTCTACGCTGCGCGCAGAGTATTTTCCCTTTTTGATGAGCGTCGGGCCTTGTGATAGGCTCGGCGCTATTCTCTCTGAAGGTTCCTACTTTTCGGTAACCGGGTTGTTCTCCTTCCTCTTTCGTTCCCAACTTCTTTACCGGCTGTGACTCCGCTATGATTTTTCTGTAATTTTTTTTTTTCCCGTCTATTGTTCATTCCAGTTAGCTGTTTCATAGTTTTCGTCCTATGTTCGCTCTGCTATCCACCTTTCTTTTGGTGGCCATGAGCCGTCATACTTTGAAAAAAAAAAAAAAAAAAAAAAAATATATATATATATATGAAAATAAATTATTTCACGAAAGTAACACGTGAAAAATATTTATGATGAATTAAACCACGAAGGAAAGGAAACAGAATGGTGTTCAAGCGCTTTCGTCCAATGACATCCTCAGGAACACTGAAGTACATAAAGAGTTACAGCCTATATATAGGTCACAAAAAAAAAAAATATATATATATATACAATAAACGGAAAAAAATTAAAGGATTGTGGGAGGAGCATACAAATTTGTAAGGAAAAACTACCGATTTTAGCACTTTTCCCGAATCCAACACAAGATCAAATGAATTGTTTCCAACCAATGTTATAGTTAATTAAAAAAAATAATAAATTGAAAAATAAAAATACAACTTGTAAGAGGAGCATACAAATTTATACTGGAAATCTGCCCAGGTTTTAGCACTCTGCCCTTCTTGTCTAAGTCCGATATATATAAAAATAAATTGAAAAATAAAAGTTATTAGAGAAGCATACAAGTTTACCAAAGGTTTAGCATTCTACCCTTCTTGTCTAAATCCATTCTGAACGAATTCAAAACATCGGGATCGAGTTGTAAAAGACCTTTGCTTATGTTGAAGTTATTTGTAAGTTGGATAATGGCAGACTCAAGAATATTTCTAATAACAATGTTGCTAGAGTGAAACAAAACTGAAGCATTATTCCAATCAATACAGTGGGATAACGGATTTAGACAAGAATGGTAGAGTGCTAAACCTTTGGTAAACTTGTATGCTTCTCTAATAACTTTTATTTTTCAATTTATTTTTATATATATCGGACTTAGACAAGAAGGGCAGAGTGCTAAAACCTGGGCAGATTTCCAGTATAAATTTGTATGCTTCTCTTACAAGTTTTATTTTTATTTTTCAATTTATTATTTTTTTAAAATTAACTATAACATTGGTGGGAAACAATTCATTTGATCTTCTGTTGGATTCGGGCAAAGTGCTAAAATCGGTAGTTTTTCCTTACAAATTTGAATGCTCCTCCCACAATCCTTTAATTTTTTAATTTTTTTCCGTTTATTGTATATATATTTTTTTTTTTGTAACCTATATATAGGCTGTAACTCTATGTAATTCAGTGTTCCTGAGGATGTCATTAGACGAAAGCGCTTGAACACCATTCTGTGTTTCCTTTCCTTCGTGGTTTTATTCATCATATATATATATGTTAAATTGATGGTCGGAGTTAAGATACAGGTCTGTACAAGTGTTTCTAAGATGGAGACAATAGGAGCTTTATTTATTTACTTATATATATATATATATATTTCATCGCTTCTATTGTCTTAAAAGATTTATTACCTGACAGTTGTCTCATCGGGTGAAGGTGAACGATTTTAATGACCTCTTATGGTAGAAGTTAATTTCCAATTGAATATTCACTTATGTATGTCTTGATGAAGGGGCTTACCCCTCTTTCGAACTTTAAATATGAACTTATGTACTGTATATGAGGCGGCGCGAATACGAGGGTCGAACTCGCCAAACCAGTTTTGAGATAGACGCGTTTAAACTTTGTGACTATTGTGTACGAGGGGTACACAGCACATATACATATATTGGAATTATCTATATTTGGGGCATACGAAGAGGTGGGGGGGGTATTTGGTTATACTAAGTTGTCTGTGGGTGAGGGAGGGTTGAACTATTCATTTGTGGAACAATCCCAAAATCACCAATGTGGCGAGTTCGCCCCTCGTACTCGCGACGCTTCATGTATACTGTGTGTATGTACACACACACACACACACACACACATATATATATATATATATATATATATATAAGCGAAGGGTCGAGAGAGCGGAAGCAGTCACCTGGGAAGAAGGTGAGAGTACCTTCTTCACCATGTGAAGGGATATGTGACTATACAATATGATGACCATTGTTAGCATGGTTGGTGATAATTGCTAATATGAGAAAGAGCCAGTCACAAATTAAGATTTTACATATTCACCCCCAACAAAAGCCATCTATTTTCCACATTAAGAAGAGAGACTCGCTGTTAACATAGGTGATGTGTTGGTATCTATGGAACCAACAACTGCAACAGGAAGATCCTATTCCATGAATAGGACCTAATAATAGTACGACCAAAGTGGTTTTGGTGTTATCTGTTTCGGTTGCAGAGTTTTGTACCATTTGTTATGTAGCACCTTGTTATTACCATATCTTAGAAGTTGAAATTTTTCTTCGTTGAACTTCCTATTGTTGTCTTCTGCCCATTTGAATAATGTTTCAATGTCATTTTCCAATTTTTCTGTCCCCTTTGTTCAATATTTCCTTGCATATCTTTCTGTCATTTGCGAAACATGATACAATACTGTCATTAATATCTGTATCAGTGTCTGCAATCATTATTATGAACAGCAAGGGAGTTAATACTGTACCTTGTGGGACAGAGTTCTTGACTTCTAAGACTTCAGATTTAACTCCATTTACTACTACTCTTTGTGTTCTATGAGTCAGAAAATTAAATATCCATCTTCCCAGCTTTCCAGTAATTTATGTATTCTTAAGTTTGTGTGCTAAAACTCCATGGTCACATTTATCGAAAACTTTAGCAAAGTCAATACATATTACATCTATGTTTTGTCCTCGACACAATATTTCCAATATAATTTATGTACTGATTCATCAGTAAAAGGTCAATAAAAAAGCAGCGTTATCCATTGCTTTATTTGCGAATAAAAGAATTGGAATTACTCTGAAGTTTTATGTTAAACCTTCATGGAAAAAATATCTATATTTAAGACAAGTAAATATTTGTATGCTATACCAAATAATTAATCCAACTATACGATAAGGATAATCCAACTGTACAGTAGTTATACTAACTCCACTTATTGTCCTGATAAAAACTTACTGTAATTATTTGGATTTTTCTCAGTGTTCTTATTTGTACTGTACGAGTAAGCGAAAACTAAAAACTTAGCCCTCTTCGCAAGGATCAGATATTGGAAGGGGGTTGCAAAGGTTCTCGTAAGTGAGGGTATTGACGCTGCCACTATTTTCTCTTCCGTTTTGACAGTCAGTGGCTGGAGGACCCTCTTTGTATACAGGCTCACCTAAGAAGTTTCCTCTGTTGATAAAAAACAAGGCATTAATGTAAAAAGTAAACTTTAATTTCGAGAAATTATTCATATTATGCAAGTTTTTCATCCTCTCAAGAAGACACCCTAAGACGAATGACAACAATCGTTGAAACCTTTACAACAACAACAACAAAATTCAAGTCTTTTTAGATATAATTTTAATGGGGTGGGGGAGAGTGAGGGCAAGGTAGTAACTTTAACCCGAAAGATCGGGTTTATGAAGGCGACTTGATTATTTGATTATTTCAGAAATTTTTATTTAATAATTATTATTATTATTATATTATTATTATTATTATTAATAATTATTATTATTATTATTGCATTTATCGTACTCCAAAAGCCCATTATATATATATATATATATAATATTTTATATATATATATATAATGTTATAATATACAGTAATGTTTCAGACCAACAAAGATCCTATGATCCACTCATGGTTGGTCTACCTAACTATGTTCATAATTGTGTATTCTGCATGTTCTCCGTGGTGCCGGAGGGGACCTACAATTTTACGTGGGTTCCGAACCACAAGGCCTTAATTTTACTACCTTAAACTATACCCAATCTGACAACATATACGTCTAATCGATTTTTAAACGTTTATAGACGTGCTACTAATTACTTTTACCGGCAAACTATTCCAGCTATTTACTATTCTATGCGTAAAAAGGTTTCTGGCAACTGCTGTCTCGAACCTTCTACTTGTCTACTTGTCAACTTACACCCGTTATTTCTAGTATATATATATATATATATATATATATATATATATATATATATATATATATATATATATATGGGAATGAACTCAGAATGGTTCCCTGAGTTTTTTATGATACACACAGACCGTGCATGGAACAAGGAACTCTTCTGGGATAATTAAATCCACTATAGTCCGAATAAGTAATGGTAAATGACAAATACCATAGTTTTTCTTTTTCATGATGCAAGCCCGACGTGGGCAACGGGTTTCTCGCAAAGAGGTCCCATAAATATAGCTTCCCTCACCAGCTATCTGCAAAGCAGACAGGATCCAGCTTTGGGACATGGATCTAGGGTTTAAAGCAGCCTAGCCTCACTACATTCAGAACCTCAATATAAGTAAAAGACTCGTTGCATTCACGTCGGATTGAATAAATCAAAGAAAAAGGGGTAACTATTATATTTTTAGCCAAAAAAAAACTTATACATCAACTCGCAGAATTGAGCGTCCACTTTTCAAGGCACATAACATGTCCGTTTCATGATGGGAATGAACTCAGAATGGTTCCCTGAGTTTTTTATGATACACACAGACCGTGCATGGAACAAGGAACTCTTCTGGGATAATTAAATCCACTATAGTCCGAATAAGTAATGGTAAATGACAAATACCATAGTTTTTTTTTTCATGATGCAAGCCCACGTCGGGCTTGCATCATGAAAAAGAAAAACTATGGTATTTGTCATTTACCATTACTTATTCGGACTATAGTGGATTTAATTATCCCAGAAGAGTTCCTTGTTCCATGCACGGTCTGTGTGTATCATAAAAAACTCAGGGAACCATTCTGAGTTCATTCCCATCATGAAACGGACATGTTATGTGCCTTGAAAAGTGGACACTCAATTCTGCCAGTTGAGGTTTAAGTTTTGGTTTTGGCTAAAAATATAATAGTTACCCCTTTTTCTTTGATTTATTCAATCCGACGTGAATGCAACGAGTCTTTTACTTATATTGAGGTTCTGAATGTAGTGGGGCTAGGCTGCTTTAAACCCTAGATCCATGTCCCAAAGCTGGATCCTGTCTGCTTTGCAGATAGCTGGTGAGGGAAACTATATTTATGGGACCTCTTTGCGAGAGACCCGTTGCCTACGTCGGGCTTGCATCATGAAAAAGAAAAACTATGGTATTTGTCATTTACCATTACTTATTCGGACTACAGTGGATTTAATTATCCCAGAAGAGTTCCTTGTTCCATGCACGGTCTGTGTGTATCATATATATATATATATATATATATACATACTGACTTTGCTAAAGCCTTCGATAAATGTGACCATGGAATCATAGCACACAAACTTAAGGATACAGGAATTACTGGAAAGTTAGGAAGGTGGATATTTAATTTCTTGACAAAAAGAACGCAAAGAGTGGTGGTAAACGGCGTTAAATCGGAAGTCTCGGAAGTCGTGAGCTCTGTCCCACAATGGACAGTATTAGCTCCCTTGCTGTTCATAATAATGATTGCAGATATTGATGCAGATATTAAGGACAGTATTGTATCATGCTTCACAGATGACACAAAGATATGTAAGAAAATATTGAACGAAGATGACATAAGAAAACTACAAAACGACATTGAAACATTATTTCAGTGGGCAGAAGACAACAATATGAAGTTCAACGAAGAAAAATTCCAACTTCTAAGATATGGTAATAACAAAGAGCTACAGGAAAAAGGTACAAAACTCCGCAAGCCAAACAGATAACACCAAATCCACAAGTCAGGGATCTTGGAGTAATAATGTCGTCGGATGCAGACTTCAGAGAGCACTATAAAATCAAAATGACAACGGCTAGAAAAATAATGGGAATCATCTGGAGGAGCTTCCGCAGCAGAAAAGCAAACATCATGCTCAAATTATGGAAGAGTCTAGTCCTACCAATAATTGAGGATTGCTCAGTACTCACAAACCCACACAGAAAAAGAGACATTGCGAGCATTAAAGCTATACAAAGGACTTTTACGTCTAAGATAGAGGAAACGGAAGGTGAAGACTACTGGTCTCGACTACAATCCCTGGAACTCTACTCTCTTGAAAGAAGGCGCGAGCGGTACACAATAATATACATATGGAAAATACTTGAGGGCTCTGTCCCTAACCTCAGAAATGAAATAGAAACAAACTGGAATGAGAGAAGAGGCAGATTTTGCACGGTCCCAGCTGCGGGTGGGACAAGGAGCCATGAAAACGAGGATGGAAAATACCCTCAGAATACGGGGCCCAAAGCTTTCAATGTCCTTCCAGAAGAAGTGAGGAATCTCCAGCACACCGACCTGAATAACTTCAAGAACCAGCTGGACAGGAGGCGATCAGAGAGCAATTCCCTCCTTCACCAAGTCCCCCAAATGAGGCAGGATGCTGCAGAGGGTCGACCGCAGGTCGATCCTGAACCGTCGTTCAAACTCAACAAAAGTAACAAAAGTAAGTATATATATATATATATACAGGGTGTCCCAGAATTAACTATCTATTTCAATGAAATCGGACAAATTTAATAAAAACTGACATAATTTTGTGTTTATTACTAAATTATGATACAAAAACAAATAGATTTATAAATCATAAGTCAAAACTTTATTGAGAAGTTTCAACATGTGCACCGTCTGTATCTCTGCAAATTTCAAATCTATCCTCAGCGAGGCGAAACACATTTTGAAGCATTTCAGGTGTTATCTCCCACACTGCCAACTGGATGCGTTCTTTAAGTTCAGCTAAACTATTGATCTTTTGGCGATAAACCTTTGTTTTTATGAAACCCCATGCAAAGAAATCCAGGGGTGTCAAATCCGGAGAACGCGGAGGCCAAGGTCGAGGTCCTCCACGTCCAATCCACCGATTCGGAAGGCGCCTGTTGAGGTATTCTCGAACAATTAGAGCATAATGACATGGTGCTCCATCTTGTTGAAACACAACATTATCAAGAATGCCATCATCAAGAAGCTGTGGTTCGAGAAACTGCTGAAGCATATCAAGGTAGACGGTACCTGTTACAGTTGCTTCCGCAAAGAAGAATGGGCCATAAATTTTGGATTTGGTCATTCCAAGCCACACGTTAACTTTTGGAGAGTCTCTTTGCCATTCTATGACTTCAGACGGTCTTTCATTGGACCAGATACGACAGTTGTGTCGATTGACTTTACCACACGTGTGGAAAGTCGCCTCATCACTGAATAAGATGTTATCCAATAAACTTTCATTTTAGATTTGATCCACAATTTCTGCACACCTTGCTGCTCGATTTGGATAATCCTCTTCATTTAGGGCATGCAGTACTTGAATGTGATAAGCCTTTTTCATCAGTGTCGAACGCAAGATTCTATGAACTGTTGTCTTGGATATGTTGAGTCTTCGACCGGCCTCCCTAACCGAAGTTGTTGGTTCATCCTCAAACAATTGTCGTACCTGTTCGGTACTGTTACGTGCTGTCCTTGAGCGTCCTCTTCCCACCTCGTCGTGTACGGATCCAGTTCTTTTAAATTTGTTCACAAGTTCACGAATCGCTTTGTCTGTAGGACCGGTTCTGTGGAATCTTCTTGTAAATTTTTCTCTGATTTCATTACATTGCATTCCTTTGATACGGGATGTTACAACAAAGATGCGTTCTTGTGTATTCATTATTAATAGGGTTCTGAAAGAGAATGAAAATAAAACTATGAAAAACTATGAAAAAATTATGAAAATAAAATTATGAAAAAAATTTAGAAATTTATACATTTTTAACACATATTAAACATGATAAACATAAATAAGTGTGTTTTTAATTTTTTTTTCCGATTTCATTGAAATAGATAGTTAATTCTGGGACACCCTGTATATATATATTTATATATAAAATATATATCGAGTGTCCAGTGTTACCAATTGAATAAGTGGTTTTCGTTGAAGTGTCTTTAAAAAAAATAGTGTTTGGTGCATTCTTAACTAAATTACTTCGTGTTACTAATCATTCTTTAACGAATATATTTCATTTATTGACTTTATTCATTACTATATTATTTGATTAAACCAAGGCTAGTGCACGTGGCTTGCCTTGTTTGTTTCCCGAATCTACGTATTACTAAACGAGGTTTCATAAGGTTGAAATTCCCTTTGTTTGCCTTTTTGTTTTTCAAATCCATCAGAAAACGAGGTTTCATAAGGTTCATTTTGCCTTCCTTCAGGGCATCAAGTAGAGTGTGGTCACCCACCGGGAAAAAGGAAAAAAGTCGGTCGAATAGCGGACAGATAAGTTTTATTAATACTTTTCTTTTACAGATCTTTCGTCGGTAGCTTAATATATTCATTTAGTATAAATTGTGTTACAAGAACCTGTTTCTGCGTTTCAAGAACATTTTTGCGGGTTTGCGCAGGTGACGGCACAATAAGCACGCGGTAGACCTACGTTGTAATTTATTAATTTCCAAACGCTCTTTTTTTTGTTTTTTGTTTTTTAACTAATTAAGAGCATGGCACCCCGTCAAGTACTTGCAGTCGCTGTGAAGGGAAATTTGCCGCTTACGCGTTTACAATGGCTAATAATAATGAACAGTTAGTTTGCAGGTGGTGCTCAAGCATGGAAGTCCTGAGGAACGAGTTAGAACGTGAGAGGGAGGCCAGAGTGAGGCTTGAAGAAAGCGTGATGCTCCTGACGGCAAAATTAGAATCCCTTGAGACTCCAGTTACGACCCCTCCTGCCTCAGTTTCTACTAATAATATAAATAGTACTAATAGCCCTCTCTCTTCCCCTAGTTCCCAACCCTTCGTTCGAGTGCGTAATGGAGCCCATTGAGAAAACCTAAGACTTGTCTACCAGTAATAACAAACAATAAGTTTTCTGTTTTAGGTTTCGAAGATGCTGATGAACCGGAAATACGACTCGTTGGCGATTCCATTGTTCGAGGGCAGCTCGAGGAATTCTGGGGAGAAACCCTCGTCGTAGGCGCCGTTACTGCTACCCTGGTGCAAGGGTGGAGGATATAACTAATAGTGTTGACCATTTTACAGACGGAACCTCTGAGGACACAACGTATGTTATTCATGTCGGTACTAATAACGTTTTAAATTCTAGATCGGAAGAGCTGCTGGCTAGGTACAGGACTTACTAGAGCGACTAAAGGAAAAAACTAATAAGATTGTTTTAACAGGTATACTTCCTCGAATTATCCAACGTAGCGATTTCTACAGCAAGGCGACCTATATCAACAATAACCTAAAGTCTCTTTGCCAACAGGAAGGAGTGCATTTTGCGAATTTTTGGAACAGTTTCTACGGCAGGAGGGACTTGTTCCTCGGAGATGGACTTCATCTTAATGACGTTGGAGCTGCGCGTTTAGGAAGACTATTTCATAATACTGTCTTCTTTTCAGGCTGCCGTAACTCGAACGGTCCCAGCGTAATTCTCAAATTTCCCCTGCGCTCGCGAAGGTGTCGCAATTACAAACAATTTGAAGGTTCTATCCTTAAATGCTCGTAGCCTACGAAATAAAATAAACGAATTTTTTTCTTTAATTGCTTGTAAAGACTATGATTTAATTGCGATAAATGAATCGTGGCTTAGCACTGAAACACGTGACTTTGTAGGGGAGTATCAAATTAGAGGTTATAGACTTTTTGTTAAAAACAGAATAGGTAGGCGGAGGCGGTGTTATGTTGTATATCAAAGATAATATTGCGAACGTTATAGAAGTAAAGCACACAATTCCAGAACCGATAGATTCGACTATAGCAGAACTTAAATTGAACGATTTCAAACTTCTTGTTGCGGTTATATATAGGCCCCCTAATCAAACAGCTGATACGGACGAAGCGTTATATCGTGAACTAAAGAGAATAATAGGTAGTGAGCGCCTTAGTTATGGGTGACTTTAATTGCGCCAACGTGAATTACGATACAATGCAGGGAGACGCGGAAGGTAATCGTTTAGTTAATTTTCTCGAGGATAGCTTTCTTATTCAAAAGGTTGGGGAACCTACGAGTTGGACAGTATTTTAGATTTAGTAATAACTACGGATGATAGGCTAATCACTGATCTTCAAGTAATAGAACCGTTAAGCAATAGCGATCACAATATGGTAGAGTTTGTCCTCTCAGTAAGTCACTCGAAACCAGCTAACTCGACTAAAATTCCTAACTTCCAGCACGCAGACTTTTGTAAATTTCGAAATGAATTGTCACACGTCAATTGGGAAAACGTAATGGGGATCTCCAACGCAAAACTAATGTGGGAATCGTTTGAAACAGTATTTAGGACTATAAATGAGGAATGTGTACCGTACAAAATTAAGCGTGCGAAAGTAAACAACAAGCCCTTATAGGCTACATAAGTGCGATAAAGACAATTTGTGGTTACGAAACAACTACATATCTCTAAGGCGTGAAGCGAAAAGTGTAATAAAAAAGTCCAAGCGCGAATTTGAAATCTCCATAGCTCGTGACGGTAAAGAAAACCCAAAGCGATTCTTTCAATACGTCAACAATAGAAATCCAGTAAAAAGTGTCTTGGGGCCGTTGAAAAATGTTAACGGAAGCTAGTTTCTGAAAACAAGGAAATGGCTACCTTGCTAAACGAATTTTTTACGTCAGTTTTTACTATAGAAGATGTAACGAATATCCCTACGGTCATAGACATAATACCTTTGATAATGGTAATATTTTGGATAATATTGTGGTTAGTGAAGGGGAGGTAATGCGCTATATTGATAAAATGAAAATGCGTAAATCACCGGCCGGATTCCATATATCCCATACAACTAAAAGAATTAAAAGATAGCATTGTTGTGCCGCTAACAAAGATTTTTAATGCGTCTATTTCTGAGGGGTGCGTACCAGATAATTTCAAGTTAGCAAATGTAACACCTATCTTTAAGAAAGGCGATAAAGGTGCGGCGGGAAATTATAGGCCAATCAGTTTAACGTCTGTTGTAGGTAAGCTACTGGAATCAATAATTAGGGATCGTTTAGTCGAACACTTAGAATTGCATAACTTGGTTAGAAATACCAGCACGGTTTTAGGCGAAACAAATCTTGCTTAACTAATCTTTTAGAATTTTTTCAAAGCGTGGTTGAGTTTACGATAGTCATCGGGCGGTTGATGTAGTGTATTTAGATTTTCAAAAAGCGTTTGACACCGTACCGCACAAAAGACTCATTGAAAAAACTAAGGCTCATGGAATCAGGGGTGTAGTAATAAATGGATAGAAGAGTGGTTGCGAGGTAGGAAACAGAGGGTGGTCGTTGATGGAGCGGAGTCGTGTTGGGCTAATGTAGCGAGCGGCGTTCCTCAGGGTTCTGTATTGGCCCCTTGCTTTTTCTTATATATATTAACGATTTAGATGTCGGCCTAGTCAGTACAGTTTCAAAGTTTGCGGATGACACGAAGCTGGGTGGTAGGGCGATTAATGACGAAGATAGAGGTAAAATCCAGGAAGATCTGAATAAAATCGTTGATTGGTCAGTCACATGGCAAATGAGATTTAACGTCGATAAGTGCAAAATTTTACATATAGGTTCGCGTAACGGTAATTTTGCGTATAGTATGTCAGGGAAGGAGTTAGCAAGCGTAGAGCAGGAAAAAGATTTAGGAGTTATAGTCACTGGTGATTTAAAAGTAGCGAAACAAAGTACAGCAGCGGTCAATAAAGCGAACAAAGTGTTAGGTTTTATAGCTCGAATTTTGAGTACAAATCGCGCGATATTATGTTCCTCTTTATAAATCATTAGTTAGACCCATTTGGAGTACGCGATCCAATTTTGGAATCCGCATATGCGAAAGATAAGACAAAATCGAAAGAGTTCAAAGACGAGCAACTAAGATGATTCCGTCGCTTAGGTCAAAGTCGTACGAGGATAGGCTTAATGGAGTTAAAATTGACTACACTCGAGACTAGGAGGCTAAGGGGTGATCTAATCCAGGTTTTCAAAATTATGAATGGGTTCGATAACGTAGATAGAGATAGCTTTTTCGAAATATCTCAATATAATAGGACTAGAAATAACGGGTGTAAGTTGACAAGTAGAAGGTTCGAGACAGCAGTTGCAAAAACTTTTTTACGCATAGAAAGTAAATAGCTGGAATAGTTTGCCGGTAGAAGTAATTAGTAGCACGTCTATAAACATGTTTAAAAATCGATTAGATGCATATGTTGATAGATTGGGTATAGTTTAAGGTAGTAAAATTAAGGCTTTGTGGTTCGGAACCCACGTAAAATTGTAGGTCCCCTCCGCCACCACGGAGGACATGCACAATACACAATTACGAACACAGTTAGGTAGACCAGCCATGAGTGGATCCTAGGGTCTTTGTTGGTCTGAAACAAACTTATATATATATATATATTATATATATATATATATATATATATATATATATATATATAATGCTGTAGAATAGAAGATTACAATATATACAGGGTATTTCAGGTCGACCCTAGGAATATGGAAATTGGCGGAATTTGTAGTTTGTATTTAGGTATTTGGTATTTGAAGTTTGTCATAGTAATTCCGTAATATTCGTTTATATTTATTTCTATGTTCGGCCTGAAACACCCTGTGTGTGTATATATATATATATATATATATAATATATATATATATATATATATATATAAATATGTTATGTTATGTTATAATGTTTCAGACCAACAAAGACCCTAGGAACCACTCATGGCTGGTCTACCTAACTGTGTTCGTAATTGTGTATTGTGCATGTCCTCCGTGGTGGCGGAGGGAACCTACAATTTTACGTGGGTTCCGAACCACAAAGCCTTAATTTTACTACCTGAAACTATACCCAATCTATCAACATATGCATATCATCAATTTTTAAACATGTTTATAGACGTGCTACTAATTACTTCTACCGGCAAACTATTCCAGCTATTTACTATTCTATGCGTAAAAAAGTTTTGCCAACTGCTGTCTCGAACCTTCTACTTGTCAACTTACACCCGTTATTTCTAGTCCTATTACACTGAGATATTTCGAAAAAGCTATCTCTATCTACGTTATCGAACCCATTCATAATTTTGAAAACCTGGATTAGATCACCCCTTAGCCTCCTAGGCTCGAGTGTAGTCAATTTTAACTCCTTAAGCCTATCCTCGGACGACTTTGACCTAAGCGACGGAATCATCTTCGTTGCTCGTCTTTGAACTCTTTCGAGTTTGTCTATATCTTTTCGCATATGCGGATTCGAAAACTGGATCGCGTACTCCAAATGAGGTCTAAGTCTAACTAATGATTTATAAAGAGAAACTATAATATCGCGCGATTGTACTCAAAATTCCGAGCTATAAAACCTAACACTTTGTTCGCTTTATTGACCACTGCTGTACTTTGTTTCGCTACTTTTAAATCACCAGTGACTATAACTCCTAAATCTTTTTCCTGCCCTACGCTTGTTAACTCCATCCCTGACATACTATACACAAAATTACCGTTACGCGAACCTATATGTAAAATTTTGCACTTATCGACGTTAAATCTCATTTGCCATGTGACTGACCAATTAACGATTTTATTCAGATCTTCCTGGATTTTACCTCTATCTTCGTCATTAATCGCCCTACCACCCAGCTTCGTGTCATCCGCAAACTTTGAAACTGTACTGACTACGCCGACATCTAAATCGTTAATATATATAAAAAAGCAAGGGGCCAATACAGAACCCTGAGGAACGCCACTCACTACATTAGTCCAACACGACTTCGCTTCATCAACGACCACCCTCTGTTTCCTACCTCGCAACCACTCTTCTATCCAAAATACATATATATATATAAAACCTTAGTTTTTGCTTCTCTCCGAATTACCTTTATTAATAATACCTTTATTATGACAAAGGTCAAGCTTGCCACTCCACCTTAGACCTACAGTTTAATGTGGAATCCAAACCACGCCCCACTAGCAGCCCAGCGTTTTAGCCACTCGGCTACCCAGGGTACCCATTTATCTACCAACCAATTTTTATTGCGTGGAAGGATGAACAGCTGGGTTTTGCTCTGCGCCGCCTGCCGTCACCGGGTCTCGATCCCGGGGCCGATGGATTCGTAGTCAGCGATGCTAACCACGACACCACCGAGGCGCATATATATATATATATATATATATATATATATATATACAGGGTGTCCCGTAAGTCTGGACCCATAGGGAAAAATAATAAAATTACAAAATAGTCCAAAAATTTATTACATAATCTGTTCAAGTGTCCGCCGTTGTGTCGCACACATAGTTGAAGAAGCAATCTCCACTGCGACAGCACTTTCTGAATCACAGTCGCAGAAATTTCTTGACACGCCTCCACAATGCGTGCTTTAAGGTGGAAAATGTTCTGAAGTTTGACCTCGTACACTTTGGGCTTTCAAGTGGCCCCCAAATAAACTCCAGCGGAGTAGATCATAATAAAAAATATAATAAAATAATATAAAATAATAAAAAAATATATTATAAATACATTTTTGGACTATTTTGTAATTTTTTATTTTTCCCTATGGGTCCAGACTTACGGGACACCCGTATATATATATATATATATATATATAATACACATCAGAAATGGAAACTACTCCGAGTACTTTCGTATGTGGCAACCTTCCTCAGGATATACTCGCACACGAAAGTACTAGGAACTTTTTTCCCCTTGTGGGATGAATCTTAATATTTTACGTTTTCCTATATATATATTAAAGAAACATTCATTTTTTACTGAAGCTTTTAATACCTCGTATACAAGAGGAGAGAGAGAGAGAGAGAGAGAGAAGAGAGAGAGAGAAGAGAGAGAAGAGAGAGAGAGAGAGGAGAGAGAGAGGAGAGAGAGAAACTTTAAATCTTTTCATCCCATACACTTATTTCAACTCTTAATTCTTTTCTAATGAGGTCAAAATCATGCCCTGCCTAAATCATGACCATTTAATTTTGTTTATGAAAGAGAATCCTAAATTATACCAAAGGATTTCGTGAAATGACTTTGTACTCACGCTGAATCGTAATTGCACGTGAAATAGTGGATATTCCAGCCCCCATCATAGTCTGGAGCCTCGACTGTCCAACCGCAGCCAATTTGGAATGTGTCTGCCCATGCCTCTTGCGTGAAATGTCCCACATTCAGATCTTCTGCACTGTGTATGACCAACTCTCATTTAATTAATACTGTATATTGACGTTCTCTAATAAGTAAAATTTTATTTATTATTATTATTATTATCATTATTATTAATAATAATTTTCAGTACCTTACTTCCATTTGAATGTATATATCATACAATCCCTTTTTACTTACTAGAAAAATCAGTTTCTCACCTGAAACTTTGGATTGTGTCCAGTGTCGTCAGATTGTCGATTTCTGACCACCAGGCGTCAACCACATTTTGAGGGTGGGGCGGGGTGTTCTCGAAATTAAAAGCATAGTAACCGTTCTGACCGACTGGTGATTGACTATCTGCGCGAATATACAGAGACAAAGGTTGTTTTCAAGTGTAGGATTTAGCATCCGAACTAACAGCGAGGGGAATCATTGATGGAAAGGACCTACAGCTTAACATGGCTCCTACACATCATCTGAATGCAGAGGTTAGGTTACCCATGAAACTACTTACCAAACCCAACGTCAACGTTAACATTGCTGATCTTATAGGAGATGGTGCAGTGGCGTGGCCAAACGTAGCCTTGGATGCAGAGATTATAAAAAACATTTATTTTAAGCCTCTTCCGCCACAAAAAATTATATACAGTATATATTATATATATATATATATATATATATATAGAGAGAGAGAGAGAGAGAAGAGAGAGAGAGATAGAGAGAGAGAGAGAGAGAGAGAGAGTGTACAATAGGACATAGGCAGTGAATTAAATGGAAAATAATAATCAGTAAAGAGGGTCAGAAACTGGCACAGCGCTCAGGCCGATCGGACGTGGCCCGCTGAGTTAACGCCTGAATTATTATTGTCAACACCATCAGGAGTCCAACCCATGAGTGAAAAAATGGAAAAATTAAAGACATCATCTATCTGACGAAGCAAATGGAGTAATTTCTATATTTTCTCTCCCAAACTAAAGTAAACCGTCAGTAAAATGTGGCGAGAAAAGCAATTTTTCTAAAGAAAGTTGCTTCACCTTCGATCCACTTCAAAATACATAAATATCACTTAAATAAATGGAGATCTAATAATAACAGTATTATCATAAATTTTATATCGTTATTCGAGCAAACAAATGGCAGTTTTTTGCTTTATAAACAACCTACAATAATATTGGCAATCTTCAAGATTAACGTCCTTTATTTCATATTCGGTTACCACCGGTAAGACCTATAATTTGTTTATATGCACACTACATCATCTCTTACATATTCACCCATTCCTCACTTTATCTATATTATTAAAATTTACAGTAACCGAACTGTAAAATGAACGAATATTGCTAAGACTGTAATTGCTTCGACAAAAATGCGACATATTCATTGAACGATGATCGATGCAAGCTAGGGTATATGGAATGATAGATGGTGTTTTGCGTTTACAAAACAACAACAACAACAACAAAACAACAACAATAATAATAATAATAATAATAATAATAATATAAGTATTATTGGTATTATTACTACTATAATTACACTGGTCAACAAAGATTTTTCATTAGAGTAAAATTTGTGGTGGCTGGATAGCATTTTTCACGCTGATTCCAAAACTGCATTCAGATTTTTTCTAGCACGTATAGTTTTCAAGATGAAGGCATATATATAACTACACAGATTTAACCATTTTAAATAGGCAAAATACTAATATTTCAACATTTGATTGTGTTTATTTTATTGTGTTTTTTTAGTTTATTCATCTTATTTATTTCAATTATCTTAATTATACATCTTATGTATTTCAGGTGTGAGCTTTATGTCTAGCAGCATTGTGATTCAGGCAACAACGCCGTGCTTTGTGTGTCAAAAGATCAGTCCAGTCCAAGAACTTGTTGTGTCAAGTTGGTGTACATTTTTTTTGAATTTATAGTTTGCTCAGGTCAGTCAACATGCCTCGACAATGTAAGCATGACCCCGACAAGTTCTGTTTCGTATGCGGCCAGTTGACAACTAAAACACCGACGAAGTATTACAACCGACATTAAGAAAATATACAAGCTATACTTTGGTTGCCATCTAGGTGACCAAGATAAACCATGGGCGCCACATCAAATCTGTTCTGGCTGTTCAAATGGATTACGTGATTGGCTTAACAAAAAGAAAGCTTCAATGCCATTTGCCATACCCATGATATGGAGGGAGCCGAGATATCATCATGAGGACTGTTATTTTTGTAGTGTGAACTTAATGGGGTTTTCTGCCAAGAACAAACACCAGATTGTATATCCAAACTTGGATTCAGCACGTAGACCAGTAAAACATGATGAAACATTGCCCATTCCAATTCCCCCAAGTGATAGGCTAGATTCTATCATAGATGACATGGAAAGTGATGAAGGTGCAACTGGCGTTTCTGGACCATCTACAGAACCAGAGTACACTTTTGAAGGTAGACATTTAGAGCCTAAAAAGTTAACCCAAGGACAGTTGAATGATCTTGTTAGAGACTTATCGCTGTCTAAAGAGAAATCAGAGCTTCTCGCCTCAAGACTAAAGGAGAACAATTTACTTGAGAACAATGTTCGTATTAGTTACTACCGAAAGCGGAATTTTGAATTAACAGCATTCTTTTCAGTAGACGGTCCTCTCTGTTATTGCCATGACATCACTGGACTATTTACAGCCATATCTCAGACGTATGTGGCATCTGAGTGGCGCCTCTTTATTGATTCGTCGCAGAGAAGCCTGAAAGCAGTTCTTTTGCATAATGGTAATATAATGCCATCCATCCCCATTGCCCATTCCGTCCATCTAAAGAGACATATGACAATATGGATATACTACTTAAGGCAATCAAATACGACAGTCATCAATGGAATGTTTGTGGAGATCTAAAAGTTATAAGAATGCTTATGGGTATGCAGTCAGGATTCACAAAATTTTGTTGTTTCCTTTGCCTGTGGGACAGTCGCGCCACTATAGAACATTACACCAAAAGTGACTGGCCACTTAGGTATACATATGTCCCAGGGATAAGCAATGTCCAGTCTGTCCCTTTAGTGGATCCCCAAAAGATCTATCTGCCACCTCTTCACATTAAACTTGGTTTAATGAAGAATTTTGTTAAAGCAATGGGTAAAGTCAATTCTGAAGGGTTCCAATACCTTTCAAGGAAATTTCCGAAGGTTACTGCAGCAAAATTGAAGGAAGGAATTTTTGTTGGGCCACAAATAAGGGAGGTTTTGAATGACACTGAATTTGAAAAAGTCTAAGTCTGCTGGAATTGAAGGCTTGACTGGCGTTCAAATGGATATGTGAAAACTTTCTTGGAAGCAACAAGTCACCTGCGTATAAGGATGGAGTCAAGAACCTCCTTGATGCCTTCAAAGAAATGGAGTGTCGAATGTCGTTAAAAATTCACTTCCTGCATTCCCACTTAGATTTCTTTCCTGAAAACCTTGGTGCAGTGAGACGAGCAAGGAGAGCGCTTCCATGAAGATATTCAGATGATGGAGAAGCGCTATCAAGGATATTGGAATGAAAGCATGATGGCGGACCATTGTTGGATGCTGTATCGTGACAATCCAGGCCAAATTTACAAAAGGAAATCACACTCACAGCGCTTTTAATAAAATAATGTATATTCTTCATTTATAAGTACATTGAATAAGGTATATGATGTATTTGTTGTTTAGCATTCCTAAGTGTGATCTATACATCCATAAATTTTCTTATAGCAATATCAAAAACTTAAAAATATCAAAACCAGTGTATCTATATAACTATACGTGCTAGAAACAAAATAAAACCAGATTCGGAATCAGCGCGCAAATTGCATTAAGAAAGTGTGATCATGTTTGTGATGAGAAAAAACGTTTCATTTTGTTGGCCAGTGTTATTATTATTAATAGTATTATTTTGTCGAATTTGCCCAATATTTATATCAAACTAACATGTTTGTTCTGAGTGAGATAAATTACAGTATTGAGACACTATATACCTGAGATAAGTACTACATATAGCGAATCAGCGTGTCATTTTAACATACTGAACGTCATTTACACCAAATTTACCAGAAGTGATTTTTCTACAGTTATTGCAGTCATGACCCATTGTGCAGACATCCGTCCAAGCTTGAGCTACTTTCGCTAGTTCTCCGTTGAACACCTGCATTAAATGATGTATCCATTTAGTAAAAACACAAAAGTTATTATCTTATTTATGTACAGTATGTAGGGGATGATGAGGACGATGATGGTGTCTGTCTCTCTGTTTTATGTTCATTTATACACGCCTATAATTTGGTAATTTACGCCAAATTTAGTGTCCACATTAAGGGAGAACCAGGGAAGGTTTAAGTAACACATCCACCCCTCCCAGTCCCCCATTGGGTTGTGTTTTGCTTCGAAGGTTTAAATATATATACTGTGTATATATACACACCTCGTTAACCTCGTTGCTGTTCCGTGCGATGGTCTCTCTTCATACGAAGGTCAAGCTGGTGGCCCCACCTCTAGGTCTGGCTTAGTGGAGGAGCGAGTGGTTTTCTTGCGCTCTCCACCGTATATAGCCAGCTACACCCGGCTCATTTGGTACCATCCTGAGCCAGGCATCTAGTCTTCTCTTGAAGACTTCAACTTTGACCCCTGTAACGTTTCTGAAGTCCTTTGGAAGCTGGTTAAAAAGTATTGGCCCCCTGACAACCAAGCTATTTTCCTTCAGTGATGAAGCGGTCCCTTGTCGGGCCTTTAATTTGGGAACACTACGCACCCTGCCTTTCCTATTTTCCAGTGTTGTTTGAATGGCAATTGGGTTTAGTTTGAGGTTTGGTACCAGTTTTTCGATCTTTTCCATATGTAGATTATGGTGGACCTATCTCTTCTTCTTTCCAGGGAGTACAGACTTAGTTTAAGTAGTCTTTCCCAGTAGTTGAGCTCTTTGCAACCATCAGTCTTTGCTGTGAAATGTCTCCGGGTTTCTTCTAATCTGTTAGTTTCTTGCTTTTTATATGGGGACGTCAAAACTGAGCAGTATTCAAGTTTTGGTATAATCAGTGTTATTAGCAGGGGAATCATTACTTTCCTGTCCTGCGACTCTTTTTGCTTTATTTATAGCTATCTGATTTTGTGTTTCGAATTTCGCATCATCGGTCATTATTACCCCTAGATCGATCGCTTTCGTGCTTCTCTGAATTTCCTATCTATCTGGAGCATAATATGCAACCTGTTTAAGTTCCTTATTTTTACCATATTTCAAGAGCTGAAATTTCTCGGTGTTAAATGTCATGCTGTTGTCTTCTGACCATTTGTATATTTTGTTCGTGTCCTTCTGCAAGGCCTCCACTTCATTTACATCGCTGATTTTTCTGCTGATCTTTGTATCGTCTGCAAAGAATGTTACTATACTATTGCTGTTTACTCCGCTGTCTATATCTGTTAGCATGATAATGAACAGGAGTGAGGCCAGTACTGTACCTTGTGGTACTGAGCTGCGTACTTCCGATTCTGATGATGATATACTTTGAATTTTGACGACCTGTAAACGTTCTCTGAGGAAGTTGTAGATCCATTTTCCCACTTTGCCTGTTATTTCCATATATTTCATTTTATGTACTATTACACCATGATCAAATTTGTCGAAAGCTTTAGCAAAATCCGTGTATATGACATCGTAGTTATTGTCTTCCAATGCATCTAGGATATTGTTGTGGTGTTCTATTAGTTGTGATAGGCATGATCTTCCTGATCGGAATCCGTGCTGATTTTCGTTGAATCTTTCCAGTGTCTCCAAGACATTGTAAATTTTCTCTCTAACTATTCTCTCAAATACTTTGGTGAGGTGGGACGTCAATGACACTGGTCTATAGTTCTTTGCTTGAGATCTGTCTCCTCCTTTATATATAGGGACAATGTTTCTTTTCAAGATGCTCGGTATTTTTTGTGTCTCGGGATCTTCTCCATATGCAGTGTAAAGGTGTAGCTATTTCATTTTTACAGTTTTTAATCAATAATGCATTGCAATTGTCCATACCTACATCTGAATGTGGTTTCATTTGTCCTATAGCTCTCACTACATCTTCTGGGGTAAAATCAAAGTCTGTTATACAATCTCCTTGCAATTTCTCTTCAAAGAATGCATCTATGTCAGGTATCGCTTTGTCACTTTTTGAGGTACTGAAAAGTGATTCGTACTGGGCTCTCAATGTTTCAGATATTTCTTTTAGATCGTCCATTAGTTCATTATTTCTCTTCCTTAAGGGCCCAATAGCGGCGCGCGTTTTTGTTTTCCTTTTCGCATAGCTATAGAAGTATTTTGGATTTTCCTTTATTGCTTCTACCGCCTTTTCCTCTTCCCTCTCTGGATGGTCCTTAATCAGGGCTTGTATTTCCCTATCGATACCCTCCAGTTTTTCTTGTATTACTTTCCTGTCATTATCTCCGCAGTTGCCTAACTTCGCCTCCCCTCTTTTTCTTTTGCGGAATATTCTTCTCTCTTGTCTTTCCAGCCAGCAACTCTTTCCTTTTGGCTGTGATTTCGGAGCATATTTTTCTAAAATTCTCAGCGTCTTTTCTTTCAAGGTTGTTAGCATTTCTTCAGTTGTTTTATTCTCTAAAACTGTTCTACACTCTATTTGGGCCATGTGCGATCTGATTGCCTCCCAATTTATAGTCATGGAGTTTAAGTTAAAGTCCCCAAATTTGCTTCTTTCCTCAATATGTGTATTGTCTTTTAATGTTGTCGTCATATTTGTTGATATCTCGATTAAGTTGTGGTCTGAGATAATGGTTGGAGTTATTTTTATATCAGCAATCAAGTTCGTGTTATTCGTGTTATTTTTGTTATTTTTTCTGGTATTTTCTGTTATCTCCTGTGTCAGCATAAACTCATTTGTGAGAACCATCAACATTTTTACTTGCTTTTGGTCTTCTCTTGTGCCCCCCTTTCCTGGTGTATATATATATATATATATACACAAACTCAGAATGGTCCCCTGAGAAACTTATATGTTAAACCCAGACCGTGCATGGAACAAGGAACTCTTCTTGGAAAATTAAATCCACTATAGTCCGAATAAGTAATGGTAAATGACAAATACCATAGTTTTCTTTTCATGATGCTAGCCCGACGTGGGCAACGGGTCTCTCGCAAAGAGATCCCATAAATATAGCTTCCCTCACCAGCTATCTGCAAAGCAGACAGGATCCAGCTTTGGGCCATGGACCTAGGGTTTAAAGCAAGCCTAGTCCCTACATTCAGAACCTCTATATAAGTAAAAGACTCGTTGCATTCACGTCGGATTGAATAAATCAAAGAAAAAAAGGGGTAACTATTGTATTTTTAACCAAAAAAACCAAAACTTAAACCTCAACCGGGACATTGAGCGTCCACTTTTCAAGGCACGTAACACGTCCGTTTAATATACACAAACTCAGAATGGTCCCCTGAGAAACTTATATGTTAAACCCAGACTATAGTGGATTTAATTTTCCCAGAAGAGTTCCTTGTTCCATGCACGGTCTGGGTTTAACATATAAGTTTCTCAGGGGACCATTCTGAGTTTGTGTATATTAAACGGACGTGTTACGTGCCTTGAAAAGTGGACGCTCAATGTCCCGGTTGAGGTTTAAGTTTTGGTTTTTTTGGCTAAAAATACAATAGTTACCCCTTTTTTCTTTGATTTATTCAATCCGACGTGAATGCAACGAGTCTTTTACTTATATAGAGGTTCTGAATGTAGGGACTAGGCTTGCTTTAAACCTAGGTCCATGTCCCAAAGCTGGATCCTGTCTGCTTTGCAGATAGCTGGTGAGGGAAGCTATATTTATGGGACCTCTTTGCGAGAGACCCGTTGCCCACGTCGGGCTAGCATCATGAAAAAGAAAAAACTATGGTATTTGTCATTTACCATTACTTATTCGGACTATAGTGGATTTAATTTTCCCAGAAGAGTTCCTTGTTCCATGCACGGTCTGGGTTTAACATATATATATATATATATATATATATATATATATATATAATATATAAGTTTTATATATATATATAAAATAATATATATATATATATATATATATATATATATATATATATATATATATGTGTACAGGGTGTCCCATATGTCTGGAACTATAGGGTAAAATAAGTAATTCATATTTTTCCGTTTAGCAAGTGCCCATGATGTCTTTGAGTAAGGAAGAACGCATCCAGGTAATTCTGTTCGTAGGAAATCGGAGTCAGAGGGAGGTCGCTGAGGAATTTAACAGATTGCATCCGGACCGCGCGCCGATAACACACAGCTGTGTCGGCAAACTTGTAGCAAAGTTCAGGGAAACAGGATCCATAGGAGATAAACTACGCAGTGGACCTCCGAGGACATCTACCGACGATGACAGCACTACCATCCTCGCTCATTTCACAAACAGTCCCCAAAAGTCTCTTCGGCGTTTTATTGCCGTTTTTATCATTTTGCTCTATGGTCCAGACTTACGGGACACCCTGTATATATATATATATATATATATATATATATATATATACAGGGTGGGCGGAAAGTAGCTCCCTATTTTGGATTGGTAAAAAAATACGTATATTATTCATTTATTTCAGAAAAAATAATATGAAAAGGTAGGCATACATGGTAGGTTTTCTTTAAAATTCAATGTGGGCTCCAACTCTTTCCACCAGCTTCTGGAGCCGCCAGGAATGGCGTCCACTGACTTTAGCAGGAACTCCGGCGGGATGGAGGACATGACTTCCCGAATTCGGTCCTCCAGTTCTTCCAATGTCCTCGGTTTGGTGCGGTAGACTTCTTCCTTTACCCACCCCGAAGAAAGAAGTCGCACGGTTACCGCTGAAAAACGGCAGAATCGGTTCAGTGTAACGGTGTGGTGTGGTATGACCTCAGATCAGGTTTGGGCCCGTTCCTTCTGCGCAACACCATGAATGCTGAGCGGTACCTTGCTATCTTGCGAAACGAGGTCTGGCCGGTTGTCAGCACATGGGAGAACATCGACGATCTGATATTTATGCAAGATGGCGCCCCTCCGCACTTCGCTCTTGTTGTCCGTGAGTGGCTGGATGCCCACTTCCCTGGGCGTTGGATGGGTCGTCGTGGTCCACATCAATGGCCAGCCAGGAGCCCCGACTTGACACCGTGCGACTTCTTTCTTTGGGGGTGGGTAAAGGAAGAAGTCTACGCACCAAACCGAGGACATTGGAAGAACTGGAGGACCGAATTCGGGAAGTCATGTCCTCCATCCCGCAGGAGTTCTGCTAAAGTCAGTGGACGCCATTCCTGGGCGGCTCCAGAAGCTGGTGGAAAGAGTTGGAGCCCACATTGAATTTTAGAGAAAAACCTACCATGTATGCCTACCTTTTCATATTATTTTTTCTGAAATAAATGGATAATATACGTATTTTTTACCAATCCAAAATAGGGAGCTACTTTCCGCCCACCCTGTATATATATATATATATATATATATATATATATATATATATAAATATACTGTATATAAGTTATATATCTATATAATATATATATTATATATATATATTATATATATATATATATATATATTTCTTATCCACTTTTGTATTTTATAAATTGGAAGTTAAAGTCTCTGCAGATCATTATATTGAGGGATGGAGGGTTTATGGCCTTTATTAGCTTTCTGATATCATCAATGGCCCCCGAGAATTTTTCGGTTGGAGTGTTTGGAGGTCTATAGATGGCTATCAGTATCACGTTTAGTTTTTCTATTTCACTACTATGAGTTCCACAAAGCTGTTTGATTTACTTATTACCGTTTCTGTCATATGACCTTCATGTACATATATAGCACAGCCACCTTTAGTCTCGCTGTTCTATCCGCTCTTAGTAGGTTGAAGCCCTCTATATTTATCTCTTTCTTATCAATACAATGTTCGCAGGTTTCACAATTTCCTTGGCAATCCTTAAGATGAGTTTCTGTGAGTCATGTGATTTCCGCCTTGTTTCGTCGATAAATCCTTTCAGGTACGCAACTTTGTTTAGTGATTGGTTTGGTCTTATTCCTTGGATATTAGCCAGGACACTATTTATGTTCTTTGTTTTTCGTTGCCCCTTGCTCATTTCAAGTTCGTTTTTCTTCGGGATCGCTTGTTTCGTTGCCCTATGATCCTCCAAGAGAGATCCGTTTCCGCCTACCTGTTCTGGTAGCTTCTTGCCCGGAAGCGGTTTGGCTCGGAGGTTTCCAGCTGTGTCAACTGCATGCGTTGGATGACATTTAGCAGTCGTATTGTGCCTGCGATGTTGAAAAAAAATTTTTGTTCGCTTATTGTGTTCCTATTGTTATTGTTATTCCTATTGCCCTTTAATCTTTGTCCTTTGTCCTTTGGGTTCGTCGGGAGATGTTGATAGTAGCATTTTTCCTGTATTTGTAGGTTCCATATTTTGCGTAAGTCTGCAGATGTCCGGGTGGTAGAATTTGCATCTGTCTCCAAATTTACAATAACCATTATAGTAGAAGAAATACATTGGGGGATGTTCATAATACATTATCCTCTTTTATATCTGCAATTATCTTTTATATAGTATCTGCATATAGTTCCTTCCCCATATTTATTCGTGGCCTTTGTTTTTTGCTCCTTATTGGGGGACAGTTTCACTCCGTTTTCTTGATTGCACTCTTGTCTTTTCCTATTTGTGCTATTTATGCTAATGTCCTTCATTGCCTTTATACTATCTGTTGTCTTTATGCTCTCTTTTGCCTGTATGGTTTCGGCCTCGTTGTGTGACGGTATTTGATTTATTTCTACTTCGCCTTTCTTTGTTTCTTCTGTTTCCTCTGTTCTTTATTCACACTTTCTTTCCTCTTTTATATTCTTCTCGTAGTCTCTTTCTGCTTTAAATATCGTAAAATATTTCTCCTCCTATACACACACATACACACACACACACACACACACACATATATATATATATTAATATAGTATATATAGTATATATATATGTATATATATGATGAATAAAACCACGAAGGAAAGGAAACAGAGAAAGGTGCTCAAGCGCTTTCGTCTAATGACATCCTCAGGATGTCATTAGACGAAAGCGCTTGAGCACTTTTCTCTGTTTCCTTTCCTTCGTGGTTTTATTCATCATAAATATTTTTCACGTGTTACTTTCGTGAAATAATTTTCATATATATATATATATATATATACACAAACCTGGTAAACCTGGTAAAAGTGCCGTGTGTGTCTCTCTCTCTCTTTTCACACGAAGGTCAAGCTGGTGGCTCCAGTCGCCCCACCTCTAGCCCTGGTCTGATGGAGGAGTGAGTTGCTGTCTTGCGATCTCCATTGCACAAAGCCAGGTACACCTGGCTCATCCGGAACTGTCCTCAGCCAGGCATCTACTCTTCTTTTGAAGATTTCAACAGTGACACTTGTGATGTTCCTGAGGTCTTTCGGAAGTTGGTTAAAGTTTTGGTCGCCTGATAACCAAGCTATTTTCCTTCAGTGTTGAGGGTGTCCCTTGTCTACCCTTTAGTTTGGAAACACTATACATTTTACCTTTCGTATTTTCCAGTGTTGTTTGGATGATAATTAGGTTTAGTTTGAGGTGAGGTACCAGTTTTTCGATGATTTTTCATATGTAAATTATGGTGTATCTCTCTTCTTCTTTCCAGCGAATACAGATTTAATTAACGTAGTCATTCCCACTAGTTGATTTCTTTGCGGCCATCAATCTTGGCTGTGAAACTTCTCTGGACTACTTCTAATTTATTCATTTCTCCGCTTTTGCATGGATACGTCACGACTGAGCAGTATTCAAGTTTTGGTATGATCAGTGTTTTCAGCAGGGGAATCATTCCCTTCTCAGTTCCTGTCCCGAGACTCTTTTGATTTGTTTATCACTATCTGATTCTGCGTTTCACATTTTGCATCATCGGTCATTATTACCCCCAAAATCTTTGCTTTCGTGTTTCTCTGAATTTCCTGTCTATCCGGAGGCACAATATGCTATCTATTTAAGTTCCTCATTTCTTCCATATCTCAAGAGCTGAAATTTCTCGGTGTTAAAATTCATGTTATTGTCTTCTTACCATCTGTATATTCTGTTGTGTCTCTCTGTAGGGCTTCTACCTCTTCTGCAGTGCCGATTTTCTGCTGATTCGTATCGTCAGCAAAGGATGTTACTATACTGTTGTCATCTACTTCATTGTCTATGTCTGTCAGTATAATAATGAAGAGTGGGACTAATACTGTTCCTGTGGAACTGAGATGCGTACTTCTGATTCTGATGTTGATATAGCTTGGATTTTTCCGGCTTCCTGACGTTCCCTGAGGAAATTGTAGATCAATTTTCCCACTTTGCCTATTATTCCCATGAGTTTCATTGTATGTGCTATTATGTTATGATCACACTTATCGAACGATTTAGCAAAATCCATGTATATTACATCGTAGTTATCATTGCTCTCAAGTGCGTCTATGATATTGTTATGGTGCTCTATTATTTATGATAGGCACAATCTCCCTGATCGGAATCCGTGCTGATTCTCAGTCATATATTTTCTCCCTGACTATTCTTTCAAATATTTTGGTGAGATGTGATATCAGTGACATTGGCCTATAGTTCTTTGCTCGAGACCTCTCCCGCCCTTTATATATAGGAACAATGTTCGCTCTTTTTAGTATGCTCGGTATTTCCCCCGTGTCCAGGGATCTTCTCCATATCCAATAAAGGGGTGTAGCTATTTCGTTTTTACAGTTTTTAATCAATAAGGCATTCGATTTGTCCAGGACTGCAGCTGAATGTGATTTCATTTGTCCAATAGATTTTGCTATATCTTCTGCGATAAATTCAAAATGAGTTATACATTTTCCACTTAATTCCTCTTCCAAAAAAAAGAGGTATTTCTGTCAGCTACTGCTACATCTTTGAAAGCTGATCCATATTTTAGATACTTTTTTTTAGATCATCAGTAAGCTCATTAACTTAATGGAAAGTGGTCGGAAAGTGGTACAACAGTGGTCCGCGTTTTTGTTTTCTTTTCGCGAAGCTATAGAAGTATTTTGGGTTATGTTTTATTGTTTTCACTGCATCTTCTTCTCTCTCTCTCTGAATGGCCCTTAATTATAGTTTGTATTTCCCTGTCTATACGTTCCAATTTTACTTGTAGCACGTTTTCTGTGTTGTTGTCTGTACAGTTAATTAACTTCGTGGCTACTCTTCTTCTCTTGCGGAATAGTGTTTGTTTTTGCCTCTCGAAATAGTTCCTCTTTCCACTTGGCTGTACTTTCAGAATATATTTTTCTAAGATTTCCAGCGTCTTTTTTTCCAAGGTTATTAGCACTTCTTCGGTTGTTTTATCCTCTAAGACTCTTTTTCCACTCTATTTGTGCCATATGGGATCTGATTTCTTGCCAATTTATAGTCTGAGTTTAGATTAAAAATCTCAAGTTTGCTTCTTTCTTCAGTATGAATATTTTCTTTTAGTGTTACCGCCATATATGTGGATACGTCGATAATGTTGTGGTCCGAGGTATATTTTTATATCGCTGATTAAGTTGGTGTTATTCGTGAATACCAGATCCAAGCAGTTATTTTTTCTGGTGTTATTTATTATCACCTGTGTTAACATAAATTCATTTGTTAGAACTATCAATAATTTTGCTTACTCCTGGTCATCTCTTGTGCCCCGCTTGTTTTGGTGTACTGTATATACACACACATTTCTTCCCATTCTTTCGTATTTTATAAATGGGAAATTAAAATCACCGCAGAGATTGGGGTGTTTAAGGACTTTATTAGGTTTCTGATGTCGGCAATGGCTTCAGATAGTTTTGCAGTTGGAGTGTTCGGAGGCCTATAGATGACTATTAGTACCAAATTAAGTTTTTCAGTTTTTACTGCTGAGAACTCCACGTAGCTGTTGCATTTACTTATTATTGTCTCTGTCATATGGCTCTCACGTATGTATATAGCACAGTCACCTTTTCATCTTTCTGTTCTCTCAGCTCGTAGTATTGTGTAACCATCAATTTTTATTTCTTTTTTATCTATGCAGTATTCACAGTTTTCACAGTCTCCTTGACCGTCCTTAAGCTGTGTTTCTGTGAGGCATGCGATGTCAGTCCTTGTTTCTTCCATAAATCCTTGCAAGTATCAAACTTTGTTTATCGTGTGGTTCGGTCTTTGCCCTTAAATATTTGTCAGGACTATATTTATGTTTTCTGTTTTGAGGTGTCTTTCGAGTATTCCAAATTCAATTTCCTTCAGTGTCGCGTATTTTGTATTCCTATGGTCCTCCAAGAAAGCTCCGTTTCCAGTTACCTGTTCTGGTGGTTTCATGCTTGGTAACGGATCGGCTCGGAGGTTCTCAGCTGTGTGACTATATATGCTGAATAAGGCTTAGTAACCATTGTGCCTACGATGTCGAGAAGATTTGCACCCTGGTTTATATATGAGTGTGGGTGTGCATGAGCAGGTTCGTCTGTGTGTGTTTACAGATAGTGTAATGTCTTTATAAACGTGTACAGAGAAATAACCTCATCATGACAAAAACATTCAAATGTAGTAAATGAGACAATTAAAAACAAACCAAGAATTAATCTTAAGACATATTAAATAAGACCAAATTTAACATTAATGCACTCTTTCAATTGTGTAAACATTTATAATATTGAGGCATTTCATGATAAACCTGTTCTTTTTTCATACTCTTCTGTCAGGAAGTACAACATTAGATGAAAATCTGTCATTCAACTTCATTTTAAAAACTAAAATAATTTCTACGCATATACTTACAAACTCCATCATGTTGCTCGCAGGAGGAAGAGTTCCCACTCCTTTACTACTGGCCTGTCCTCCTGCGAGTAAATTCCTCTTCACGTTGTGAGCTTGTACCATGTCATTACCGTAATCAGCAGACAGTCCCCTTGCCAAAATTTCATTCTACGTTGAAGAAAAGAGAGAGTTTATAAATCTAATTTTAAAACTGTATTTGTTTTAATCTGCACAAATGTGTCCAAAGAACCAAAAAGGATAGTTTTTTAATATCAAGTGTATATATAATAAAGATTCCTTGTTGAACAAAAATAAAATGGACAATGTCCACATTTTATTAAGCTAATGTCCAATTTTTCAATAAAGTGAAGAAAAAACACTAATATATTCTTTAACAAAAAGTATATATAAAAAACGCTCCTAATGAAAGAAAACAATTAGTAAATATAGTTCGAATATTTGATTCTTTTAGGTTATAACGTAGTATTCGTTATACAACGTGTCAACAAACTATAAAATAGAGGCGTTTTACAATGAATGCTACTCTGAAAGTGTGTTCATACAATCTGGAGACACCCTCATTACTGGTGCATTTTGCATGCTTTTAAGGCATGAGAACATCTTTACCGTGCATGTTTGCTCACTTTCTGCTCTACAAACGGAATGTATTTCCGTTCCTTGAGTAAAACCTTCATAAGCGGAGCAACCTTGAGCGCAGGCACCGGATGTGGAAGTACTGCTCGAGTAATAGGGTTCCTATAAAGTAAAAGTTTCTTAAATATTTAGTACACGAGAAATAATTTAAATTTCATGTTTAAACAAAAGGTACAAAATACAGTTCTGAAAAAAATTCCTCGATAAAATAAAATCTACGAAAAATTACTGAAATCTTCAAAATCACCAAACAGCTCATAGTTGCTTATTATTATTATTATTATTATTATTATTATTATTAAATTAAGTGCCGAATACACTGTTATTTCAGTTGGTCAGTTATTATTTTTTATTGGTCAGATTATTTTTCCAACCAATAATATAACTGATGATTTTTGAAGAGTTTGGTATTTTTCCATAGATTTTAACTCCTCGGCTAACTTTTTTCCACAAATGTACATTAGGGTTATTTATGTTATTCACTTAAAATATTACCGCTCTTCCTTGATTTCCGTAGCTCCTCTTTGAACATGACGAAAGCGCGAGAGCAGGTAGTCTCGATGCCCTAAGCTGAAAGTTTAAAAAACTGCTGGTAAGATTTTATAGCTAAATTCGAGTGTTTTTCTATAATAATGCTAATGAATGTAATCCTTTTGTAGTACAAAGAAGTGGTTCTTAATTAGGGTTTATAGTTAACAAAGTTATTGACATTGATTAAATGTGAATCTATATGTCACGTCTACAGCCATTTTTCTTTTAGTCGTATTAGGTAACTTTCTTTTCAGTTAAGATTCTTCTTTATTTTCATATGAACCGATAATAATTACAGCTCACAACTGTAGTGACCTGTGAATAAGATATGAAGTTATTTATTAATTTGCGTATCTCTGCATTTACCTGCATATCAGTGACTTATGATATGAAATGACATAAAATTTGGAGCAAGTGTAGTTTACGTCCCCTGACGCAAAAGGGGACACAAACTACACTAGTTCAAAGTTGGGGAATGTAAACTACACTAGGATTTTTAGGAGACATTTTTTAAATGAATCCATCAAATAAAACGTTAAAACTAACGAAAATATCAGGTTGTAACATAAATTCTGCTCGATTAGAAAACGGACGATAGATAATAGAACAAACCTCAAGATAATGCGAAAGAGTTTTAGAAATGTTGCAAAATACACGCGGCGACAGGTTGGCGACAGGTTCGCACAGGTTTTATCACGATAGAGAATGATACAGAAGGAAAAGAAGGAAAAGAAGGAAAAGTAGGAAAAGTAGGAAAAGTTAGGAAAAGTAGTGAAGGTTGGAAAATGGGTTCGGCATGATTTGTCACAAGCGAATCTTCAACACCGAATCGATATTTTCACATCACTACATTCTCGGCAACTGCAGGCACCGTTTTTTAATCGGATCGTCACTGGGGATGAAAAATGGGTCCTCTATAACAATATTAAGCGTCGACATCAGTGGCTTAGCCGTGAAACAAAGCCTGAACCCCAGCCAAGGAATGGACCCCATCCAAAGAAAATTTTGCTATGCGTTTCGTGGGATATGCGAGGAATTATTCATTTTGAGCTTCTGCCAGATAACCAAACAATCGCAACTGAAGTCTACTGCCAACAACTCCAACGATTGAAGATGGCATTACATCATCCATATTCTCCGGACATCGCACCTTCAGACTACCATTTATTCAGAAGTCTGCAACACCACCTAGATGGACAAAGGTTGCAATCCAGGGAAGCTATCGAAAACGAAGTGATTGCTTTGTTTAACTCGAAACCAAGGGATTTCTTCGAACGTGGCATAAAAAAACTTTTCTACAGGTGGGAGGAAGTTATAGAAAAAGAAGGAAATTATATTGATGATTAATTTGTCATTATGTCATTTAATTTTTGTTGTAAATAAACGAAAAATTCGAGCAAATTTGTCCTTATAAGTCATTTAATTTTTGTTCTGAATGAACTAAAACATGAATGAAGTACGTACAATATTTTTTGTCAATTGTCTACTACATGATTGTCGATCCTTTAGGAATATTGTACCCTCTGGACAGTCTTCGAACTGGGCTGCGCCATCGACGCATCTCACGAAAGCGTTGTATCTCGTTGGATGAGGATATGTCCCATCTTCAGGCGGACACTGCACGCAACCTTTTTCTACACCTGTGAAGTAATGAGAAGTGTTCACCACTCATGGAAACAAAACTACGTCCCTGTGGATCGCTGTACGATATTTTTACCAAAGTTTTATGTTTGTAAACTTGGTTCTCATCATACAATGTATTTCAGCACTGAGCATTTTTTATGATTTGCAGAGAAGTCTGTATTCTTTTATGATTTAATCCATATAAAAATGTGTCGAGAAGTTAAAGTTAATGGGTACCGTTCCATTACTTAAATAAGTAGGCGCGGGTTTGACGAGCTCTGTAATTGGAAGGAAATCGCATATATAAAAAGTCGTAGTGGGTATGATACAATCAATAGAAAATTTAATAAGAAGAACCATCTTTTCAAAGACTTGGGATAAGAAATTAGTAATTTAGCCAAGAAAGAGCGAAAACTAAGAATTTTTAAAATGCCAAAACCACCCTGTAAAGTTGTTCCATATATATATATATATATATATATATATATATACACACACACATATATATATATATGTGTGTGTGTGTGTATATATATATATATATAAACCTTTGGTTAGCTTCCGCCCGAATTGTTCATTCTGACGAAGGTCAAGCTTTTCACTCCACCTTAGACCTACAGTTTAACGTAGAATCCGAACCACGCCCCATCAGCAGCCCAGCGTCTTAACCACTAGGCCACTCAGGGTACCCATTTATCTACCAACCACTTTCTTTTGTGTGGAAGGATGAACAGCTGGGTTTCGCTGCGCGCCGGCTGCCGTCGGGTCTCGAACCCGGGGCCGATGGTTTCGTAGTCAGCGACGCTAACCACTACACCACCGAGGCGCCTATATATATATATATATATATATATATATTTATATATATATATATATGGAACAACTTTACAGGGTAGTTTTGGCATTTTAAAAATTCCTAGTTTTCGCTCTTTCTTGGCTAAATTACTAATTTGGTTCAGTAATTAAATAATTAAAAATAAACTTCAATAATTAAAACATATTGAAAATTAAAATTATTTAACCAAAATATATTTGAAAACCGAAGCCACTCGTTAATTACGATACTAAAAGTCGATTTGAAAACACACAAAATTCACCATTTCGTCCACCTGTTTTGTTGTTACTGTATACACACAGCTAAGGTCGTTGAGACGGTCTTGACACAGCTTACACAATTAAAGACTGAAACGAAATTGGTGGGGAAGCGAATAGCTGAGTCATCAAATGACATGTGAAAACCTTGTCGAAGACATATCCAGCTACGACCGAAATGTTTTTTAATTTAATATCTTGAAGTTGAAGGACTTCTATCCGAAAACTCGATGAGATATTAAGTACTAAAGTAATTAAACTACAATTATTATCATTATTGATAAAACTAATCATAAATAATTAAATACTACAATTTATTTACTTTCTGTTCTTATCAGTAATGTTCTGCGTATGTTATGTTGTTGTTGTTGTTGTTGTTTAGCCGATCAGCCCACCCTGATCGAGCAAGCCGGCGGCACGCAGGTAACCGATCGCCCTCTTCGGAGTGGACCAGAGGTTCAGCGCACTAGTGATGTTGTGTTGTGTTCGTTGTTGTGCTAGAGCGGTACAGTCTGTCATAATGTGTTCAATTGTTTGTGGTGTGTCGTGGCACAGGTGGCAGGTGTCGTCTATGGAGTTGTCTAGTCTGTGCTTATATGTTAGTAAGTTGGGGTGATGTCCACATCGGAATCGTGCTAAGTTAACTCGATCCGATCTGCTCAGGCTGATCTCTGACCTGTTAATGGGTGGCGGCTTCGCACCTAGGACCGCATTCGGACAGAGTCGTGTCAGTGGTTTGTGGGTTAGGTGTGTGGGTATGTGTTTTCTGTACTGTGTGATGTCTGTGGGGCGTGGTATGGAATGGAGTATTTGGTTATAATGTCTCTCTGGTGTTACCTTAATGGTGCGAGGTGTCGGTACGTGATTGTACATGTAGTGGCAAGGGTGTTGTGGGTTAGTTGTCGCTGCTGCCATGAATTGTGTTCCCCTCATGTCTAAATGTTCCCTAACTTTCAGTATTTTTGTTTCTGTGTGCAGGTGTTCTATTGGTGTTGTTTGAGTGCATCCTGTAATGATACGAAGTGCGTTGTTTTGTATTGTCTGTAAGGTGTTTATGTGTGTGTTTGAGATAATGGGTGCCCAGCATGGGCTAGCATAGTCCATAACTGAGCGAATATATTGTTTGTATATGAGTGATGTTGTTTCCTGCTGGTGTCCAAAGTTTGTGCCTGTTAGTACCCTAAGCGTGTTAAGTCTTGACGTACATTTGTTTTTAATATCCTGAATGTGGTTTGCAAAAGATAATGATGTGTTGTATGTGACCCCAAGTATTTTGGTCCTGGTGTTCTTTTGTGTTGCTTGTAAGCAAGGTGATGGTTGATTTTGTGGGCGCTACTTTGAGTCTATTGTGTGTGAGCCAGTCTTGTATACTGTTTATGTATGTTTGTAGGTTATTTGTAGCGGTGTCGATGTTGTTGTGGGTGGATGTTAGAGTGATGTCATCTGCATATGATGATAATGTAAGCTTGTTATCTATGGGTGTTGGAATGTCATGCATGTATAAGTTGAAGAGTGTTGGTGAGAGAACAGAGCCTTGAGGGACCCCGTTCGGAAAAAGCTTGTTTTTGGATGACTTGCCATTAAATGTGACATGTGAGTATCTTCCTGAAAGATAGTTGCTCAGCCACCTTTTGGTTTTATTGTGCAGGTTTGTGTTGAGTATTTTGTTTATGAAAGGGAAGCGTGGGATAGCATCAAATGCTTTACTAATGTCTATTGTTGCTAATAGTGTACGTTGAGCTGGTCGTCTGGAGTTGATGCCATCCATGATGTGCTGCGTGAGGTTAGTGAGTAATGTCGTGGTTGAGTGGTGAGGTCTGAATCCATGTTGAGTAGGCGATAGTGGAATGTGTGGGTTGGTGATTTGTAAGATTAGTCTTTCTGTTACTTTGGAAGGTGTGCATAGTAAAGTAATGGGTCTATAGGAAGCTGGTTCTGTTGGATTTTTGTTTGGTTTGAGTAGTGTAATAATTTTACCTTGTTTCCATATGTCAGGAATAATACAGTGTTGGTATGAATATGTGCTGATATTTGTGAGAGCTAGTATTCCTTGTGAGCCCAAGTGTTTAAGGTGTATGTTAGATATGTTGTCTGGTCCAGTAGCCTTCGAATTCTTAATGTTTTTGATGATCTTGGTGGTCTGGTCTGTATTGAAGGGTGTAATGGTTGTGTCGAGTCTGTAGGTTTTCTTGTGTCTGGTTGTTTGTCTGTCTGCATGTTTCTGGTTGTTGTCTCTGTTTAAGTGACTTATCTTTGCGTAGTGATTAACTAAATGAATGTTAGCTTGTTGTGTGTATGTTGGGATATTATTTTTGGCTGCGACAGATAGCCGCGTGTGAGGTGTGAATGCCGCTGTTAGAGTGGGTAATGCCGTTTATAGTCTTGTATAGCCTGGATGTATCTCTGGGGTGGTTTAATGTTGTTATGAATTCCCTGAATGTTTCTGTTTGTTTTTTTGAGTTTGTTGTTTATTTCTGTGTTGAGCTGTTGTATCTGCTGTTTTATGGCTTCTGTGTGAGGGGTTTGTGTGTTATATTTGAGGTTGTTACGTTGCCTTATAAGGTGGGCTATTTCTCTAGTGTAATTTGGGTTGTATTTCCTAATGTTGCCCTTCGGTATGTATTTGTTTGCATTATTGATGATCTGATTAAATGTCTTGAGTGTTGTATTGATGTTTATGATGGGTGTGCTGTTTATGATGGGTGTGCTGTTTATGATGGGTGTGCTGTTTAATGTGGTGAATTGTTCATCAGTCTGTATTTTGAACTGTTCCCAATCAGCTTTTTTGTAATTTCTGTAAGTGTGCCTAATGCTGTTGGGGCAGAGTGTATAATGTGTTGTAATGATGATGGGCAGGTGGTTTGATGACAGTTGTTTTTCTGTTCTCCATTGTGTATGTGTTGCTAGTGAGGGGGAACAGAACGTTATGTCTGGGGAGGAGTTTGAGTATCCTGCTTGATGTGGTGTGTGTGTATGTTCTTCTGTATTGTTAAGAATGAAGAGGCTGTTTAGTTGTGTGGCTATGTTGGCGCCTCTGGTGTTGCTTTGGTTGTGCAGGTACCAACTAGTGTCTTTGGCGTTGAAGTCTCCTCCTAAGATGACATTAGTGAGAGAGGCCAGATTGTGTAACTGTGGATTGTAATTTGCTGGCACCTGAGGTGAACTATCTGGTGGGATGTAAATGTTGATTAGTGTGGTGTTTGTTTTGCGCGTGTTTTAATGTTAACTGCCTGTATTTCTATCGTGTTATCTGCTTGGATTGTGTTTGTAATGTTTTGGGTAGCATCAGTGTAGCTAATGCTTTTACGTATGTAAGTGATGAGTCCACCCCCGTTACCCCCAGTACGATCTTGACGGATCGCCGTGAAGTCAGGGATGGTGGGTGTTTTGTGTGTGCGTTTTAGTTTTGTTTCTTGTATAAGTGCTATGTGAATGTTTTGTTTGTGTACGAATTCCTTAAGCTGCATGATTTTGTATGTGAGGCCATCTACGTTGTACTGTAGTATGTTAATATTATACTTCTGTATGTGTCTCATGGTGCTATTGTGTCTATGTCTTTGTGTATGGTGACATGTAAGTTGTAGTGGGGCCTGGATTAGTCTTAATGTCGCCAGAGAGTAAGAGTAGTTCGGGGAGCACGCAATTGCTCCCTGTAATTGAAAAAATAGCACGCTGAGAATAGGTCCGGCCCCGGGAGCCGATCGGCACTCTGACCGTGCCACGCAACAGGCCGTCGACTGCCAGTCTGGCCAACCGTAGACAGCCCGCTGCACGGAGATTTGAGGAAGTTTGGCCACCAGCGCGTTGATGTTTTGGTTTGACGTCGCCTCTTCTTCGCGTTGACGTGTCCCGCGCTGGAGGATGCAGCCACTGTTAGAAGCTTCCTCGTCAGCTGCTAACACTTTTTTCAGTTGTTCTAGCTACTGTTCGGAAGTTTTTTATAAACAAATCTCAGTTTTCTGCTCAAAACGGCTCTTTCTAATTTTAAAATTGATTAGTCAAGGAAGGAAGATGTTACTTCTATTTTGCGGCAACAGTTGATGATATTTATGTTACTTTACTGATTAATGAAAATGATTAGGCTCTTCAAGTTACAGTATAAAAGATTTCTTTCGTAATCTTTCTTTCGTTATTTACACTCTAATCAGGTAGGTACTTTACTTATGAGAACTTTCTTCAGAGTTTCTTCATATATTACGTAAGAATATGTAAGATGAGGTGTGAATTTCATAACGCGAAAAAGCACTTAGGTAAACCGGATCATGTCAAGAATAGCGAACCCAATTTTACCATGTCAAGAATAGCGAACCCAAAAATTCCCTGGTCAAGAATAGCGAACCCAAAAGTTCCCATGTCAAGAATAGCAAACCCAATATAAATATTTTATTTATTTGCATTTATAAATTTGTTTATATAATAAATATTAAAATATTACAATTTCTCTTATGTTACAACTAGCCTAAGACCCGCCCTTCGTGCGGGTCGCGGGTAGCAAAAATTAACCAAACTATCGCGACTTAACCTAACCAATCGTCAAGGGCGTACAATTAACCTAAAAAAATAAATAAAAAACAATAAATTTTTTTTTATTTATTTATTTTTATATTATATTAAGAGAAGAGGATTCTTTATACTGTACGGCATTGACGATTGGTTAGGTTAAGTCGTGCTAGTTTGGTTAAATAAAAAAAACTAATATAAAAGTATTTAATACGTCCTTAACTAATTACTTAAAATTGGGAAACATAAACCTACCGTCTGAAGTTATGAAAACGTCCTTGAGGACTTCCCATGTCAAGAATAGCGAACCCAATTTTACCATGTCAAGAATAGCGAACCCAAAAATTCCCTTGTCAAGAATAGCGAACCCTGCAGGTGTTGGGTTCGCTATTCTTGACATGATCCGGTAAACCTAAGGAGTATGTTATGTTATGTATGTTATGTAAACACAGTTATCTGCAACTCATGAACTTGAAAGACTGAATGAGTTAAGCAGTCTTAAATCATAAACTATATGTTTCTAATAAAAAAAAAGAGTAATAAAAAAAATTAAAATTCAGAAATTTAAAAAGTTTTATAAAAATGTAAAAATTCATGAAATCGTGATGTAATTTAACACATTAGCATTTTCAGGCTTGGATAAAAAGATGTAATGTTAATCGAAATACTAACTAATCTTTTGGAAATTGATTAATGGGAAATGCTTCTCATTCTCTTCTATTTTTAAAGCATGTGAAGTCTAAGACCCGCAACCTATTGGAAAAAACCCTTTTCTTATGGGCCTGTTTTAGATTTTCAATAACCGACATTGACGGTGATATTCAGTCATCGTTCAAGCGAAACCACTCCCTCAGATTTCTCACAAATTTTTATTAATCCAAAAATTACAATACGCATTGTAATTTTTAACTAATAGAAAACTTCGTTAACGTATGTTTTTTCTTAATATGTATCTTAATAAACAACAAAACTATAAAAAGTGTTGTATTTTTTTAATTAATAGAAAACTTCTTTTAAAAGTATGTTTTTTTGTATGTACCTTAATAAACAATATAACTGAGAAGTACAGCTCGAAGAAAAATTATTGCTTTTATCAGAAAAAGCCATAATGAAATGTGTGGCCCATTTGTGATATTAAGCAAAATCCAGAGGTGTGCAGTAGCGAAGTAACTGTACTCAAGTAACCTTTTTCAGGATCCACTTTCTAGAAAGTACAATTATTTTAAAATACTTTTACTCTAACTTAAGTACATTTTAAGAGAAAATACTGTACTTTAACCTAGTACATTTTTGCCAATATCTGTAAAGTACAAAGTACCTTTCCAAAACGTTTGGGAAATTTCCATGATTAAATCAACCAATCTGAGGAGGCAGACAGCGCGGGAATTTAACGTAGCCAATCACGCGCCTTTCAGAACCAATTATTGTTAGAGCTAAATAAGAAGTTCTGCTAGTAATAAAGTTTGATGGCCATACGTATATTTATTTATTTCATTCCCTAATGAATATAATTAATATGTAACTTATCGTTGTTACAAGATAATGATTATCAATATTATGTTTGAGATGCTGGACAGTACTTTTTACTTTTACAACTTGAGTATACTTTAAACACGATACTTTTTTACTCTTACTTAAGTACAAGCCACGAATTATACTTGTACTTCAACTTAAGTAAATTTTTGTCAAATTACTTGCGTTCTAACATAAGTAACAAATTTCAGTACTTTGCACACCTCTGGCAAAATCATGTGGTCTTCTATTCTCGAGAGGTTGGATCACCCTGATTTAAGAAGTCTGCTGAACGTGTATTTATTGTGCTTACCTGAAACAACAACAAGCAATAAAGATATAATTGCTAAAAACCTCCCTCTCATCTTAAATTAGTTCAAATGAACACTATATAATTATACAAGACTATGTAATTTATAGAACAACTTTCTTCTTAGCGCTCAGGAGGCAAAATATACTGCCTTGAAGCCACTTTCCCTATTTATACGAGGTTCCTATCTTTTTTCTAAAATCACAAATTTAATTTCTGTATTTAGGTTATGTCACCATACAGATGGTGCGAAATTATCACTAAATAAATAATCTTGAATTTGATAACATAATCATATGTAAAGTTGGATATCAGTTACCAGGGAGGAAGACAGTGGAGTTTACATATGTAACTTATTTAATGCAGTTCAGGTTAGCGAAACTGTACAGTCAACGAAAGAAACATTTTCTTTCACTAATTACTAATATGAAAACATGCGTGTGAACACCAGAGAAGCCAGGGGGGTCCACTGGGGCCATGGCCCCCCAATCCCATATAATTTATTATATTTATTCGTATATGCGCCTCGGTGGTGCAGTGGTTAGCGTCGCTGACTACGAATCCATCGGCCCCGGGTTCGAGACCCGACGGCAGCCGGCGCGCAGCAAAACCCAGCTGTTCATCCTTCCACACAATAAAGAAAATGGTTGGTAGATAAATGGGTACCCTAGGTGGCCTCGTAGTTAAGACGCTGGGCTGCTGATGGGGCGTGGTTCGGATTCCACGTTAAACTGTAGGTCTAAGGTGGAGTGAAAAGCTTGACCTTCGTCAGAATGAACAATTCGGGCGGAAGCTAACCAAAGGTATAAATGCGAATATAAATAATTAGAATAATTATAATTAAAAATAAATATAACTAATAAAGGGTGTTTACAGGTCATAAAATCACAAAAAGTCATAAAAACTGAAAACTGCATGACTGATCCAGGAGAAAACTGATTTTTCTTCCGGATCTTCCTGACGGGGAGAGTGCTTTCACGGAGTGCGCCGCCCATAGCCTTTCCCTTTAATCGACTCTATATCTGATGGCCCTGGCCTCCGACAATAAAAATCCTGGCTACGCCTATGCGTGTGAAACCCTCTGGTTAATTGGTTCTTCCAGTTTACGCCCTCCAACCACGAAGGGTCATGCAGCCGGGTGACAATGGCATCAACCAAGAGGAATAAGACCCAATCAATTTGGGGCTATGATCGAATAAATTACAAACAGCACACTCATTATTGTCCTCTTTCCCATTTCTAAGACTGGCTTTGCATAATCTATGACTGGGCTGTGAAAGCCTCTAAAATGAAATTCAGAAAATAAAGATTACAGAGGAAATACAAAAATTTAAGGATTTTCCTTCGTTATCTTCTTCTTAAGATGCATTGTATATTAACTATACAGTACCCTATATTATAAATAATGAAATATTTCAGCAAGAAATTATTATTATTTAGATTACCCTCATACTATTCACGTTTATGGCTAGTATTAGGTTTCGGAGCTACCAGATTTCGGTGGTCCGCCCATTTCATAAGTTGGGCCAGTCAGGGTGAATCTTATACGGAGTTAGATTACGCAAGGTTACGCTGTTTAGTTATTTCCCATGTCACCAATTTTCAGGAGTCATCGGCGTTGTCAACATAAGAGATGGCTACGAAATTACATATTTACCATTTTATCTTTTTACTTCGGTCCTGGTCTTCATATATATAATATACCGGGTGATTACAAATGATCTTGCCGATTTTAAATATTTATTATGAAAAACTAACAAAGCTACAGCGAAAAGCAAGATATACAAATAAAGAAGAACTCAAAAAGTTTTGTTTACAAGCTCTTGAAGTTCAATATGAGCTCCTTTTGTGGCTCTGCAGACATCAAAGTGGTATTGTTTCCATCCATATCATACTGAACTTTCCGAACAGCTTCACGTATCCTTTCCTTCAAATACTCCAAAGTTGTTGTCATTAGTGGAAAAAAAACTTCATTTTTGACATAGCCCCAGAGGAAAAAGTCAAAGGGGGTTAGATTGGGCGAACGAGCCGGCCAGGGAATGGGCCCCCTATGCCCGATCCAACGATCAGGCAATTGCTCATTCAAGAATGTTGTAACCTCATTGTGGAAATGGGGTGACGCACCATCCTGCTGAAACCACACATCAGCTTTATCCTCTAGCAGCTGGGGCACCAGCCACAGCTGTAGCATATCGCGGTAAATGATACCGTTGTTTGTTTGTTCAGCAAAGAAGACTGGACCGTACGTACACTTTCTCAGCGGTAAGACACAAAACACATTAACTTTAGGGTTATCTCTGGCGTCCTCAATATTACAAATAAAATTTTTCTAAAATATTCTTCATTTGTATATCTTGCTTTTCGCTGTAGCTTTGTTAGTTTTTTCATAATAAATGTTTAAAATCGGGAAAATCAATTGTAATCACCCGGTATATATATATATATATATATATTATATATATATATATATATGAAAATTATTTCACGAAAGTAACACGTGAAAAATATTTATGATGAATAAAACCACGAAGGAAAGGAAACACAAAATGGTGCTCAAGCGCTTTCGTCTAATGACATCCTCAGGAACACTGAAGTACATAAAAAGGTTACAGCCTATATATAGGTTACAGAAAGAAAAAAAAGAAAAAATAAATAACATACATACACACACACACATATATATACATACATACATATCTATATATACAAATACATACATACATACATACATACATATATATATGCAATAAACAGAGAAGTAAAAATAAAAAATTAAAAATTAAAACCTTAAAGGATTACCAGTGAGGCGTACAGATTTGTAAGGAAAAATATCGATTTTTAGCACAAGATCAAATGGATTATAAAAATACAAATTTATACTGGAACTCTGCCCGGGTTTTAACACACTGGTGCCTATGGTCAGGTTTCGATATATATAAAAAAAATAAAATGCAAATTAAAAGTTAATAAAGTAGCAGACAAGTTTACCAAAGATTTAATGTTTTACCCTTCTTATCTAAATCTGTTTTAAAGGAATTCAAAATAACAGGATCGAGTTGAAAAAGACCTTTGCTTATGTTGAAGTTATTTGAAAGTTGGATAATGGCAGACTCAAGAATATTTCTATTAACAATGTTGCTTGAATGGAATAAAACTGAAGCATTATTCCAATCAATACAGTGGGCTAACTCTGACAAATGGACAAAAAGGGCACTGGACAACTGTCCTGTTCTAACGGAATATTGATGCTGTTTTATACGTGTGTGCAAATCCTTTCCCGTCTGACCTATGTAAAAGGAATCACATTGTTTACAGCCAATTTTATAGATAATGCCTGAATTATTGGTAGGGCTATTTTTTATTATGATATTTTTCACAATATTGTTATATGAAAATACTACATTAATATCCAAAAGTTTAAGTACATTAGCAATGCCTAAAAAGCCCGGGAAAAATGGAAGTACTAAAATATTTTTTGACAAAGTACGAGTGTTAATATTGACACGATAGAAAGTTCGTTTTGCCTTGTTGAGACAAGATTCCATAAACGCAGATGGATAACACAAATCACTTCCAATACCGTTGATTTTTTCCAATTCGGCATCGATGTATTCCGGACTGGCGATCCTAAGGGCGCGGAGAAACATTGATGAAAATATGGCCTTCTTAGTGGGGGTATCATGTCCCGAGTAAAAGTGTACGTAGGACAAATTGTTTGTCGTTTTCCGATAGATACTAAACTTAAAACCTGGGCTTTCCCTATGTACACGCACATCCAAAAATGGGATTGAATTGTCTTGCTCCACTTCTAAAGTAAACTTAATGGAGGGGACTTGATCATTTAACTGAAGGAGGAAGCTATCCAGGTCACGATTCATGGGCCAGATACACAAAATATCGTCGACGTACCGCAACCAAGGGATGCCAACCCCCAGGATTCTCGGAATATAGGTGATTTCGAAAAACTCCATATAAATATTGGAGAGGAGGGGCGATAAGGGGTTGCCCATAGCCATCCCAAAAACTTGTTGATAATACTCGTTATTGAAAGTGAATTTACAGTCTTTGATGCAAAGCTTAATGAGTTCCAAAACAATGTGTGAAGGTAGTGGCAGGTCATACTTATGTAATTCTTGGGAGAGAAAGTCAAGCATATCGTCAATCGGCACTTTTGTAAACAATGAACAAACATCAAAACTGATCAATTTATCGTTAGTTTCAGTACGTGCATTATTCAATTTTCCGTAAGATCCATGGAATTTTTTACATGTGAATCAGAGATAGTTCCGAGAATGGGGGACAAGACTTTGACAAGCCATTTGGAGAGTTTATAAGTAATAGAGCCCACCGAGCTAATAATAGGGCGCATAGGGTTACCAGGTTTGTGGGTTTTAATAAGACCGTAAAGGTAGGGCAGAGCAGGTGAAGTGGACATGAAAAGCGGAATTAAGTCCTTATGATCTTTGAGAAGGCGTTTCAAGCCACTATTAAATGATTTGATGACGTCATCCTGCGGGTTCTTCCAAAGTTTGGTGTATGTGGCGGGGTCCTGGAGAAGCTCGTTCATCTTTCCGATGTTGTCCACTTTGTCCATAATAACTATGGTGTTAGCCTTGTCTGCTTTAGTAATATGGAGCTCCCCATCTTTTTTTAATTGTGAGAGGCTATTGCGAAAACGTTTAGGAAAGTTATCTTCGTAATTACCATTCGTAATTACCTGCCACTACCTTCACACATTGTTTTGGAACTCATTAAGCTTTGCATCAAAGACTGTAAATTCACTTTCAATAACGAGTATTATCAACAAGTTTTTGGGATGGCTATGGGCAACCCCTTATCGCCCCTCCTCTCCAATATTTATATGGAGTTTTTCGAAATTACCTATATTCCGAGAATCCTGGGGGTTGGCATCCCTTGGTTGCGGTACGTCGACGATATTTTGTGTATCTGGCCCATGAATCGTGACCTGGATAGCTTCCTCCTTCAGTTAAATGATCAAGTCCCCTCCATTAAGTTTACTTTAGAAGTGGAGCAAGACAATTCAATCCCATTTTTGGATGTGCGTGTACATAGGGAAAGCCCAGGTTTTAAGTTTAGTATCTATCGGAAAACGACAAACAATTTGTCCTACGTACACTTTTACTCGGGACATGATACCCCCACTAAGAAGGCCATATTTTCATCAATGTTTCTCCGCGCCCTTAGGATCGCCAGTCCGGAATACATCGATGCCGAATTGGAAAAAATCAACGGTATTGGAAGTGATTTGTGTTATCCATCTGCGTTTATGGAATCTTGTCTCAACAAGGCAAAACGAACTTTCTATCGTGTCAATATTAACACTCGTACTTTGTCAAAAAATATTTAGTACTTCCATTTTTCCCGGGCTTTTTAGGCATTGCTAATGTACTTAAACTTTTGGATATTAATGTAGTATTTTCATATAACAATATTGTGAAAAATATCATAATAAAAAATAGCCCTACCAATAATTCAGGCATTATCTATAAAATTGGCTGTAAACAATGTGATTCCTTTTACATAGGTCAGACGGGAAAGGATTTGCACACACATATAAAACAGCATCAATATTCCGTTAGAACAGGACAGTTGTCCAGTGCCCTTTTTGTCCATTTGTCAGAGTTAGCCCACTGTATTGATTGGAATAATGCTTCAGTTTTATTCCATTCAAGCAACATTGTTAATAGAAATATTCTTGAGTCTGCCATTATCCAACTTTCAAATAACTTCAACATAAGCAAAGGTCTTTTTCAACTCGATCCTGTTATTTTGAATTCCTTTAAAACAGATTTAGATAAGAAGGGTAAAACATTAAATCTTTGGTAAACTTGTCTGCTACTTTATTAACTTTTAATTTGCATTTTATTTTTTTTATATATATCGAAACCTGACCATAGGCACCAGTGTGTTAAAACCCGGGCAGAGTTCCAGTATAAATTTGTATTTTTATAATCCATTTGATCTTGTGCTAAAAATCGATATTTTTCCTTACAAATCTGTACGCCTCACTGGTAATCCTTTAAGGTTTTAATTTTTAATTTTTTATTTTTACTTCTCTGTTTATTGCATATATATATATATGTATGTATGTATGTATGTATGTATTTGTATATATAGATATGTATGTATGTATATATGTATATATATGTGTGTGTGTGTATGTATGTTATTTATTTTTTCTTTTTTTTTCTTTCTGTAACCTATATATAGGCTGTAACCTTTTTATGTACTTCAGTGTTCCTGAGGATGTCATTAGACGAAAGCGCTTGAGCACCATTTTGTGTTTCCTTTCCTTCGTGGTTTTATTCATCATATATATATATATATATATATATATATATATATATATATACCTCGTGGTGTACGGACGTCTTGTTTCCGCTCTGTGTAATATCGAAATAACTAGTGTTTATAAGTTCAGCCGTAAATTCTATCTTATACCAGTGTGTGTATTTAATACTAGTGAATTCGCGATAATAAATTATTAAATGAAAGCCGGTGGCATATAGCTTGCACAACGAAGAAACATCAAATTGAAATATAAATTTAAAACACTTCGAACGGAAAAACAGCTCTGAGATTGTACACTAGGCCTAAGAGGGAAAAAGGTCAGTGCCATAAAAACGAAGGTCGAGTGATCGAAAGAAATTTGAGAAGCGACGAAAAAAAAAAAAAAAAAAAAAGGAAATAAAGAGGAAAATAAAGGAGAAAATGGCCAAACATTCGAAGAAATGTGTAAATTGCGGAAATCAGAAAACTGAATAAAGCCGGATTATGTGTAATGGAATGGTGCCGCATATCAACTTTGCCATTGTAAAAACGAAGCAGACCAGACCTCGGGGTTAAACTGCATTTTGTGCAATACCTTTAAGCACTACGAATGCATGAACTTAGATAGAAAAGACAGGAAAATGGTAAATAGAATAAATAACAAAATCATAGGACTTTGTGGTTTCTTATTCGTCAAATGCATGGAAAACAATAGAAAATTAGTACAGAGGGGAACACAAAATGTTGAAATAGAAGAATTAAGTACAGCAGCTCTACCGACAGAAAAACATGAAACAGAAAACGCCTACACAACCGAGAAGGAAAAAGAAAAAGAAAACACACTACAGGGAGGGGCGAAAGCAGCCTCAGAAAAAGAGGTACTCACGGCAGAAGAGGGAGATACGAAATACACACCAGAGAAAACAACCCCACTGAGTAGGGAAGAAGTGGTGGCGAAGCAGGAGGAGGAAATCGAATCACATAAAACACAGAGGGAATTTAAACGACGGGCCATATGCGAATATTATAAAATAGGTGCGTGCAAATATGGCTCAAACTGCATATACAATCACCCTACAAAATGCTTCTATATGATGAGGAATGGGAAGTGCAAGTACGGACCAAACTGCAACTTTTTTCACCCTCGTATGTGCAGACAGTCAATTACTGAGAAAAAATGCCTGAACATAGAGTGCCCGCTTTTTCACATAAAGGGTACGCAAAGAATAGAACGGGAAAGAACAGATCATATTCGACATAGAAGAAATAGCAAGAGTAATGAAACATATTTTTTAGAAGAAAGACATAGAAGAAATAGCAAGAGTAATGAAGCATATTTTTTAGAAGAAATGAGAATAATAAAAGCTCAGCTTGCCTTTCTAACAAGGAGAGACAGAACGCCGCAAACATATGCACCACAACATTACGCACATCACCCCCCTATTCAACACCACCCACCAATAATACAACAAAAACAGTGGTATCACGGGCCGCAACCCCAATACTCCCAAATGCAGCGGCCCAACCAATAACACCAAACAGGAACCGACATCGACCAGGAAACGACCATCATTTAAGAAAATCGAACACGAAGATTAGAAGAAACCCGGTAAATGTATTATACACAAATATACAAGGCCTCTATACGGACCATGCAGACTGCAAATTACAATACTTGCAAAATTTAGCTACGGAAACCAGCATAGATATCATATGCCTAACGGAAACACACTTACACAAGTGCGAAAAAGGCTGTGAAAACTGCATCGAGAATACTGAAATAGCATTGCTGGACTACAACATACAGTATACAGAGCAGATAGAGTGGCTAGACGAGGAGGAGGGTGTTGTATCTACGTGAAAAACACTTACACATGTGAAGTGAGGGTAAAGAAATCAAACAGCACAGTTGAAGTTATTATATTAGAAGTAAAAGAACTGAACCTAACCATTATGAACATCTACAGACCACCAAACACCACAAAAAGTGAATTCCAATTTGCTACAAATGAAATAGAAAACATATTAAAATTACTTGAAACTCCAGCAACAAATATTCTAATTTTCGGAGATTTTAATTTCCCATTCATATCATGGAAGAAAAATGACGAAGTTATATATGTTGAGAAGTTTCATGGCAACATTATTAAAGATGACAGAACCCAAGCAACAATGCTTTTAGATATTATGGAACATTACGCCCTTACCCAGGAAATCTGTGAAGCCACGAGAAAGGAGAACGTTTTGGATTTAATGTGGACAAATAACAACGAGATAATAATAAATAAAAAAGTAACGCGCACAAAGTTCTCCGACCATAACCTCATCGATATACAATTGAAGTTAGCACCTAGAGGTCCGAAAACGCATCCCAGAGAGGCAGATGGAATATTTGAAGGCTTAAACATAAATTCAAAGAAAGTAAATTGAGAAAACGTAAATAAAGATTTAAAGGAGGTAAATTGGGAATTGCTACTACACGAGAAGACTCCACAAGAAATACTATGTATAATAGAGACGGAAACCAAACCTATAATACTGAAACATATTCCAGAGAGACAGGAAAGAAAACGTAGCAAGCTCGAGAGGAAAATCAGGACTCTATTCAGGCAACGAAGACAAACCGTAAAACATCTCCACAGATGCAGAACTGATGCAAAGAGACTCAAACTAGAGAGGAAACTTGGCGAAATAGAAATGGACCTAAAGCAAACATTCATACATAAGACAAACGAGGAGGAAACAAAGGTAGCAGAAAACATAAAAAATAACCCAAAATACTTCTACACTTTTGCGAAAAGGAAAATGCAGTGTAAAGAGAGTATTGGACCGTTGATAGACGGGGAGGCCGAATACACAAATGACCCAAAAGAAATAAGTGAACTGCTTAGGGAACAATTTAAATCTGTGTTTAGCACCCCTAAGTCCGAGATGGAAGTGGAAAACCCAGACGAGTTTTTCGACATTGAAACGGATCAACCAAGAACAAATCCCGGCACAAACCTATTAATGGACTTCGAGTTCACGGAAGGAGATGTAATTACGGCCTTATCACAGATGCAGACAATTCAGCGCCAGGGCCAGACACATGGAGTGCCACATTTCTGAAGAAATGCAGAGAGAGTATTGCAAAACCGCTATACAGTGGAACCTCGCTTAACGAGCATAATTCGTTCCCGAATTGTGCTCGTTATGCAAAATGCTTGTTAAGCAAGGCAATTTTTTCCATAGGAATCAATGTAAAATATGATAATGCGTTCCATGCTTAAAAAATACTTAAAATAATATTTATAATGATATTTAAAGGCGTTTTTTAAATTATTATTGCATGAAATGAAAAGATTATTAATAAAAATTAACCCAAAAGAATGTAAATAATTAGTAAACGGTGAAATTTATAAATAACTTACGAAGAGAGAAGGTGCTCCTGACGCACGCAAAGGAAATGAAGAGACAGGGGAGGAGGAGAGGGTTATTGAGGGGAAGGAGGAGAATCGTCTTCGTTCAATGCAATAACATTCTCGACGAGCTCACAGTCACTAGCTTTAAATTTTTTAGAGGCACTTTCACTTTCTTTTGGATCCTTTTTCACGAGGAAACTGTCTAGAGACATTTGTTTTTGTCTACGCTTTAAATTTTGACGAAATATTTTGCTCGTTAAGCAAAGTGTCGCTCGTTATGCAAGGTAATTTTCCCCCATTCTTTTGGCTCGTTATACGAATTTCTCGTTATACGAGGCACTCGTTAAGCGAGGTTCCACTGTACTTACTATGGAGGAAATCACTCGACACAGGACAAATTCCACTCCCCTTAAAGAACGCAAATATTGCCCCCCTCTTTAAAGGTGGTAACAGAGCAATGCCCAAAAATTATCGGCCAGTGGCTCTCACCTCACACCTTATAAAGTGTTTTGAACGCATAATTAGAGCCAAAATTACCTACTACCTACAAGAAAAAGACTTGTACAACCCAAATCAACATGGCTTCAGGGCGGGTAGATCATGCCTGTCACAGCTACTAGACCACCAGGAGAAAATATTAGGAACATTGTGTCGAGGACAAAACATTGATGTAATATATACTGATTTTGCTAAAGCCTTCGATAAATGTAACCATGGAATCATAGCACACAAACTTAAGGATACAGGAATTACTGGAAAGCTAGGAAGGTGGATATTTAATTTCTTGACGCAAAGAACGCAAAGAGTGGTGGTAAACGGAGTTAAATCGGAAGTCTCGGAAGTCGTGAGCTCTGTCCCACAATGGACAGTATTAGCTCCCTTGCTGTTCATAATAATGATTGCAGATATTGATGCAGATATTAAGGACAGTATTGTATCATGCTTCGCAGATGACACGAAGATATGTAAGGAAATATTGAACGAAGATGACGTAAGAAAACTACAAAACGACATTGAAACATTATTCCAGTGGGCAGAAGAACAACAATATGAAGTTCAACGAAGAAAAATTCCAACTTCTAAGATATGGTAATAACAAAGAGCTACAGAAAAAAGGGTACAAAACTCCGCAAGCCAAACAGATAACACCAATCCACAAGTCAGGGATCTTGGAGTAATAATGTCGTCGGATGCAGAATTCAGAGAGCACTATAAAATCAAAATCACAACGGCTAGAAAAATAATGGGAATCATCTGGAGGAGCTTCCGCAGCAGAAAAGCAAACATCATGCTCAAACTATGGAAGAGTCTAGTCCTACCAATAATTGAGTATTGCTCAGTACTCACAAGCCCACACAGAAAAAGAGACATTGCGAGCATTGAAGCTATACAAAGGACTTTTACGTCTAAGATAGAGGAAACGGAAGGTGAAGACTACTGGTCTCGACTACAATCCCTGGAACTCTACTCTCTTGAAAGAAGGCGAGAGCGGTATACAATAATATACATATGGAACATACTTGAGGGCTCTGTCCCTAACCTAAGAAATGAAATAGAAACAAACTGGAATGAGAGAAGAGGCAGATTTTGTACGGTCCCAGCTGCGGTGGGACAAGGAGCCATGAAAACGAGGATGGAAATACCCTCAGAATACGGGGCCCAAAGCTTTTCAATGTCCTTCCAAAAGAAGTGAGGAATCTCCAGCACACCAACCTGAATAACTTCAAGAACCAGCTGGACAGATTCTTGTGCAAAGTCCCTGACCAGCCATGCGTGGCTGGCTACGAGGGCAGGAGGCGATCAGAGAGCAATTCCCTCCTTCACCAAGTCCCACAAATGAGGCGGGATGCCGCAGAGGGGTCGACCGCAGGTCGATCCTGAACCGTCGTTCAAACTCAACAAAAGTAAACAAAGTAAGTAATATATATATATATTATATACATACATTTAACTGCAATGCAATGACCACGCAGTATATTAATGTATAGAAACGACGTAAGTATAGAGGAGCGTTCTGCACACGAGAAGAGAAATAACGAACAAATGAAAATGAGGTGAACCGCCGGGAATCGAACCCAGGGCCTTCCGATTACCGCCCTGGGTTCGATTCCCGGGCGGTTCACCTCATTTTTCATTTGTTCGTTATTTCTCTTCCTCGTGTGCAGAACACTCCTTTATCTTACTTACGTGTTTCTATATATATATATATATATATATATATATACACACAGTATAGTGACCTAGTTTTAGCCGTTTAAGGTGATAATGATTTAATTTAATGCCAGTGCTTAACTGATGCAAATTGATTGTTTATTAATGAAAGGCTGGGTTAATAATTAATTTATGATGTAAAGTATCACCAATTGAAAGTGGCTAAGGCGTAGGCCTACTATAATAATACCGAGTGATTCGAATTGCTTCGGGATCACCAGTTCAGATTACTCCTGAACAAATTAATGTAAGATTACATAAGACACCTTATAGTTTTGTAGTTTATTATAAAAATAAATACGTTAATTGTCAAGTGGTTAACAGACAATTGACAATGATTAATGGCTAGCCTTTACGTTATGCTGATGACATGGAAATTAGCTAATAAGATGAATGGTTATAGCTTAAATTGACACGTAATACATTCATTGATGATATATGTAAAATGACATGCAAAATGGTACATTGAATGGGCCTAGTAAATGATATAAATAATGTACGTGCGTTCAGTACCGTGAATGGAATACGTGACACTCTGATTAAGTAGGCTAAATAATTGCATGGATGAACATAGAACAACTGATGCGGCCCAATAATAATAATGGATTGATGACGTGCGTTTATGGATAGGCCCAATGATAGTTGAGAGAAATATGATCATTTACATAAAGGTAATTATATAATGCTAAGTTGGTACACCTTAGATGGATTATAGAAACAAGATGTTGCCTAATGATAATTTGAAGGGATGTACACTGTAAATGAATTAGGCCTGCAGTAAGAGAAATTGAGTTATCACATAAACATATAAATGAACACAAATAGCAGATGATACGCGGAATTACGGTTTTCGGAAGGACACTTGAATTGGGTAATAGGAATTAGGAAATAGCCTACTGCGTTTAACGAGAGTTAGTTGGAACTCTTAATTACACTTGGGTATAGTCTACCGTTCGGCGGTAGGCTAATGTAGGCTTCGCGAAAGTACTTAGAAAAGGATGCACTTATCTTACCGGGACGATGGAAACTCTGCTGAAGGAGGGTAGAAAAGGAACCTATTACCGTAGGCTCGAGTTTTCGTTGTCTGTTAAGCCTCTCGAAATGATGGAGATGCTTGATGTAGGCTTCGTAGAACGTAGGCCTGAGATGATGTTACTTCTCGAGGTGCAGGATGGCCTATAAATGATCTTGCAGACGTAGGCCTGAGGTGCTGAATATCTCTCGTAGACGGTAGAGAAACTTGAAGGCTGACCTTGTAGACCGTAGGCCCGAAGTGATTCTGGTTGGGCTTCGAAGGATTGCTTCTGCAGGTGGTCTGTAGAAGGTCTTACTTGATGATAGATCGTAGGCCTTGAGGGAAGCAGCAGGCCGCTCCTCCGGCGGGAAGCCGGAGGGCGGTTGACATGATGAGATCTGCTCGTGGAGTTGGAAAGCGAGTGTGTGAGTGCGAATGAGTGTGAGTGTAAACTCGCTTATATTACTTCGGTGACGCGGACTTTCGCGGGCTTTCTTGAAACTCAGCCCTACGCGACCTTTAGTTGAACAGCTTGTTTTTGGCGGGCCTCTGGAAGAAAACAGACGCTTCATTGTTTTCTGATTCTTGCCCACGTTCGCCTTCGAAGACTGTTTGATGAAGGCGTGGAAAGAAGAATTTTTCTGTCTATTTGTTGGTCTATTTCATGTCGATCCGCTACATATATATAGGTACCGTGGTGATTACAATTGATTTTCCCGATTTTAAACATTTATTATTATATATATATACAGGGTGGGCGGAAAGTAGCTCCCTAATTTAATTACATATAAATTATGTATAAATTGTGATTGTATTGTTATATTGTTATGGTGTGTTCTCTAAAGTGGTACAATTGTAACGGTAATCTTTTTTTCTCTAAAGTGTTTTCTAAAGTGGTACAATTGTAACGTTCATTTTTTTTTTTCATTTCAGATTGAAGGGTAACATGGCTGAGCGTTTAACACTGCAGGAGCGTGCCCAGTTGGCGGCACGGTACGAAGTTTGGCAATCTGTCGTTCGAGTTCAAAGATGGTGGCGGGCCATTCACGGACCACGTGCCCAAGTGGCCCGAAACAATCAAGAACTGCCACTCGAAGCTCATGACCACGGGGTCTGTGGCAGATGTTCGAAGATGTGGTCGCCCTTCGACATCCAGGGCCCAGGAGACGGTGCAGCAGTTCAGGAAATGTTCGCACGGAGTCCACGAAAGTCAACTCGCCAGGCAGCTCGGGAAAGTGGACTCTCCCGCTACTCAGTGCGAACTGTGCTGAAGAAGGAGCTGAACTGGCGTGCGTGGAAGCCGCATTACTGCCAATCTCTCTCGGACGAGGACTGCGACATTCGCATGGAGTTCGGGGAAATCATGCTGGCTTGGCATGAAGACTGGCCCCATCTCTTCCGCAACATCCTCTGGAGCGACGAGGCGGTGTTCCACGTCGGAGGCTTTGTCAACCGCCACAATTGCCACTACTGGGCAGGAAGGATCCCATGGTTACCGCTGAAAAACGGCAGAATCGGTTCAGTGTAACGGTGTGGTGTGGTATGACCTCAGATCAGGTTGTGGGCCCGTTCCTTCTGCGCAACACCATGAATGCTGAGCGGTACCTTGCTATGTTGCGAAACGAGGTCTGGCCGGTTGTCAGCACATGGGAGAACATCGACGATCTGATATTTATGCAAGATGGCGCCCCTCCGCACTTCGCTCTTGTTGTCCGTGAGTGGCTGGATGCCCACTTCCTGGGCGTTGGATGGGTCGTCGTGGTCCACATCAATGGCCAGCCAGGAGCCCCGACTTGACACCGTGCGACTTCTTTTTTTGGGGTGGGTAAAGGAAGAAGTCTACCGCACCAAACCGAGGACATTGGAAGAACTGGAGGGCCGAATTCGGGAAGTCATGTCCTCCATCCCGCCGGAGTTCCTGCTAAAGTCAGTGGACGCCATTCCTGGGCGGCTCCAGAAGCTGGTGGAAAGAGTTGGAGCCACATTGAATTTTAGAGAAAACCTACCATGTATGCCTACCTTTTCATATTTTCTTCTGAAATAAATGGATAATATACGTATTTTTTTACCAATCCAAAATAGGGAGCTACTTTCCGCCCACCCTGTATATATATATATATATATATACAGGGTGTTTGAAAACTTTCTGTACAAATTGTAATGGGGGATAGGCAACACCAAGACAAACCCTTTTCGTCTATAAGTGTATGTCCGCTGACGTCACCATTCGGCGCGAGAGGGCGCCGCTGCAATTGGCTAAAAGGTGAAGTGGGCTAGACTCGCGCTTGCCGCGGGCATTCTTAAATCGGACGTAGTACGCGTAACATGGAGCGCTTCACGACTGCTGAGATGGCTGACATGCATATGGTGTATGGGGCTACCAATGGAAACGGAAGAGCTGCTGTGAGGTTGTACCGACAGCGCTTCCCAAACAGACGTGTGCCAAACCCACCAAACGTTTGCGCATTTGCATCGGCGACTGCGAGAAACTGGAACATTCCATGCAAACATGCATGACACTGTCATGACACCGTTCTTGATGAGCATGCACCCGTGTAGCATGTGGATTTGCGTGCGCCACACGTGAGAATTGTGCATGTTAAACACACCCTCACGTGTGAAACAGGCCTCATCTGAGAACAGCACATAAGCCGGAAAATTAGGCTGCACAGCTGTCTGCTGCAGAAAAAAGCGTGCGAATTCCACACGAAGAGGGTAATCCCGAGGTTGTAATGCCTCGACTCTCTGACGATGAAACGGATGTAACTGCTGCTCGTGCAACACTCTCCAGACCAGGTCGTGGTTCACACCGAGGATACGTGCAACACCTCGCGTGCTTGCGCTTGGATTGTCCTCAAATCGCCGTAGGAATTCTTCTGCCATGTCAGGAGTGCGCACGTTTCTCTCCCGACCAGTGTCATGCATGTTTGCATGGAATGTTCGTTTCTCGCAGTCGCCGATGCAAATGCGCAAACGTTTGGTGGTTTGGCACACGTCTGTTTGGGAAGCGCTGTCGGTACAACCTCACAGCAGCTCTTCCGTTTCCATTGGTAGCCCCATACACCATATGCATGTCAGCCATCTCAGCAGTCGTGAAGCGCTCCATGTTACGCGTACTACGTCCGATTTAAGAATGCCCGCGGCAAGCGCGAGTCTAGCCCACTTCACCTTTTAGCCAATTGCAGCGGCGCCCTCTCGCGCCGAATGGTGACGTCAGCGGACATACACTTATAGACGAAAAGGGATTGTCTTGGTGTTGCCTATCCCCCATTACAATTTGTACAGAAAGTTTTCAAACACCCTGTATATATATTCAAAATTCAAATATTCAGAATTCAAAATTCAAGGTATATTATCATCAGAATCGGAAGTACGCAGCTCAGTACCACAAGGGACAGTACTGGCCCCACTCATGTTCATTATCATGCTAACAGACATAGACAGCGGAGTAAACAGCAACAGGATAGTAATATCCTTTGCAGACGATACAAAGATCAGCAGAAAAATCAGCGATGTACATGACGTGGAGGCCTTGCAGAGGGACACGAACAAAATATACAAATGGTCAGAAGACAACAACATGTCATTTAACACCGAGAAATTTCAGCTCTTGAGATATGGTACAGTAGAAGAGAAGAACTTAGACTGCATATTATGCTCCAGATAGACAGGAAATTCAGAGAAGCACGAAAGCGATCGATCTCGGGATAATAATGACAGATGATGCGAAATTTGAAAAACAAAATCAGGTAGCGAAAAATAAAGCAAAAAGAGTCGCCGGACAGGTACTAAGAACGTTCAAGAGAAGGGACAGGACAGTAATTATTCCCTTGCTAAAAACGCTGATTATACCAAAACTTGAATACTGCTCAGTTTTTACGTCCTCATATAAAAAGGAAGAAACTAATAAACTAGAAGAAACGCAAAAGCATTTCACAGCCAAGAGTGATGGCTGCAAAGAACTCAACTACTGGGAAAGACTACGTAAACTAAATCTGTACTCCCTGGAAAGAAGAAGAGAGAGGTACACCATAATCTACATCTGGAAAATGATCGAAAAACTGGTACCAAACCTAAAACTAAACCCAATTACCATTCAAACAACACTGGAAAATAGGAAAGGCAGAATGTGTAGTGTTCCCAAATTAAGGGCCCGACAAGGGACCTCCTCAACTCTGAAGGAAAATAGCTTGGTTGTCAGGGGGCCAAGACTTTTCAACCAGCTTCCAAAGGACCTCAGAAACGTAACGGGGGTCAAAGTTGAAATCTTCAAGAGAAGACTGGATGCCTGGCTCAGGACGGTACCAGATGAGCCGGGCGTGCCTGGCTATGTACGATGGAGAGCACAAGAAAGTAATTCGCTCCTCCACCAAGCCAGACGTAGAGGCGGGGCCACCAGCTTGACTTCCGTGTGAAAAGAGACCAACGCACGAAACAACATAAGGTAAAGGTATATATATATATATATATATATATATATATATATATATATATATATATATATATATATATACACACTATATGATCAAAAGTATTCGGACACCCCGGAAAATCCGCATTTCTGCAAATATCACCTTCGCCGAAAGGTATGCTGGGAAAAAGCGTGGCGAAACTATAATGCTGAGGTGTTCTGTTAAGTTATCAGTAACTGTTGTGAAGCCATGCCGCGCGGACGTGAACTCTCCGAGTTCCAACGTGGACTCGTCATCGGATGTTATTTAAGTAACGTTTCTATACGAAACATTGCAGCCAAACAGGATATACCAAAGTCGACTGTAGCGGATGTTATCATGAGATGGAAGCACGACGGTGCAACTAACGCGAAAAAAAGTTCCGGACGACCACGCAAACTGACGGAACGTGATAGAAGAAGTCTGGTACGACATGTCAAGAAGTCCCGCACGTCCTCTGCCGCTTCCATCGCTGAGGAAGTAGGAAGAGCATCCGGTACCTCCGTTAGTACTGTAACTATCCGCAGAGAGATGCACAGACTCGGTTATTATGGTAGAGCAGCTGTACACAAGCCACTGATTACAAAAGTTAATGCCACGCGTCGTTTGGCCTGGTGTGTCTCCCGTCGTTCCTGGACCGTGGAGGACTGGAAAACTGTTCTTTGGAGCGACGAGTCGCGGTATTCACTCTTCCAGTCTGATGGGCGTGTTTGGGTGTGGGGACAGCCCGGAGAACGGCTTCTTCCTGACTGTGTACGTCCAACGGTGAAGTTCGGTGGAGGGTCCATCATGGTATGGGATTGTTTTTCCTGGCTAGGGCTCGGCCCGTTGGTTGTTATACCCACTACCATGAACGCTGACGTTTATCTCGACGTTCTGGACAATTCGGCCCTCCCTACACTGTGGCAATACTACGGAGATGGCCATTGTTTGTTTCAACAGGATCGAGCTCCCTGCCATACTGCAAGGCGTGTGCAGGACTGGTTTCGTGAAAATAAGGTGGATTTGTTAGACTGGCCTGCTCAGAGCCCCGATCTCAACCCAATCGAGCACATGTGGGACGAACTGGAGCGACGGATACGAAACCGCACACCACGCCCGGCTTCACTTGCATCAGCTCTGCAAGAGGAATGGCGAGCCATTCCTGCACAGACTTACCGAAAACTGGTGGAAAGTATGCCTCGACGTGTTGACGCTGTAATAAAAGCAAAGGGTGGACCTACTGGTTACTAAATGCCATAATAAAACCATTTTTCCCAAAACCATGCGGTGTCCGAATACTTTTGATTATATATATATATATATATATATATATATATATATATATATATATAATATTTAGGAGAAATCCAATGACAAGGAGGAATGTAAATGCCATGAAGTCTTCTTTAATGCGCAACGTTTCGAGCAATACGCTCATCATCAGGCTAGATAATAACAATATGAAATTAGAATCAATAAATAAATGTGAACAAGACAAAATAATTTCTATAAAACCTATTCATTAAAAGCAAATTTTAAAAAGACTAAAAGAAGAGGGATAAATTCAAAGTTATAAAAATTTACATATAAAATTACAAGAAATTTAAAAGCTATTTTTAAATTACATATAGTAAATTTGAAATTAGTACACTGGAATAATTAACACTAATACAATGGAATAATTAACACTACGAACCTTTCAATGCTGGTTCCGAGGCACGAGTAATTTAAAACAAAACAAAACAGGAAACAAGCTATGGGTTGGGCGGTTGGAGAGTTATAAGTTAGGGGAGGGGGGATTATAATAAATTGGGGAGGGGGGAGTGGGGATTATAAAAAATTTAGAGGGACAGCTGAGGAATCCACGTTTAGAGAAGGGGTCAATGTTTTAATATAAAGAGATTCCAAAATTCTAAGTGAGTTAGGACAAGAATTACAACCGAGAATTTTAAAATTATCTAAAGTGACATCAGTTTTACATTTTATACTATGTTCCCGAATACTGGAGGCTTCTTTTTTATTTAAAATTTTACCTGTTCGGCAACTTATTCCCATATGCGAATAAAATCTAGCCCTGAGGGAGCGCACGGTGCTGCCAATATAAGTACCAAGGAGACACCTTGGGCAGGTAAATAAATATACAACACCGCTACGCAACGAATCAGGAGTTCGATCCTTCGCTTAGAAAAAGCTACCTAAAGACATTTTGTTAATAAATATAATGCGAAAATCAGTATGATAAAAAAAATTTCTTACCAACTTTGTAAATTTAAGTTTAAATTCTTTATTCATGGGACGCATTTCAGGTACCAGGAAATATTTTATATCTTTAGGCACTGAAATACAGGAAAGTTGAGGGCTATAAACATTATTTAAGAAAGATCTTATTAGTTTATCTACATATTGAACAGGAAAACTATTATTGGTAAAATATGATCTTAAATTATTAAATTCATCGTTTAGTAAGGTAAAACTAGAGGTCAAATTATATCCTCTGAACAAGAGAGTTTTAATACACGACATCTTATAGTTAAAATCAGTAAAACTAAAGAAATTCATGCCCAAACCAGTAAAAGTGGGTTTCCTGTAAACTGATGTAGTAATAGAATCACCTTTTTTCGAAATTAAAAGATCTAAAAAGGGAAGGGAGCCATTTTTCTCAGTTTCCATTGTATAAGTTATATTGGGGTGCAGAGAATTTAAGAAGTTAAAAAATTGTTGCGCTTGTACAGCATTATCAAAAACAGCTATCGAGTCATCAACGAAGCGTCGATAGAAAATTGGTTTACAATGGGTGGGAGATTGTCTAAAAATTTTCTATCGACGCTTCGTTGATGACTCGATAGCTGTTTTTGATAATGCTGTACAAGCGCAACAATTTTTTAACTTCTTAAATTCTCTGCACCCCAATATAACTTATACAATGGAAACTGAGAAAAATGGCTCCCTTCCCTTTTTAGATCTTTTAATTTCGAAAAAAGGTGATTCTATTACTACATCAGTTTACAGGAAACAGACTTTTACTGGTTTGGGCATGAATTTCTTTAGTTTTACTGATTTTAACTATAAGATGTCGTGTATTAAAACTCTCTTGTTCAGAGGATATAATTTGACCTCTAGTTTTACCTTACTAAACGATGAATTTAATAATTTAAGATCATATTTTACCAATAATAGTTTTCCTGTTCAATATGTAGATAAACTAATAAGATCTTTCTTAAATAATGTTTATAGCCCTCAACTTTCCTGTATTTCAGTGCCTAAAGATATAAAATATTTCCTGGTACCTGAAATGCGTCCCATGAATAAAGAATTTAAACTTAAATTTACAAAGTTGTTAAGAAAATTTTTTTATCATACTGATTTTCGCATTATATTTATTAACAAAATGTCTTTAGGTAGCTTTTTCTAAGCGAAGGATCGAACTCCTGATTCGTTGCGTAGCGGTGTTGTATATTTATTTACCTGCCCAAGGTGTCTCCTTGGTACTTATATTGGCAGCACCGTGCGCTCCCTCAGGGCTAGATTTTATTCGCATATGGGAATAAGTTGCCGAACAGGTAAAATTTTAAATAAAAAGAAGCCTCCAGTATTCGGGAACATAGTATAAAATGTAAAACTGATGTCACTTTAGATAATTTTAAAATTCTCGGTTGTAATTCTTGTCCTAACTCACTTAGAATTTTGGAATCTCTTTATATTAAAACATTGACCCCTTCTCTAAACGTGGATTCCTCAGCTGTCCCTCTAAATTTTTTATAATCCCCACTCCCCCTCCCCAATTTATTATAATCCCCCCTCCCCTAACTTATAACTCTCCAACCGCCCAACCCATAGCTTGTTTCCTGTTTTGTTTTGTTTTAAATTACTCGTGCCTCGGAACCAGCATTGAAAGGTTCGTAGTGTTAATTATTCCATTGTATTAGTGTTAATTATTCCAGTGTACTAATTTCAAATTTACTATATGTAATTTAAAAATAGCTTTTAAATTTCTTGTAATTTTATATGTAAATTTTTATAACTTTGAATTTATCCCTCTTCTTTTAGTCTTTTTAAAATTGCTTTTAATGAATAGGTTTTATAGAAATTATTTTGTCTTGTTCACATTTATTTATTGATTCTAATTTCATATTGTTATTATCTAGCCTGATGATGAGCGTATTGCTCGAAACGTTGCGCATTAAAGAAGACTTTTCATGGCATTTACATTCCTCCTTGTCATTGGATTTCTCCTAAATATTAAATTGAAGCTTTGTAGAAGCAAACCGCATGACTATATATATATTATATATATATATATATATATATATATATATCACACATATATATATATATATATATATATATATATATATCGGGGCTGTGCGGGTCTATCACTTTCGGGTCGGGTCCGGGTCTGGGTCATTTTTCTAATTTACTTTCGGGTCCGGTCCGGGTCCATGTCCGGGTCATTTTTCTAATTTACTTTCGGGTCCTGGTCCGGGTCCGGGTCGAAGCCGAAAGTTCACTTTCAGGTCCTGTCGGGTCTTTCAGTATATGACCCGGGTCTGGATCGGGTCCATTATTAAAAGTGTAATAATTATAATCTGGTATAGGATAGGTAATAAGACTGGTACCGTAGCTACATTAACATGTTCTCTGAAACATAGTAAAACATTATATGGCTATACTGTAGTAGCCTAACCATATATATTAATCCGATTTTGGAAATGTTTGAAAGTAGGTGTATTAATTGTATTAATATTTAATAGTAACTAGGTATAGTTATACATGCATTGCTAAGGGGCAAAGTACGATGTATGATTGCTCTCTTCAGCCCCCTTATTCTAAATTTTAATTAATTTGTGAAACAACATCCTATATTTTTTTGAGTGAACTCAAATGGAAAGGCGACAGTACTTAATCATATCAGACCCGTTGTCTGTTGCAATGGATACAACTTGTGCAGACCCCAAGTCGTACTCGGTTAACACAGACTGAATGGTTTGTTTCAAAACATCTATGAAATTAATTATTTATTACTGATTTAGATTTAAAGTAACATTCTTTTATATACTGTAATATTGTACGATATATATATGATACACACAGACCGTGCATGGAACAAGGAACTCTTCTGGGATAATTAAATCCACTATAGTCCGAATAAGTAATGGTAAATGACAAATACCATAGTTTTTCTTTTTCATGATGCTAGCCCGACGTGGGCAACGGGTCACTCGCAAAGAGGTCCCATAAATATAGCTTCCCTCACCAGCTATCTGCAAAGCAGACAGGATCCAGCTTTGGGACATGGATCTAGGGTTTAAAGCAGCCTAGCCCTGCTACATTTAGAACCTCAATATAAGCAAAAGACTCGCTGTCTTCACGTCAGATTGAATACATTGAATACATCTTTGATGTATTGAATCTGACGTGAAGACGGCGAGTCTTTTGCTTATATTGAGGTTCTAAATGTAGCAGGGCTAGGCTGCTTTAAACCCTAGATCCATGTCCCAAAGCTGGATCCTGTCTGCTTTGCAGATAGCTGGTGAGGGAAGCTATATTTATGGAACCTCTTTGCGAGTGACCCGTTGCCCACGTCGGGCTAGCATAATGAAAAAGAAAAACTATGGTATTTGTCATTTACCATTACTTATTCGGACTATAGTGGATTTAATTATCCCAGAAGAGTTCCTTGTTCCATGCACGGTCTGTGTGTATCATAAAAAACTCAGGGGACCATTCTGAGTTCATTCCCATATATATATATATATATATATATATATATATATATATATATATATATATATATATATATATATATGATCAAAAGTATTCGGACACCCCGGAAAATCCGCATTTCTGCAAATATCACCTTCGCCGAAAGGTATGCTGGGAAAAAGCGTGGCGAAGCTATAATGCTGAGGTGTTCTGTTAAGTTATCAGTAACTGTTGTGAAGCCATGCCGCGCGGACGTGAACTCTCCGAGTTCCAACGTGGACTCGTCATCGGATTTATTTAAGTAACGTTTCTATACGAAACATTGCAGCCAAACAGGATATACCAAAGTCGACTGTAGCGGATGTTATCATGAGATGGAAGCACGACGGTGCAACTAACGCGCAAAAACGTTCCGGACGACCACGCAAACTGACGGAACGTGATAGAAGAAGTCTGGTACGACATGTCAAGAAGTCCCGCACGTCCTCTGCCGCTTCCATCGCTGAGGAGGTAGGAAGAGCATCCGGTACCTCCGTTAGTACTGTAACTATCCGCAGAGAGATGCACAGACTCGGTTATTATGGTAGAGCAGCTGTACACAAGCCACTGATTACAAAAGTTAATGCCACGCGTCGTTTGGCCTGGTGTGTCTCCCGTCGTTCCTGGACCGTGGAGGACTGGAAAACTGTTCTTTGGAGCGACGAGTCGCGGTATTCATTCTTCCAGTCTGATGGGCGTGTTTGGGTGTGGCGACAGCCCGGAGAACGGCTTCTTCCTGACTGTGTACGTCCAACGGTGAAGTTCAGTGGAGGGTCCATCATGGTATGGGGTTGTTTTTCCTGGCTAGGGCTCGGCCCGTTGGTTGTTATGCCACTACCATGAACGCTGACGTTTATCTCGACGTTCTGGACAATTCGGCCCTCCCTACACTGTGGCAATACTACGGAGATGGCCATTGTTTGTTTCAACAGGATCGAGCTCCCTGCCATACTGCAAGGCGTGTGCAGGACTGGTTTCGTGAAAATAAGGTGGATTTGTTAGACTGGCCTGCTCAGAGCCCCGATCTCAACCCAATCGAGCATATGTGGGACGAACTGGAGCGACGGATACGAAACCGCACACCACGCCCGGCTTCACTTGCATCAGCTCTGCAAGAGGAATGGCGAGCCATTCCTGCACAGACTTACCGAAACTGGTGGAAAGTATGCCTCGACGTGTTGACGCTGTAATAAAAGCAAAGGGTGGACCTACTGGTTACTAAATGCCATAATAAAACCATTTTTCCCAAAACCATGCGGTGTCCGAATACTTTTGATATATATATTATATATTATAATATATATATATATATACATACATTCAACTGCAAAGAACACGCAGTATAATAACGAAAGAACGACGCTTGTATAGGAGATATTCCGCGCAAGACGAGAGAGAGAAAACGGAACAAATATATATATATATATTTGTGTGAAATGTAAATAATTTTACCTGTATGCGAGCAGTGAAGTTCCTTGACAGCCAATGTTTTCACTTCAATTTTGTTTTCAGTCATATTGGGCTTGAATACCTAAAAATCCTCTATCTAAGCGGCTGCAACAATCTACTTTTAAATGAAACATTTTTTTCAAGAAGTATTTTTACTTATTTTTTTTTCAGCTATTGCTCTAGCGAGAGTCAAAGTAGCAAGATTTTTTCTGTTCATGTTCATATTCATTGCAGACAGTGGCGGTTCCTCATATGGGCAATATGGGCAGCCGCACAGGGCGGCATTTGTGGAGGGGGGCGGCGCCTGCAAAAAAATAAAATAAAAATAAAAATAAAAATAAGAATAAATAAATAAAGAAATAAATAAAAAATAAAATAAAATAAATAATAAAAGATCAATAAATATATTTTTAGTAATAAAAAACCATCTATTGCATTTTCCATAAACCTTCCCATAAAAGACGTAAACAATGCAAAATGCTTCCAGATTAATATTATTGGGAATAAAGGCCCATACTTTAACATATGTAATGTTATTTTTCTGGGTTTGGTTAAATAGTGAAATGTATATTATTTATTACAGAACGAATCTTCACACTAAGCCACTAAGGTCTGTCAAATAACCGCAAATGGATAAAGAAGAGGTCAAGCTATCAGGTGCTCAGTTTAGAAAAAAGAGGAAAGAAGAAGAGGAGAAACGAGCAAAAGATAAAGGTATAGAGCTATGTCATCTACTCTTCACTGCTATATTGCACTGCTATTTTGTGATATAGCTTTCTGAGTCATTTGAAGTGTACTATTATGTATATAATTAGCCATTAACCAAGGAGGTTGTATTATTCATTTGTTTCCTATTCTAAAAGTTTAATAAATTGTGCTTAATAACATGTTAAATTAATTGTACTAGCCTATTCATGCATTGGTCTGTTATGTTCTATTTTACTATTTGCAGGGGCACTTTTGAAATATTTTGGAACACCCTCTGCCACTAGCCAGGATGAGAAGCCGTCTACTTCTGCCATTATTGAGGCTGAGGAGCCATCTACCTCCTCAGCCTCACATATGTCTCCACAAATGCAGTCTGATCCTGAGGATGAAGACCCATTTGCTTCTACTTCTCCCCGGCAGGACTCTTCAGGTGAGTTTGTGTGCACATATGTCTGTGAGTGTGTGCGTGTATGTGTATGTGTGTGCATCCCTGCAAAGCATTTTGCAAACAGTTATAAATTATAATGTTATTATCACTGGGTCTGGGTTACTGGGTATGTGTGGTGTTTCACCACCATAATTCCATAACACCACCACCATAACAAAGTGCTGTGAATAATGTGTTATCTAACTTAGGTGTGTATACTAATGAGTAATGCTCTTGTTCTTTCTATTAGAAATGCCTGGAGCAGAATCGCCTCCTGAGGATGAGTCTCTGTCCACCGACCCTGCTAACTGGCCTTCAGTTCTGACTGAGAGAATTCGGACACAACTGGTTTCCAGGGGACCAAGTCAAGTACCATCTGACTTTGTATTCCCTAGAAACGACAGTGACGGAAGAAGTTTCCACCATCAATACTTCAGGAAGTCATTGGTTAGTGGGGAAAATATAACCAGAAGTTGGTTGGTCTATTCCTTAAAAAACAACAGCCTTTTCTGTTTCTGTTGTACATTATTTTCCAAGAGGAAAATAAATTTAACAAGTTTGGGACTCTCGGACTGGAAGCATGCAAGCTCATTGCTCACATCACATGACAACAGTTCAGAACACCTAAATTCTATGAAAATCTGGAAAGAACTGGCAGTGAGGATGAGAAAGGGGGAGACCATTGACAAGCAGGAGATGGCACTTCTGGAGGCTGAGAAGTTGAGATGGAGAGCGGTGCTGACACGTCTCACTGCTATTGTGCATTCTCTGGCAGTTAGGAATTTGGCACTAAGGGGACATACAGAAAAATTGTTCTCACCATCAAATGGCAATTTTCTGAAAGAAGTTGAACTGATGGCACAATTTGATCCTATAATGCAAGAGCACATTAACCGTGTCCAAAAAGGGACCTCCAGTCACACCAGCTACCTCGGCCACCACATACAAAACGAACTCATTGATTTGTCGAGCAGCAAGACCATTTCAGCAATGGTGAGCGACATCAAACAATCAAAGTTTTTTTCAATAATTCTAGATTGCACTCCAGATATCAACCACACTGAACAGTTGTCAGTTGTGATTCGGGTTGTGTCACTGGAGGGGAAGCCCCATATAAAGGAACATTTCATGGGGTTTTTGGAGGCAGAGGAGTCCACTGGTCAACATTTGGCATCTCTGATTCTGAAGAGACTGGAGGAGCTAAAAGTTCCTTTCATGGACTGTAGAGGACAATCATACGACAACGGGGCCAACATGAGGGGAAAAAACAAGGGTGTTCAATCCAGGCTCCTAGAAATTAATCCCAGAGCTCTGTTTGTTCCATGTGGGGCTCATTCTCTGAATTTGCTTGTGGCCGATGCTGCTAAGGGATCTATTGATGCCACAAGTTACTTTGGCATCTTGCAGAAGCTTTACAACTTGTTTTCAGCCTCCACACAACGATGGGCCATTTTGAAAAAACATGTGAACATCACATTGAAGATGTGGTCTGATACAAGGTGGGAAAGCAAGATCAAGAGTGTGGAGCCCCTGAGATATCAGGCAGCTGCAGTGAGAGATGCACTGATCGAGGTGAGGGACCACACCAAAGACTCTGTAATAAAGGTCGAGGCTCAATCTCTGTCAGAGGAGGTTGGGTCATACCGCTTCGCCATTTGTTCAGTGGTGTGGCATGACCTGTTGTGCCAAATTCAGCATGTGAGCAAGCAGATGCAGTCTCCTAGCATGCACGTTGATGTTGCAGTAAATCTCCTAAAAAAAACAGAGAGAGGTCTCCGCAATTACAGGGCAACAGGTTTTGTGGCTGCACAAATGGCAGCCACAGATATCTGTGAACAAATGAATGTGGAGGCTGTGTTAAAACAAAAACGGCTGAGGTCCACAAAGCGGCACTTCTCCTATGAAGCATCTGATGAGCCCTTGATTGATGCTTTGAAGCAGCTGGAGGTGACATTTTTCAATGCAGTGGTTGATGCTGCAACATCAGCCATTCAGGAAAGATTTTCCACGTTGGAAATTGTGGGAGAGAAGTTTGGAGTGCTGACACATTTCCAAAATCTCACATTTGAGGAGCTGACAGAACAATGTGTGAACCTTAGTACTACACTACACTTTAAGGGACAATCTGACTTGGATGGCAGAGAGCTTGCACAGGAGCTGAAGAACTTGCCTGACTTGCCATCAAAGACCATATCCTTGCTTGAACTGCTGACATTTATCCATGAAAGGGAGCTCTCTGAAATATATCCAAATTTGTGGACTGCTCTCAGAATTGGTCTTACTCTTCCAGTCACTGTTGCTGAAGCAGAGAGAGCTTTTCAAAGCTGAAGCTCATCAAATCCTACCTGAGGTCAACTATGTCACAGGAACGCCTTACCGGTCTGGCCATCATCAGTATAAATCATACAATTGCTGAGCAGATTTCATATGATGATTTAATTCATGACTTTGCATCAAGGAAAGTAAGAAGAGTCAGGCTTTAGATGGCAGTTGTGCTGTGGTGCAATTTATTTTGTTTCTTGTTCAAAGTGTAGCATAATAATTACCCTCTCTTAAGTGTCTTATTCTATTTATGTGATAGAGCATTTGTACAATTTAGAAATTTGATTCTCTAGTTTATTTATGGCAGTTGTGCAATTTAATTTGTATTTTTCCTGTTCATAGTATCATAATTACATTCTCTTAAGTGAGTTATTCTATTTACGTGATGAAGGATTTGTAAAATTCAGAAATTTGAATCTTTGTTTTGGTTCTGAAGTTCCAACAATTAGTCCAATAAAAAGTTATTTTGTGAAAGAGTTATGTCTGTCCTTTATTTTGGGGGGATTCGAATGTGTGTGTGTTGGCGAACAGGGGGGGGGGGCGCTGAAGGTGAGGTTCGCCCAGGGCGTCATGTAAGCTAGGACCGCCACTGATTGCAGATAGAAATGGTTCAACCAAAATTTTAAATCCAATATCTTCTACAATGCGAAAAGGCCGGCAGTCTATTGTCACCCACGAAATAAGGCCATTTTCTAAAGTTTTCTTATGAAGTTGCGGGTGAACTCCAACTTTAATTTGTTTAAAAAAGTTTTTAACACTAGTTTGGCCTCCATTCATTCCCTTGGTTTGTATTTGAGTTTTCGAAGTACTGCTAGTGCTCGGTAGGCTTTTCTCATGATCCTCAACTTTACGATATATGTCTGGGTGACACGATTTTAGGTGTCGCTTTAGGTTTGTCACATGATTGCCACTATACACTTTTCCACACTTTTCAATTTGGCATGTAGATGTTTTATTAATATTATTATATTTAAAATATTCATTTGTAAGGCGAGTTTTTTTGTTACCACTCCCCACCGATAAAAGACCTTGTAAAGGCATTGCAAATTCAAATAAATAGCAAACGAGGCACTGGAGACCAACCAATGTACACAGTACACAACTCACAAACAAACAATAAAATATATTAGGATTAGGCTATTCTTCCGTCATCATTAACTCTCCACTTCCAGTGAATCATTTGGAGGGTGGAGTGATAATTCAATTCATTGTTGCCAAATCTAAAGGCGCACACATAAATTTTGGAAACTAAAAACCCGGCTGTGCGGGTTCTTCACTTTCGGGTCGGGTCTGGGTCTGGGTCAATTTTAAAATTCACTTTCAGGTCCGAGTCCGGGTCCGGGTCTTTTTTCTAATTCACTATCGGGTCCGGGTCTTATTTCACTTTTGGGTTAAACCCTAGTCTGGGTCCGGGTCCAACCTGCCAGCCCTGATATATATATATATATATATATATATATATATATATATATATATGTATATATATACACACAGGGTGGGCCGAAAGTCTGGATCCATAGGAAAATATTTATTTTAATACATAAATTACAACAAATGGTAAATACTTAAAATGAATATCAACTTTAACTCGTAAATGCGTATCCGTGATAATGTACAGTGGTTCGTACTCCAGTATAAACAACAAATTATAACAAATGCTCAAATTGGCGGCCTCTGACATCGAGACACTTAGGGATGGAATTTATAATTTTTAATAATTCTTCGAATTGACGTTCTCGAGATGCGTGTTTCATTTGATAATCTTCTTGTTGACTTTACTGGACTATTCGTTAAAGTTTCACATACCATTGCAGAGGTATTTTCATCAGTTGCAGTTTTTGGACGACCAGAACGCGCGTCGATCATGTACACTTCCTGTTTCTTTGAAACGTTTAAACAACTTGCCAACAGTCGCATGTGTTACTGGATGCTTATCAGGATGATTTCTATTGAATTCGGTAGCAACTTCTCTGTGTGTAGCACCCTGTCTTGCGTACATGTGCACAAGTTCTACCCGGTCTTCTGTTGTTAGATTCGAAGCCATTTCTGGGCTGAAATAAAAAAAGTATTTGAGTATTTATACTGGAGTACGAACTACTGTACAGTATCACGGATACGCATTTACGAGTTAAAGTTGATATTCATTTTAAGTATTTACCATTTGTTGTAATTTATGTATTAAAATAAATATTTTCCTATGGATCCAGACTTTCGGCCCACCCTGTATATATATATATATATATATATATATATATATATATATATATATATGAGGGTACCTAAGCGCCACCACAGGCGGAAACGTGTTTTTGATGGATATCACTATTTTCACCCTTCCTCTATCACGTGGTTTGGGTTATAATGACCTTACGACACTAGAAGTAAGGTTGAAAACCTTATGAAGCGAATTACTTTTTTCACCTCTATCGCCAGTCAAAAGTTCACCCAAATTTCGGGCATAAGAAAATCAAAAAATTTAAAAAAATATATATAAAATATAAAATATGAAAATCTATTCCAAAAACTCATCAACATCTTCATTAGCATACTTAGAACTCTAATTTTGCCAAAATGAACGTTCTAGCTCAATTAATAACAGAGATACTATTGCGAGAATATTGCTGAACTTTGGAGGCGATTTCTGGCGAATTTTAATTTTGGCGCTTAGGTACCTTAAGACGCGAGACCCCTCAATTTTATTTATATATATATATATATATATATATATATATATATATATATATATATATATATATATATATTTTTTTTTTTTTTTTTTAAGTTCAGGAAGAACCGATTCGCCTCTATTTAAAAGGGCATATCTCAGCGGAAAAACAAAGAAAAAGTGAGAGGAAAGACAGAGGAAAAAGAAAGGGTGGAGGGGACAGTCGAAGTGGAAAAAGACCAAGGATGACAAGGACTGCAGGGTCGAGCCCCATCATCCTTGGGTGCTAGGGCCGGGAGGGCGCACGTGAAACCTCCAGGAACAAGCACGTACAAACGAGCACAAAGAGCACGAGCTTAGAACCCCCTTGCGGGGATATATATATATATATATATATATACATATATATATATATATATATATGTTAAACCCAGACCGTGCATGGAACAAGGAACTCTTCTGGGAAAATTAAATCCACTATAGTCCGAATAAGTAATGGTAAATGACAAATACCATAGTTTTTTCCTTTTTCATGATTTTAGCCCGACGTGGGCTTATTCGGACTATAGTGGATTTAATTTTCCCAGAAGAGTTCCTTGTTCCATGCACGGTCTGGGTTTAACATATAATGTTCTCAGGGAACCATTCTGAGTTTGTGTATATATAATATATATATATATATAATATATTATATATATATATATTATATATATACAGGGTGGGCCGTAAGTTTCCATACATAGGAAAAATTAAACGTTTGTTTTTATGTTTCAGATACCCTAAGAATATGCGTGTAAGATCTTGTTTACTGATGAAGCAAATGTTTACGTCAATGGAGAGGTTAATCGGCAAAACATACGTTATTGGAGTAATGCTAACCCTAACTGGCTGAGTCCGACGAAGATGCAAGGTGCCGGTAAAGTGATGGTGTGGGCCGGGATATGGGGTGACAGAATTATTGGACCAATTTTTTTGTCAGTGGAAATCTTAATGCCGAAAGGTATCTTAACATGTTGCAAGAAGAGATTTTCCCATCCCTGCTAAACGAGGAAGGTAACTTCCCAGTTTACTTCCAGCAAGATGGAGCTCCACCTCATTATGGTCTTCACGTGCGTCGGTATTTGGATCAGCAGCAGCAGTTTCCGGATGCTTGGATTGGTCGGCGTGGTCCTGTGGAGTGGCCTCCCAGATCCCCAGATCTCACCCCCCTTGATTTCTATCTTTGGGGGCACTTGAAGGCCATGGTGTATCAGGAAAAGATACGAGACATAAATCATCTAAAGGAACGTATCACCAACGCCATTACAAGCATAACGTCAACTGTGCTAATGCGTGTTCATCAACAGTGGGGAACACGTATTGAAATGTGTTTTCAAAACAATGGCAACCATGTAGAGCATATTATATAAATAAAAATGGTTGTCCATAAAAAAATGTTTATTTTTCATATGTATGGAAACTTACGGCCCACCCTGTATATATATATTTAGGGTGTGTCTATTTCATGAAGTTTTGAAATTTATATTGGCCAGGTTCTTATTGGGTTCCACTAAAGAAAAAAATGATATTTGCCAATTTTTAGAAAAATTGGAGTAAATTTAGGATTTGCCCAAGGCTCAGGAAAATTATACAATTAGACATAATTAGCAATATTACAATTTTCAAAATGAATGTTACAAAATGAATTCCTTAACAACCAAATATGATATTAAAACAAAGAGAAACACTTATAATTGTTCTATTTACTGCTTTTGAGCTTTCGGAAATTTGTTCCGGTGGTACTCAACCATTTGCAGGACGAATTGTTTCTGCTGTTCATCTCTGACCAGTGATTCATTGAAAGACTGCATGAGGGAAACTCCCCTTTCTGCCAAGTCATTACTCACTCGTAGGGCTGAAACGACATCTTTTGCCTCATTATATGACTTCTCTGCCTCCCATTGTTGCGGGTCAAGGTCTGAAAATGCTCCATCCAATTCAAGGATCTGGAAAAGGTTCTTGGTGGAAGTGGTATAAAAGTCGTGTAGTGATTTTGAAGAGAGATCATGTACAAGAGGGTGTCTTTTTGGAGGTTCATCAGATCCTTGAATCTTGCGCATATTCTGGACCATGAGTCGTTTTTCATCGACGGTGACTGAATCATCGAAAAGACTGAGACCCACCAATGTTTCAGACAGATACCAAAGATGTCGAGAAAATGCCGTGAAGGCGACGACCTCCGAGACTTCCTTATCTGGGTAACTGTGCAGCGCCTTCAAGAATTGAAGATCGTTCCGTGGGGCTTCATTTGGTGATGGACAGGAAAACCAGTGCTTGATGTACACCGTAGTTGTGAATAGTGCCACTCGATTTAAGTGCTTCCATACCGTTTGAGAGTATGATTGTCGAGATGCCCTCATTATACTTTGACGCTGTTGAATGGGAAACTGGTCTTTAAAAGACACATCTTGATAGCATATATTGCACGTGCCATCCAACGCGCTCGGTGAAATGTTTCTGGGTATCTGAACTTTTTCCTTTCGGTGGTTCTCCTCCTAGAAAGATGACTGTCAGCTCCAAAGTTCTTCGTAGTCGTCTCTAGGATGTTTAGTGCTCAGTTGCTGTATGGCAAAATTTATAACAGTTCCTCTAACTCCTTCAATGCGCTCTGCTACTTCGGCATCCTCCAGAGCCGTGCGATATTTTGTTTGGTCAATCTTTGGCCAAAAGTTGCGAAAATGAGAAAAGATATCAATATTTGGAGACTTAGCAGCATCATGTAGCGAAAACACCTTTGCTAAAACAACTTCAGACACATGATGTCGACAGGCAAGGTTTAGAAGATCCTTCTCTAACTCACTTTCAAGTTTCATACAAACACCACCTTTCAAACCTGTGTTAGATGCCGTTGTGTCGAAGCACATAGCTACAATTCTCTGTTCAAGACCCCAGCTTCTGATCTCAGCCATGCAAGCTTCTGCCATAACTGCAGCTGTGCCTGATGGCAGTTTGGGTATAGCGAGTAGCTTGGTTATATCCTTCCCAGAAACCATTATCGGAAGACGATCCACAGATTCTCGCTCATTTCCTGTATAGTCCGCCATTATCTTCCCATCCCAGTGCAAAGTTAGTGGCACTTGCGAGTTGAAAGATTCTCTGATCTCAGATGCTAAGGCTGCACGTCTACTGTATCTCTCCTCGCTCGGTATATTGCAGATGAACTAATCATAAGTTCACCAACTGGTGCTTTAAACTGATTGGATGTAAATGCAGCCAAAGCAGAGAAAATGTATGAGGCATTCCTGCTGCTTATTTTTGTGCGATCTAAAGCTGCTGCTACATCCTGCGTAACTACAGAGATGGTTCCCTTCCGTCGCTGCGGCGGACCTGAAGATGTTGATAGCTCAGATTCACTTTCGGTAGTGTCTGAAGGTGAAGATTCTTCACTTGACGATTCAAGAACTGCAACCTCATTCACTCTGTTTCTGCACGAACCCGTTCCTCACGATCTGCAACAGCTATTGATCTTTGTAAGGCTTTGGCCTCTTGCTTTGCGAGGTTAACATCAATGCCTGACATGAAACCACGTCGTCCTTTTTCACGTTGAGCTTTCAGAAACTGTCGATCCTCTTCTATCATTATCATAGTCATGGCATCTTGATGTGCAATATCAAAGAGATCATCCAACAAATTTTTGAAAGTTTCACGATTTCTCTCTTCAGTTGTTGACATTCTTGATATACGCTTCTTTAGGTTTTGCCATTCCTTGTGAAGACGTCGTAGCTGATCCCAGACATGATTCTTCGCCCTTGTTGGTATCCGTGTATGAAAATCGAACAACACTTTTAAAACCTCACCACGTGAAGGTAGCTTAGAAGGATGAAAGTGGTCTTCTGTACCACCAATCAACCAAATCTTTCTTCTTTCTTGTTGCCTCCGCCATTTTACCTGTAAAGTAGAAAAAAAATAATATCTGAAATAGTGACCGAATAAAAACATTCACTTTATTGGACTGATAATATTAATGAATTAGCAGCAAATGTCTTACTCGTCGTTATATAGGTAATTATTCTAAGGCAAAAAAATAAAACACCATAACAAGTCGATATAATTGCCCTGATAATTTCTTATGGCGATGTGCACCTGTAACCGTAGTCTAAGAATAAATTTAGTTAAAATGAATATTACATACAAGCCCGAAGTATTAAACATAAGGCTTACGCAATAAATTAAAATACATCTCACAACCACAAGAAAACTTAAAAGTGAAACACAAAAAAATTTATATGCTGAAAGGTTAAACTAACAACATATTTTAAAACGGTTGCGATGTCACAAATCCAAACATATCTTGAAATAAAACCAGTACACTAGGCACACCGTCGCCATAAACTAATCATCGACACAAAACATTTGCTTCTCAACTTTGATTGCATTGGGCAAGTCCTAAATATTTTGATATAGTGATAAACTTCATATATAGAGTTTTTACATGAGGTGGCATGATAATTCGACCTGGCCGATGTAAAACATTGCTTTTGAATTTCTCACTCTATCCTTAGACACACCCTAATATATATACATATATACATATATATATATATCCCCGCAAGGGGTTCTAAGCTCGTGCTCTTGAGTGCTCTTTGTGCTCGTTTGTACGTGCTTGTTCCTGGAGGTTTCACGTGCGCCCTCCCGGCCCTAGCACCCAAGGATGATGGGGCTCGACCCTGCAGTCCTTGTCATCCTTGGTCTTTTTCCACTTCGACTGTCCCTCCACCCTTTCTTTTTCCTCTGTCTTTCCTCTCCCTTTTTCTTTGTTTTTCCGCTGAGATATGCCCTTTTAAATAGAGGCGAATCGGTTCTTCCTGAACTTAAAAAAAAATATATATATATATGATACACACAGACCGTGCATGGAACAAGGAACTCTTCTGGGATAATTAAATCTACTATAGTCCAAATAAGTAATGGTAAATGACAAATACCATAGTTTTTCTTTTTCATGATGCAAGCCCGACGTGGGCAACGGGTCTCTCGCAAAGAGGTCCCATAAATATAGCTTCCCTCACCAACTATCTGCAAAGCAGACAGGATCCAGCTTTGGGACATGGATCTAGGGTTTAAAGCAGCCTAGCCCCACTACATTTAGAACCTCACTATAAGTAAAAGACTCGTTGCATTCACGTCGGATTGAATAAATCAAAGAAAAAGGGGTAACTATTATATTTTTAGCCAAAACCAAAACTTAAACCTCAACTGGCAGAATTGAGCGTCCACTTTTCAAGGCACATGAAACGGACATGTTATGTGCCTTGAAAAGTGGACACTCAATTCTGCCAGTTGAGGTTTAAGTTTTGGTTTTGGCTAAAAATATAATAGTTACCCCTTTTTCTTGATTTATTCAATCCGACGTGAATGCAACGAGTCTTTTACTTATAGTGAGGTTCTAAATGTAGTGGGGCTAGGCTGCTTTAAACCCTAGATCCATGTCCCAAAGCTGGATCCTGTCTGCTTTGCAGATAGTTGGTGAGGGAAGCTATATTTATGGGACCTCTTTGCGAGAGACCCGTTGCCCACGTCGGGCTTGCATCATGAAAAAGAAAAACTATGGTATTTGTCATTTACCATTACTTATTTGGACTATAGTGGATTTAATTATCCCAGAAGAGTTCCTTGTTCCATGCACGGTCTGTGTGTATCATAAAAAACTCAGGGAACCATTCTGAGTTCATTCCCATATATATATATATATATAATATATATATATATATATATATATATATATATATATATATTAGGGTGTGACAGTTGCCCCAACTTTGTCCTTCAATCAATGCTGTTCAAAATTTTGGTGTTGCATATTGACATAAAAAATACCCACGTGCAATTTTTTGAAGATTCATGCATATTCGAGTGAGCACCAGCAATTTGAAAAATAGCGATTTTGCTTATACGGCATACGCGCCTATATATGAGATTACACAACCATCATAAGGCATATTAACACAAATCATTTGCCTGTCTTAATTAAAAGCTGTTATCACTAACACAAAAAAGTTAATCATTCTTATTCTCTCATGGTACATTAAGGGGTTTTATCATATATTCACAAGGTATTATTTCTCTAGAGCAAGAAACCATGATTTCTCTTCGGAAACAGATGATCGTTTGCGCTGATTAGGAACGCGGAGTCTGTCATTTTCAACTACTTGAAGGACTTCTTGAAAGCGCTCCTCATCCCTGGCAACATTAAGAAAGTCATGGCAAAGTTTTACACCACGCTCTGCAGCCTCATTGACGACCTGAAGCTTGTCCACAACCCGTTTCATGTTCAGGTAGTCGTCATGATCCGCCCATTCACTGGCTGGACTGTGGAGAAACTGATAGGACATGCCTAAAATGGTGAAGAACCGGCTTGAGTCAGGCCCAATTAGGTCCACCAGGGCAGTGCCACTTTCTGGGACAGGGGGAAGATATGGCTTTCCATAGCCCCCATGATTGAGCCCCACTCTCTTAGTAACTTCAATGCCTTCATGGTAAAGAAGGGCATTCCTCATCTCCTCTTTTGTCCTTTCTTGTACTTGGGACGAGAACAAAGCCAGTGGGGCCAACTCCTCAGTTAGGTACCAAGTGTGTCTACCGAGTGCCACACGTGCTTTGTCAACTATTGTGGCGTCATATGGGGCAAATTCAGCCAAGGTTTCGACCAAATTCAAGTCATTCAGTGGCGCACTTGCTGGAACGGGGCAAACAATCCACCATGGGACATAAACAGCGACTGTGAACACAGCAAACCGTTCTAACTTGCTGATTTGACTTTTAGTCACAACCTCGGCTTTGGGAAACTGCTCTTTGATCTGGCCTGACAAAAGAACAGTCTTGAGGGTATAGAGCAGTTTAGCCATCCACCTTGCTTTGTGAAGTGCGCCGGGGTAGACCATTGTGAAGTTCACTGGCTCGGATCCTTTAGTTACAAGCAGCAGACAAAGCTCTACCAGCTCCTTGTAGTCGCCACGTGTAAATGGTTGGGCTAGAGATTCACGGAAGAAGTCAGCCATCTCCTGCTGGCGCTCCTCAAATACTCCAGGCATTGCGGGGTAGTAGTATTTCTTTTTTCATTGTACGCCAGTTGAGAGAAATGGTTCTTGAACCTAGAAATGCAATTATTGGGATTATTGTATTTCGTACTAATCTATAATATTGTTTTAGGGGTATTAAGATTGATATGATCGATCATTTGCTTGGTGTTAGTATATCTTATAAGTCTAATAAAAGAAATTCCACTAAATTTGTTCATTAGATAATAATATTCCTTGTTATTTTGTAAAGCTTATGACTCACCTCTGGAAAACCATTATGTTTGGACTTGAAGAGCCCTCCACTTTCAAGCAATCCCAGCAAACACCTAGGATGACTTCGCCCACATGCCTGCGACAGGCGCACCAGAATACGGCACGCTCTAATTCCTTTTGGAGGGAGACGCAAGCAGCTGTTTTTTGTCCTGAAAAAAAATGTAATTGTAGTTTAAGACCACCATTTCAGGCACGTGCTTTTTGCAGATTTCTGTTAAATCATTCACTGTATTTTGGTATTAATGTCGTGATAAATTCACGCTGATGTTTGAAATAGGTTTACCTGTATTGGATGAAGTTGTGTCGAAAACCATACCAACGACATTCTGTTCACACTCCCAATCGACCAGAAGTTGTTTGGTTGCTGTTGATATCAACTCTCCTTGAACCAGGCCAGCTTTTTGAGTCAAATGCGGAAGAGGTGGGACTCCAAGAAGCTTTGTGCCATTGACACCAGACACAAGAATGGGCAGGCGGTCATCAGTGCCTTTGGAATCCAGCGTGTCCATAAGTTTACCATCCCAGTGCACCAGTACTTTGTCTGATGGTTGCCATTCATCCATGATTTTTAAACTTATTTCTGACACGATGGAAGCTCGGTATCGGTGGGCCGTCCTTGCATTTAGACTCAGCTTTGATGTATCTCCACCCATGGGCGCCCGCAGGATTTTTTCCAAGGGGGGGCAAAATTTAATGTATTAATAGGTAGGGACCGGAGCAAGCAAAAAACTTTTGACACCTTAGGAACCAGCAGGTTAATTCTAAGCAAGTTTAGTGTTGCATTTTCTGTAATGGAAAATGCAAATATATATTGTATATACATACAATGCACATGATAACAATCATTTATTTTATTTATAACAGAAACATGATAGAATGGCTGCCACGCACTGCATGCAGCCAGGTGCTTGAGTTGGCGCTGCCAACTTGGCGGGATAATTTTAAGGGGGGACTTCTGAACAAATAAAAAGGTAGCAACCTTTTATCATGCACACATAAAAATTTTCACCCTTTAGGAGGCAGTTGGATACTTTTCAGCAAGTTTAGGATATAAATATTTTCTTAGAAAATATTTAATATATTTTCTTGGCATTTCCAGGGGGGGGGCAAGCGCCCTCCCTTGCCCCTACCTGCGGGCGCCCATGTCTCCACCACATGCAGATACAAGGGAGTACACAATTGCACTCAGCTGGGTCGGCGAGATGTTGTTTCGAACACTGCATGAAACAAGTTCTGCCGACTTCAGAATATCATGGGGCACAAAAATTGAAACTCCCTCTTTCACTGTTCTCCGATGTTTTCTCTTTGGTTCAGCAGTGCTGGCCTCATCAATGTCATCGTCCTCATCAGAGCTAATAGGTGAATCAATATCAGCCTGTACATTCTCAGCATGATCACATTGCTCTCTCTCTTGTCGCTTCTCTTCTCGCATCTGCCTTTTCTGAACCTTTTCTGTGAGTACTTTGTTTACCCCAGAGTAGGTAGCTACTCTGTCACTTAGCATGCTTTTCATAAAGAGTATGTCAGTATCGATGGCATCTTGTTCGGCCTGAGTTTTCCCCTTTTTCGCAGCCGCCATATCTTTCAGCACTGTGTTCTTATAAAATTTCATCGTCAGGCTCAATTCTGATTTAAACTTCATAATTCCAGGATCATCAGCCCGTCTTCTATCCTCATTCTTTTTCATAAGCATCATGTAGTCTTTGTCATAGTAAGTTTTAATCACTCGGCCAATATTGTTCCTGCCTGTAATGGTCGGGACATTCGCCTTCTGGTAATGCAAAAGCACATTGTCAATGGTGGCAGATAAAGCCTGGTCCCAATGCATATCTCGAAGGTTTGCTAACAGACATAGTAAGACCTGCCTATTAGTTGGCAGTTTGCAGCCCTTTATTTCCTTTTCTTCTTCTCGGGGTACGGTGCCCAATAACATTCTGACATACTCATCATCTTGCCGTGTATCCATGATTAAATTCTCTATTCACAACATCAAATCACTGTCAAGGAAAAGAAAAGAGCATCATTAAAATTAAATGCAATAAAATAATACGTGGAAAATTTGTGGGTCAGCGTTCCAGACCCGGAAATGAAAATCTGATAAAATGTGCTATTTTCACACTTATTTATGAAGTTCATAAGCTGAAATAGCAATACTTGCTGGTACGACGGTGCTAGCTCAAACATGCACCGATCTCCAAGAAAATTTACAGGGGTGTTTCCTAGATAAATACACAACACTAAAACTTTGAACAGCATTGTAGGACCATTTTTTGATTTTTGGAGGGCAACGGTCACACCCTAATATATATGTGTGTGTGTGTGTGTGTGTTTCTACCTCGTGGTGTACGGGCGTTTTTCTTTCCGCTCTGTGTAATATCGAAATAACTAGTGTTTATAAGTTCAGCGGTAAATTCTATCTTATACCAGTGTGTGTATTTAATACCAGTGAATTCGCGATAATAAATTATTAAGTGAAAGCCGGTGGCATATAGCTTGCACAATAAAAAACATCAAATTGAAACATAAATTTAAAACACTTCGAACGGAAAAACAGCTCTGAGATTGTACACTAGGCCTAAGAGGGAAAAAGGTCAGTGCCATAAAACGAAGGTCGAGTTATCGCGAGAAATTTGAGAAGTAAGAAGAGGAAAATAAAGGCGAAAATGGCAAAACATACGAAGAAATGTGTAAATTGCAAGAAAGTCAGAAAATTGAAAAAGCCGCATATCAACGATTGCAAAAATGAAGCAGACCAGACCTCGGGCTTAAACTGCATTCTGTGCAATACCTTTAAGCACTACGAATGCATGAACTTAGATAAAAAAGACAGGAAAATGGTAAATAGAATAAATAACAAAATCATAGGCCTTTGTGGTTTCTTATGCGTCAAGTGCATGGAAAACAATATAAAATTAATACAGAGGGGAACACAAAATGTTGAAATAGAAGAATCAAGTACAGCAGTTTTATCGACAGAAAAACATGAAACAGAAAACGCCTGCACAACCGAGAAGGAAAAAGAAAGCACACTACAAGGAGGGGCGAAAGCAGCCTCAGAAAAAGAGGTACCCACGGCAGAAGAGGGAGATACGAAATACACGCCGAAGAAAACAACCCCACTGAATAGGGAAGAAGTGGTGGCGAAGCAGAAGAAGGAAATCGAATCACATAAGACTCAGAGGGAATTTAAACGACGGGCCATATGCGAATATTATAAAATAGGTGCGTGCAAATATGGCTCAAACTGCATATACAATCACCCTACAAAATGCTTCTATATGATGAGGAATAGGAAGTGCAAGTACGGACCAAACTGCAACTTTTTTCACCCTCGTATGTGCAGACAGTCAATTACTGAGAAAAAAATGCTTGAACATAGAGTGCCCACATTTTCACATAAAGGGTACGCAAAGAAGAAAACGGGAAGGAACAGATCATATTCGACATAGAAGAAATAGCAAGAGTAATGAAACATATTTTTTAGAAGAAATGAGGATAATAAAAGCTCAGCTTGCCCTTCTAACAAGGAGAGCCAGAACGCCGCAAACATATGCACCACAACATTACGCACATCACCCTCCTATTCAACACCACCCAGCAATAATACAACAACAACAGTGGTATCACGGGCCGCAACCCCAATACTCCCAAATGCAGCGGCCCAACCAATAACACCAAACAGGAACCGACATCGACCAGGAAACGACCATCATTTAGGAGAATCGAACACGAAGATTAGAAACCCTGTAAATGTATTATATACAAATATACAAGGCCTCTATACGGACCATGCAGACTGCAAATTACAATACTTGCAAAATTTAGCTACGGAAACCAGCATAGATATCATATGCCTAACGGAAACACACTTACACAAGTGCGAAAAAGGCTGTGAAAACTGCATCGAGAATACTGAAATAGCATTGCTGGACTACAACATATACAGAGCAGATAGAGTGGCTAGACGAGGAGGAGGGTGTTGTATCTACGTGGAAAAACACTTACACACGTGAAGTGAGGGTAAAGAAATCAAACAGCACAGTTGAAGTTATTATATTAGAAGTAAAAGAACTGAACCTAACCATTATGAATATCTACAGACCACCAAACACCACAAAAAGTGAATTCCAATTTGCTACAAATGAAATAAAAAACATATTAAAATTACTTGAAACTCCAGCAACAAATATTCTTATTTTCGGAGATTTTAATTTCCCATTCATATGGAAGAAAAATGACGAAGTTATACAGGGTGTTTATAAAGTCCCTATCTATTTCAGTGAAAACGTAGGAAAAAGGGTAAAATTCAATAACAATATAATAGAAGGCATACATTTAATGAATACTTAAGCATATGATTCTACATGAGCACCATCAGAATCTCTACAAAGTTCGAATGTCAGCAGCATTGCGGAACACATTTTGGAGCATGACAGCGGTTATTTTTGAAACTGCTGTTACGATACGAGCACGTAAATCTTGCAGATCTGGATCCCTCGTTTGATGGACGTTTGATTTGATAAAGCCCAATGCAAAGAAATCCAAGGGCGTTAGGTCAGGAGATCGAGCAGCCCAGGGGCCCGTTGCCTCCACATCCGATCCACCCATTTGGAAATCGTTCATTTAGGTACTCCCGAACAATGTTTGCGTAATGACAAGGTACCCCATCTTGTTGAAAGACGACGGTGTTTAAAATGCCATCTGAATGAAGCTGGGACATTTACGTGCTCGTATCGTAACAGCAGTTACAAAAATAACCCCTGTCATGCTCCAAAATGTGTTCCGCAATGCTGCTGACAGATTCGAACTCTGTAGAGATACTGATGGTGCTCATGTAGAATCATATGCTTAAGTATTCATTAAATGTATGCCTTCTATTATATTGTTATTGAATTTTACCCTTTTTGCTACGTTTTCACTGAAATAGATGGGGACTTTATAAACACCCTGTATATGATGAGAAGTTTCATGGCAACATTACTAAAGATGACAGAACCCAAGCAACAATGCTATTAGATATTATGGAACATTACGCCCTTACCCAGGAAATCGGTGAAGCCACGAGAAAGGAGAACGTTTTGGATTTAATCTGGACAAATAACAACGAGATAATAATAAATATAAAAGTATTGCACACAAAGTTCTCCGACCATAACCTCATCGATATACAACTGAAGTTAGCACCCAGAGATCCGAAAACGCATCCTAGAGAGGCAGATGGAATATTTGAAGGCTTAAACATAAATTCAAAGAAAGTAAATTGGGAAAACGTAAATAAAGATTTAAAGGAGGTAAATTGGGAATTGCTACTACACGAGAAGACTCCACAAACCTATAAACCTATAATACTGAAACATATTCCAGAGAGACAGGAAAGAAAACGTAGCAAGCTCGAGAAAAAATCAGGACTCTATTCAGGCAACGAAGACAAACCGTAAAACATCTCCACAGATGCAGAACTGATGCAGACTCAAACTAGAGAGGAAACTTGGCGAAATAGAAATGGACCTAAAGCAAACATTCATACATAAGACAAACGAGGAGGAAAACAAGGTAGCAGAAAACATAAAAAATAATCCAAAATACTTCTACACTTTTGCGAAAAGGAAAATGCAGTGTAAGGAGAGTATTGGACCGTTGATAGACGGGGAGGCCGAATACACAAATGACCTGAAAGAAATAAGTGAACTGCTTAGGAAACAATTTAAATCTGTGTTTAGCACCCCTAAGTCCGAGATGGAAGTGAAAACCCAGACGAGTTTTTCGACATAGAGACAGATCAACCAAGAACAAATCCAGGCACAAACCTATTAATGGACTTCGAGTTCACGGAAGGAGATGTAATTACGGCCTTATCAGAGATGCGAGACAATTCAGCGCCAGAGCCAGACACATGGAGTGCCACATTCTGAAGAAATGCAAAGAGAGTATTGCAAAACCGCTATACTTATTATGGAGGAAATCACTCGATACAGGACAAATTCCACTCCCCTTAAAGAACGCGAACATTGCCCCCATATTTAAAGGTGGTAACAGAGCAATGCTAAAAAATTATCGGCCAGTGGCTCTCACCTCACACCTTATAAAGTGTTTTGAACGTATAATTAGGGGCAAAACTACCTACTACCTACAAGAAAAAGACTTATACAACCCAAATCAACATGGCTTCAGGGGGGGGGGATAGATCATGCCTGTCACAGCTACTAGACCACCAGGAGAAAATATTAGGAACATTGTGTCGAGGACAAAACATTGATGTAATATATACTGACTTTGCTAAAGCCTTCGATAAATGTGACCATGGAATCATAGCACACAAACTTAAGGATACAGGAATTACTGGAAAGCTAGGAAGGTGGATATTTAATTTCTTGACGCAAAGAACGCAAAGAGTGGTGGTAAACGGAGTTAAAGCGGAAGTCTCGGAAGTCGTGAGCTCTGTCCCACAATGGACAGTATTAGCTCCCTTGCTGTTCATAATAATGATTGCAGATATTAAGGACAGTATTGTATCATGCTTCGCAGATGACACAAAGATATGTAAGGAAATATTGAACGAAGATGACATAAGAAAACGACAAAACGACATTGAAACATTATTCCAGTGGGCAGAAGACAACAATATGAAGTTCAACGAAGAAAAATTCCAACTTCTAAGATATGGTAATAACAAAGAGCTACAGAAAAAAGGGTACAAAACTCCGCAAGCCAAACAGATAACACCAAATCCACAAGTCAGGGATCTTGGGGTAATAATGTCGTCGGATGCAGACTTCAGAGAGCACTATAAAATCAAAATCACAACGGCTAGAAAAATAATGGGAATCATCTGGAGGAGCTTCCGCAGCAGAAAAGCAAACATCATGCTCAAATTATGGAAGAGTCTAGTCCTACCAATAATTGAGTATTGCTCAGTACTCACAAGCCCACACAGAAAAAGAGACATTGCGAGCATTGAAGCTATACAAAGGACTTTTACGTCTAAGATAGAGGAAACGGAAGGTGAAGACTACTGGTCTCAACTACAATCCCTGGAACTCTACTCTCTTGAAAGAAGGCGCGAGCGGTACACAATAATATACATATGGAAAATACTTGAGGGCTCTGTCCTTAACCTCAGAAATGAAATAGAAACAAACTGGAATGAGAGAAGAGGCAGATTTTGTACGATCCCAGCTGCGGTGGGACAAGGAGCCATGAAAACGAGGATGGAAAATACCCTCAGAATACGGGGCCCAAGCTTTTCAAAGTCCTTCCAAAAGAAGTGAGGAATCTCCAGCACACCGACCTAAATAACTTCAAGAACCAGCTGGACCGAGTCTTGTGCACAGTCCCTGACCAGCCATTGCGTGGCTGGCTACGAGGGCAGGAGGAAATCAGAGAGCAATTCCCTCTTTCACGAAGTCGCGCAAATGAGGCGAGATGCTGCAGAGGGGTCGACCGCAGGTCGATCCTGAACCGTCGTTCAAACTCAACAAAAGTAAGTATACACAACACACACACACATATATATATATATATATATATATATATATATATATATATATATGGTGTGTACACACACACACATATATATATATATATATATATATACACACCTTACTTTATGAACCTTATGTTGTTTCGTGCGTTGGTCTCTCTTCACACGGAGGTCAAGCTGGTGGCCCCGCCTCTAGGTCTGGCCTGGTGGAGGAGCGAGTTGCTTTTTTGCGTTCTCCACCGTACATAGCCAGGCACGCCCGGCTCATCTGGTACTGTCCTGAGCCACGCATCCAGTCTTTTCTTGAAGACTTCAACTTTGACCCCCGTTACGTTTCTGAGGTCCTTAGGAAGCTGGTTGAAGTCTTGGGCCCCTGACAACCAAGCTATTTTCCTTCAGGGTTGAGGAGGTCCCTTGTCGGGCCTTTAATTTGGGAACACTACACATTCTGCCTTTCCTATTTTCCAGTGTTGTTTGAATGGTAATTGGGTTTAGTTTTAGGTTTGGTACCAGTTTTTCGATCATTTTCCATATGTAGATTATGATGTACCTCTCTCTTCTTCTTTCCAGTGAGTACAGATTTAGTTTACGTAGTCTTTCCCAGTAGTTGAGTTCTTTGCAGCCATCAATCTTGGCTGTGAAATGCCTTTGCGTTTATTCTAGTTTATTAGTTTCTTCCCTTTTATATGAGGACGTCAAAACTGAGCAGTATTCAAGTTTTGGTATAATCAGTGTTTTTAGCAGGGGAATCATTACGGTCCTGTCCCTTCTCTTGAACGTTCTTAGTACCTGTCCGGCGACTCTTTTTGCTTTATTTATCGCTATCTGATTTTCTGTTTCGAATTTCGCATCATCTGTCATTATTATCCCGAGATCAATCGCTTTCGTGCTTCTCTGAATTTCCTGTCTATCTGGAGCATAATATGCAGTCTGTTTAAGTTATTTTCTACCATATCTCAAGAGCTGAAATTTCTCGGTGTTAAATGTCATGTTGTTGTCTTCTGACCATTTGTATATTTTGTTCGTGTCCCTCTGCAAGGCCTCCACGTCATGTACATCGCTGATTTTTCTATTGATCTTTTTAGCGTCTGCAAAGGATGTTACTATACTGTTGCTGTTTACTCCGCTGTCTATGTCTGTTAGCATGATAATGAACAGGAGTGGGGCCAGTACTGTCCCTTGTGGTACTGAGCTGCGTACTTCCGATTTTGATGATGATATACCTTGAATTTTGACGACCTGCAGACGATCTTTAAGGAAGTTGTAGATCCATTTTCCCACTTTCCCTGTTATTCCCATATATTTAATTTTATGTGCTATTATACCATGGTCACATTTATCGAAAGTTTTAGCAAAATCTGTGTATATAACATCGTAGTTGTCATTGCCTTTTAATGCATCTAGGATATTGTTGTAGTATTCTATTAGTTGCGATAGGCATGATCTACCTGATCGGAATCCATGCTGATTTTCATTGAATCTTTCCCGTGTCTCTAGGAAATCATAAATTTTCTCTATACACACACACACACACACATATATATATATATATGTTATAATGTTTCAGACCAACAAAGACCCTAGGATCCACTCATGGCTGGTCTACCTAACTGTGTTCGTAATTGTGTATTGTAGATGTGCTCCGTGGTGGCGGAGGGGACCTACAATTTTACGTGGACTCCGAACCACCACGCCTTATTTTTACTACCTTAAACTATACCCAATCTATCAACATATGCGTCTAATCGATTTTTAAACATGTTTATAGACGTGCTACTAATTACTTCTACCGGCAAACTATTCCAGCTATTTACTATTCTATGCATAAAAAATTTTTTGCCAACTGCTGTCTCGAACCTTCTACTTGTCAACTTGCACCCGTTATTTCTAGTCCTATTATATTGAGATATTTCGAAAAAGCTATCTCTATCTACGTTATCGAACCCATTCATAATTTTGAAAACCTGGATTAGATCACCCCTTAACCTCCTAGTCTCGAGTGTAGTCAATTTTAACTCCTAAAGCCTATCCTCGTAAGACTTCGACTTAAGCGACAGAATCATCTTCGTTGCTCGTCTTTGAACTCTTTCGATTTTGTCTATATCTTTGCGCATATGCGGATTCCAAAATTGAATCGCGTACTCCAAATGGGGTCTAACTAATGATTTATAAAGAGGAACTATAATATCGCGCGATTTGTACTCAAAATTCCGAGCTATAAAACCTAACACTTTGTTCGCTTTATTGACCGCTGCTGTACTTTGTTTCGCTACTTTTAAATCACCAGTGACTATAACTCCTAAATCTTTGTCCTGCTCTACGCTTGCTAACTCCTTCCCTGACATACTATAGGCAAAATTACCGTTACGCGAACATATGTGTAAAATTTTGCACTTATCGACGTTAAATCTCATTTGCCCTGTGACTGACCAATCAACGATTTTATTCAGATCTTCCTGGATTTTACCTCTATCTTCGTCATTAATCGCCCTGCCACCCAACTTCGTATCATCCGCAAACTTTGAAACTGTACTGACTAGGCCAACATCTAAATCGTTAATATATATAAGAAAAAGCAAGGGGCCCAATACAGAACCCTGAGGAACGCCGCTCGCTACATTAGCCCAACACGACTCCGCTCCATCAACCACCACCCTCTATTTCCCACCTCGCAACCACTCTTCTATCCAATTTATTACTACACCCCTGATTCCATGAGCCTTAGTTTTTTCAATGAGTCTTTTGTGCGGTACGGTGTCAAACGCTTTTTGAAAATCTAAATACACTACCTCAACCGCCCGATGACTATCGTAAACTTCAACCACGCTTTGAAAAACTTCTAAAAGATTAGTTAAGCAAGATTTGTTTCGCCTAAAACCGTGCTGCGTATTTCTAACCAAGTTATGCAATTCTAAGTGTTCGACTATACGATCCCTAATTATTGATTCCATTAGCTTACCTACAACAGACGTTAAACTGATTGGCCTATAATTTCCCGCCGCACCTTTATCGCCTTTCTTAAAGATAGGTGTTACGTTTGCTAACTTGAAATTATCTGGTACGCACGCCTCAGAAATAGACGCATTAAAAATCTTTGTTAGCGGCACAACAATGCTATCTTTTAATTCTTTTAGTTGTATGGTATATATGGAATCCGGTCGGTGATTTACGCATTTTCATTTTATCAATATAGCGCATTACCTCCCCTTCACTAACCACAATATTATCCAAAATATTACCATTATCAAAAGGTATGTTTATGACCGTAGGGATATTCGTTATATCTTCTATAGTAAAAACTGACGTAAAAAATTCGTTCAGGAAGGTAGCCATTTCCTTGTTTTCAGAAACTAGATCTCCGTTAAAATTTTTCAACGGCCCCAAGACACTTTTTCCTGGATTTCTATTGTTGACGTATTGAAAGAATCGCTTGGGGTTTTCTTTACTGTCACGAGCTATGGCGATTTCAATTCGCGCTTGGACTTTTTTATTACACTTTTCGCTTCACGCCTTAGAGATATGTAGTTGTTTCGTAACCACAAATTGTCTTTATCGCACTTATGTAGCCCATAAGCCCTATCTCTACTCTTTATAATGTCTCCTACTCTAGAAGTAAACCACAAGGGCTTGTTGTTTACTTTCGCACGCTTAATTTTGTACGGTACACATTCCTCATTTATAGTCCTAAATACTGTTTCAAACGATTCCCACATTAGTTTTGCGTTAGAGATCCCCATTACGTTTTCCCAATTGACGTGTGACAATTTATTTCGAAATTTACAAAAGTCTGCGTGCTGAAAGTTAGGAATTTTAGTCGAGTTAGCTGGTTTCGAGTGACTTACTGAGAGGACAAACTCTACCATATTGTGATCGCTATTGCTTAACGGTTCTATTACTTGAAGATCAGTGATTAGCCTATCATCCGTAGTAATTACTAAATCTAAAATACTGTCCAACCTCGTAGATTCCCCAACCTTTCGAATAAGAAAGCTATCCTCGAGAAAATTAACTAAACGATTACCTTCCGCGTCTCCCTGCATTGTATCGTAATTCACGTTGGCGCAATTAAAGTCACCCATAACTAAAGCCTGCTCACTACCTATCATTCTCTTTAGTTCACGATATAACGCTTCGTCCGTATCAGCTGTTTGATTAGGAGGCCTATATATAACCGCGACAACAAGTTTGAAATCGTTCAATTTAAGTTCTGCTATAGTCGAATCTATCGGTTGTGGAATTTTATGCTTTACTTCTATAACGTTCGCAATATTACACCGGTCTGCATGAAAATCGATTTCTTTATTTTGAGTTGTGATTCTGAAGCAGTTCGCTGCGTTGAATTCAAAAATGCTACCAGTATTTTTCTATCACCCACAGTTTTAAAGTTATTAGCAAAACAATTTTGGGGCGTTTTGTAATTTTTTACCTTTATCTTTTAATTAATTTCGTTTTTTCATATTTTTCAGGTAGATAATTCTAACATTACGTCTTTAAAATTTTAATCCAGACATATTTTGTTATATTTGTGGTCGGTATGTTGTAAAACAAAGGACAAATGTAACGACCTTCATTAAGAGAGCTTATCATGCTTATTTTGGAATTAAATTAGATCAAGACAAAAGTTGGGCTCCACACAAGTTTTGTCTTACGTGTGTTGCGGCACTAAGGAATTGGAGCAAAGGTAAAAAGAAAAGTTTGCCATTTGGGATCCCTATGGTATGGCACGAGCCTAGAAACCATACCGACGACTGCTACTTCTGTTCTTGCAATGTTAAAGGTTATAATGCAAAGAATAGAGAGAGCCTTCAATACCTAAGTCTTCCATTTGCAATAAGGCCGGTACCCCATGGTCCAGAAGTTCCTATTTCCCGCCCACCCGAGAGTCTGGATCAATACAATTCAGATTCTGATTCAGCTCCAAATCCAGACAATGATGATGTTTATGAACAGCCAACAGCTGACCGAGATCCTCCTAAACCATTAACCCAAGCCGAACTAAATGACTTAGTCAGGGATTTGAATCTGCCTAAGGACCAGTGGTGGGCACCGTTAACCAAAAAGTTAACTTCGTTAACCGTTAATCCGTTAAACATGTAACGGAAGTTACCGATAAACCGTTAACGTTAACTTTTATTATAAAAAAAATGAAAAACACAATATATATATAATTTAATTTTCCCTCTTCTTCTCGTTCTCCATTTGTCCATGAGATGCATGTTGCCCTTCATGAAAATTAGCATATCAAAGTTTTCATCAGACAGGGATGATCTCTTGGCCCTCAGGATGTCCTTGCCCATAGAGAACAAACGCTCCACTGCAGCACTGGAGGGGATGGCTGTGTTGAACTTGATGAACAAGTCCACCAACACTTGCTCACCCAAGAAGGCAGCATCTGTCAGCAAGTCCTTGGAGTTGGTCTCCAGCCAGGTCTTGACCAAGTTCTGGGCCTTGCCCTTGAGTGACCTGTGGCTTCTGCTGCTCTCTTTTGTCTGGATGACAGCACTGAAGAAGTCATCCTCCTCCTCCTCCTCCTCCTCGTTGTTGCTGCCTCCACTGTTGCTGCCCACTTCGTTGGACTGCTGCTTCATGGCCTCCTCGACTGTACCCTCCATGCTTTTCCTCACCCTGGCGACCTTGGTGTTGTCATACTTGTCCAACCAGATGAGGCGAAACCTGGGATGGAAGGCAGCAGCCAGCTGGCATTCGTCATCCTCCAGGAGGGGCCCAAACCTTTTGTCGATGCCTGCCAAAAGTGCGTCGACCAAGGCGCTGCAGTAGACGAGGCCCTTCGACTTCAAGTCCTTAAGCCTAAAGATTGTCGCAGCAACTGTTGGCAGCAGAGTCCCAAGGTAGGCTTGTTCCTCCCCCTGGATCTTGTCGAGTGCTTTGGCCACAGGTGACATGATCTGGAAATAAAACAATGGAGAATTAGTAAATTGTAGAAATTCAAATTTGTATTATTCTGCAATATTATTCTGCTGTATTTTAGTCAATAATATAACGATAATTGAATGAGCAAAACTAAAACGTATCTACTGGCTGGTGTTAAGAAAAATATAACTTTATTGCAATAAATAAATATAGTTGGAATAATTGTATTCTTAAACGTTTACGTAAACAACGCTATTATTGTATCAAGGTCCTGCATTTAATTGTAACCAGAAAAAAAATAAATCGTGGAATTTTCACGAGTCCCGCCCGCTAGTTTATTATTAATTTATAAATATATTACCTTGACATACTCTTTCATTAAGTCGACATCCTGGTCTTTGAAGCTGTTGACCTTCAGCTGGGTCATGACTCTGTGGAGAGCAGGCCTCTTCGTCTCCAGGATTGTGTTCAGGACCACCACAGAGTCATAGGTGGAGTTCCACCTCGTCGTGTTGGGGACAACCAGCCTCCTCCCCACCTCAGCGTAGATGCTGTCTGCTGCCACAGTGCTGCGATCCTGCAGGTTCCAGAGGGCGCGTGCCTTGGCCATGGCAGCCCTGTAGGGCCCCTTGAACACAACTCTAGAAGTACCGCCAGGACATAAAGGGTTAAGGTGAAAACGCTCCCATTGTAAGACATCAATTGACTTAATTTATGTCATCAAAGTGACATGAGAATTGAAATCTTACCTGATCAGTTTTATGGTTCTTGAAATGTATCAAGGAGACTACTAATAAGGTACTCACAGACATATTATAAATATACATGACTTACTTGACAACGATTATTTTTAAATATTCACTAGCACAAACATGTTGCGCAAGAGACAGACTGCAAATGAAACGAATGTAGTTATTTGTTGTAATTGTTACATATATTATTGAAAGTGCCTTAAAATGCTCGTGATATTTCTTGAAAGAAGTCGAAACATTCAACTCAAATGGCAAATCTTTCCGCCTGATTTTACAGTCGACCATGTTTTGCTCAAACCAATGCCATAAATAACTATCATATTTGGTAAGACACAAATTGTGGCGACGGAAACAAATATATCGCCTGATTTTGCACTGCGGAAATGGAAATTCGTTCATCACTATTAACAGTGGCGGATTAATTGCGCACCTGCTCAGCACTGAAAATAATAGAAACTTTTAAACGTTTATTTATGAATTTTTGGGTTAACGGACTTGAGTTAACGGAAGTTAAATGTAACGGAAGTTAATTAGTCCGATAATGATTTTCAAAGTTAACTTAAAAGTTAAATTGTTAACGAAAAAGTTAACTTCGTTAATTAACGATTAACGGATTAACGGTTTGTGCCCAGCTTTGCTAAGGACTCTGCAGAACTTTTGGGGTCTAGATTGCAGGAGAACAATTTATTGGCATCCGACACATACTTCGCTTGGTACAGAAATCGTCAGAAAGACTTCGTGCCTTTTTTCGAAGATGGTCCCTTGGTATTTTGCAAGGACATCACAGGATTAGTGTGCAAGCTTGGCATCGAATACCAAACCAATGACTGGAGGTTGTTTATAGATTCCTCTAAAACCAGTCTAAAAGGAGTGTTACTGCACAACGGTAACAAATATGCATCAATCACAGTGGCCCATTCTACTCATTTAAAAGAGACCTATGATAACATGAAACTGCTTCTGGAAAAAATTCAGTATCAAAATCACAGATAGATATTGTGTGGGGATCTCAAAGTCCTTTGCATGTTACTTGGGCAGCAATCAGGATACACTAAGATGCCAGGTTTCATCTGCGAATGGGATAGTCGAGCGCGTGACCAGCACTGGAAGAGGAAAACTTGGCCTCCTAGAGAGAATCTTACCCCAGGATCAAAGAACATTTTACATGAACATCTAGTTGAACCAAATAAAATCCTCCTACCACCCTTGCACATTAAGTTAGGCTCGATGAAGCAGTATGTCAAAGCATTGAATAGAGAAGGTGAGTGTTTCAAGTACATTTGTTCAAAATATCCAAAGATTAGCTACGAGAAAATAAAGGAAGGTGTTTTTATAGGTCCTCAGATTAGAAAGTTATTGACAGACGATCATTTCCTGAACACAATGAACAATAAAGAAAAAGAAGCATGGCTTGGTTTCAAAGATGTTGTTGAAAACTTCTTGGGAAACTACAAAAGCCAAAATTATGAAAGACTGGTGGAAAATATGCTTAAAAAGTTTTGCGCCTTAGGCTGCAACATGAGCCTGAAAGTTCACTTCTTATTTTCGTATCTTGACCGTTTTCCCAAAAATCTCGGAGATATCAGTGAGGAGCAAGGGGGAACGATTTCACCAGGACATCAAAACCATGGAAAGAGATATCAAGGAAGATGGCATACAAATATGATGGCGGATTACTGCTGGTGTCTGCAACGAGATCAGCCTAACGCACAGCATAAGAAAACATCAAAGAAGCACCGGTTTAGTCGTTATTAGTCAGATCTACCTTCGTAGTCTTAAGTCTTTGGAATAAGTCCTGAAATGTTTGCAAGTAAAAAAGGTAAATATATTTTGTTTCTTTGTTATGTTATTTTTTTATTCTTTCATAAACAAGCAATATGCTTGTCCAAGAGCTAGGAACTATTTAATTCTGCTTTAATTAAGTTTTACTCTATCACCTAAAGATTTCGTGCTACAAGGGGTGTTGTAATACCTCATCTGTCCCCAAATGTTAACCACCCATTGATGGGAAGGGAGAGAGTATTTTGCTGGGAACGGGACTGGTTGTTATATATATTTACCCTACATTATTATGTAAGCGTTACTGTAGTCTATAACAACAAAATTTATGGTTTACCATGTGCAATCCAATGTTGGTCTCGATAAGATGGTTCACATTTGGGGATAAATATAAATGGGGGATTTATGACACACCCTGTAGTAAGAAAACCATACGTGATACGAAAAAACTAACTATATTTTTGAGATCAGCGCACTCAAATTATATAGAATCACCAACTAGTTTGTAAAACTCGAGTGACAAGTTTTCAAATGTGTACTGGTGATCTTTGATATACAACATAACACCACCTCCTCGCCTACTATTCTGTTTTTAACAAAAAGTCTATAACCTCTAATTTGATACTTCCCTACAAAGTCACGTGTTTCAGTACTAAGCCACGATTCATTTATCGCAATTAAATCATAGTCTTTACAAGCAATTAAAGAAAAAATTCGTTTATTTTATTTTCTAGGCTACGAGCATTTAAGGATAGAACCTTCAAATTGTTTGTAATTACGACACTTTCGCGAGCGTAGGGGAAATTTGTGGAAATTATGCTGGGACCGTTCGAGTTACGGCAGCCTGAAAAGAAGAGACAGTATTATGAAATACTCTTCCTAAACGCGCAGCTCCAACGTCATTAAGATGAAGTCCATCTCCGAGGAACAAGTCCCTCCTGCCGTAGATACTGTTCCAAAAATTCGCAAAATGCACTCCTTCCTGTTGGCAAAGAGACTTTAGGTTATTGTTGATATAGGTCGCCTTGCTGTAGAAATCGCTACGTTGGATAATTCGAGGAAGTATACCCGTTAAAACAACCTTATTAGTTTTTTCCTTTAGTCGCTCTAGTAAGTCCCTATACCTAGCCAGCAGTTCTTCCGATCTAGAATTTAAAACGTTATTAGTGCCACCATGATAACATACGTTGTGTACTCAGAGGTTCCGTCTGTAAAATGGTCAACACTATTAGTTATATCCTCCACCCTTGCACAGAAAACTTATTGTTTGTTATTACTAGTAGACAAGTCTTAGGTTTTCTCAATGGGGCTCCATTATGCACTCGAACGAAGGGTTGGGAACTAGGGGAAGAGAGAGAGCTATTAGTACTATTTATATTATTAGTAGAAACTGAGGCAGGAGGGATCGTAACTGGAGTCTCAAGGGATTCTAATTTTGCCGTCAGGAGCATCACGCTTTCTTCAAGCCTCACTCTAGCTTCCCTCTCACGTTCTAACTCGTTCCTCAGGACTTCCATGCTTGAGCGCCACCTGCAAACTAATTGTTCATTATTATTAGCCATTGTAAACGCGTAAGTGGCAAATTTCCCTACACAGCGACTGCAAGTACTTGACGGGGGTGTCATGCTCTTAATTAATTAAAAAACAAAAAACGAGCGTTTGGAAATTAATAAATTACAACGTAGGTCTCCCGCGTGCTTAATGTGAGGTCACCTGCGCAAGCCCGCAAAAATGTTCTTGAAACGCAGAAACAGGTTCTTGTAACACAAATTTATACTAAATAAATATATACTTAATTAAGCTACAGACGAAAGATCTGTAAAAGAAAAAGTATTAATAAAACTTATCTGTCCGCTATTCGACCGACTTTTTTCTTTCCGTTTTTCCTTTTTCCCACAGTGGGTGACCACACACTACTTGATCCCCCGAAGGAAGGGAAAATGACCTTATGAAACCTCGTTTTCTGATAGATTTAAAAAAAAAAAAGGCAAACAAGGGAATTTCAACCTTATGAAATCTCGTTTAGTAATAGATTTGGGAAACAAACAAGGCAAGCCACGTGCACTAACCTTGGTTTAATCAAATAGTACAGTAATGAATAAAGTCAATAAATGATATATATTAGTTAATGAATAATTAGTAACACGAAGTAATTTAGTTGAGAATGCACCAAGCACTATTTTTTTTAAAGACACTTCAACGAAAACCACTTATTCAATTGGTAACACTGGACACTCGATAAAACACGTCTATATCTATATATCTATATATATATATATATATATATATATATATATATATATATATATATATATATATCAGTGGCAGGCTGGCAGCTCGTGGTCTGAGAGGGTGGGGAGGCCCACCAATAATTATTGCTGTTTTATTATATTGTGCAAGGATAGTTATATATGACATATGCCCATAAATAAATTACTTAAATTAAGATGGCTTAATCTGTACAAAATTATTCATAATATAGATACTACCGCTAAATTACTAACCGTTACTAAATTAACTAAACAACATGGAGTAAAGTTATTAAAATATCAGAAAATAAAACGAAAAATCATCAATTGGTTTTACTTACGTCTCCTACTTGAAAAGAAGATCAATTCTCCTTTCTTTTCCAGCAGCAAACCTATTTATGATATTTTCATACCAGCAAGGTTGATTCGATAGCTTTTGCATTGTACTCATTTTTCGATCTCTTCGCGTGTTCATTTAGCTGTTCAAAAATACTGAACGCCTGTTTAGATAACTGTTTAACACAAATATCATTTTGAATGTGCGCTTTCGAAATGGAATGTCTCTCCAAGCTCCTTGCCAAGTTCTTCCAATCACGAAACCCTTCGTCACTCCATACATTTTTTTTCACACCAACTAAAACACAAGACCAGCAAAACAAACCGTTTTTTTGCAAACTTCCACACAGCCACTTATATCTGTCATACCAATTAGATTTAAAACTTCTGTTTTTGCTCTTATTTATTTGAACACAAAATATGTTTGGAGTTGATCTACCTTTATTTAAAATGTATCTTTTATTTTCTTCGCTTCTTCTAACAAAAGAAATGTCCAATAGTGAAACGATTATGTCAGTAACTTCTTCCATTTTGAAGGGTTAAGTTCACACAAAGAATATAAACTCTGATATATTGACTTCAAAAACTTACAAATAACATAACACTACCATAACGTAGCTTTTAAAAACGTACAAATAACAAGTTAACACTGACATACCTAAGTTGGGTACACTAAATCACATATAAATAACACTAAATTCACTTATAAAGAGTTGAATGACAACGTAACAGGTTCGTGTAAACAAAATATAATAACTAAATAAAAATTCAATTTCACGTGTATTTAGCAATAATTTTGACTCCGAAGATCTGGTTGCTAGGCAACAGCCATTTAACTCCGCCCACTGGGTAGCCATGATAAAGCTCGCGGAGGATTTATGATTTTGGGCCTCCATTTTACGAATTCATGCCTTTTGACATGGCAGAATATAAGTGTGGCATCAGTGCGTTGCCATGACAACCAAGAAGCTGAAGGGAGGCTTTCCTGAATACTTCTTCCTTTCGATTTCTCGTGCTGAATTTTACCATTATAGCTAAAGGTTACAGTTATATTCAAGGGGGGAGGGTGATTCTATTCAAAATTAAACTTGTAACAACTACATTCGAAGGGGGAGGGTGATTCCATTGCTAATTAAAATTTTTAACTTAAATTATATTAAAATTTTTAAATTTTGCAATTTAGGAAAAAAATATTTATAGCCTGTTGAAACCGAGGAGGGAAAAAGGAAAAAAGAAACACGAAGTCCGAGCACTTTCGTGATATATTCACGAAAGCGCTCGGAATTCGTGTTTCTTTTCTCCTTTTTCCCTGTGGTTGTTTGCTTATACACACACAATATATATATATATATATATATATATATATATATATATATAGTATGTGTGTGTGTGTGTGTAAAAATGAACAATGAATAATTCTTATAAAGGGTGATCCAGAGAAATGGGACCCAAAAGAAACCCCTGTAACTCTTAAAGTATAAGTCCTTTTATAAAATCATACGCATCATTCGAAAGAGGATAGTTACAAGTTTGTGCAGGATTGTATAGGTTTTGACAAGACAAGACAAGATACAAAACAAAATAAGAGTGTTAGTTAAAACTAACCCTTCAAGATGACTGCATGGACTGTGGAACAGCTGCGTTTCATAACTGAGCAATATTATGAGCATGGAAGAAGTGTAGTTTCAGCTCTTAGAAGGTGATTTTGACATCTGAAAATTTGTCTTGAAAGATCTTTGAGCTGAAACTACACTTCTTCCATGCTCATAATATTGCTGTTATGAAACGCAGCTGTTCCACAGTCCATGCTGTCATCTTGAAGGGTTAGTTTTAACTAACACTTTTATTTTGTTTTGTATCTTATCTTGTCTTGTATTGTCAAAACCTATACAATCCTGTACAAACTTGTAACTATCCTCTTTCGAATGATGCGTATGATTTTATAAAAGGACTTATACTTTAAGAGTTACAGGGGTTTCTTTTGGGTCCCATTTCTCTGGATCACCCTTTATAATCAATATTCATTTTTACATAAGAACCAAAATCGCCTAACGCGAGTTTGGATAAAAAATTTATTTGTTGCTTTCTATTTTTGTTTCAGTGTCACAACCATGCGACCTACCATTTCTATGGTTTAAGTCGTATCCATATTTCCATTTTTCATTTGTTAGAGGATTTATTATAATTAATTATGGTTTTTATGTTTGAATGTTCATTTTTACACGAGAAACCAAAATCGCCTGAGCGAGTTTGGATAGAATTTCGATTTGTGCTTTCTATTGTGATATTCTATTATGGTTGTCTTGCATCTAACCCTCGTCCCTAAATTTTATTAGATTATGCATACACATTGCATATATAACAGGATTGGAACCCGTAGTTGTACTTCTTAGTCCTTAATACCCACTCTTTGTTTATAATTCGTTTCTTTTAAATCCTCCCAAATAATGACTTACACTGTACGTATGACAATTTAAATAACTATGACGCCATAAAAGTAACTTCATTTCCTTCACGTTTCCATACCTTGAACACTGAATCACGTGTTTAGTATGTAGACATCTTCCGTATTCAATGTATGGTAAATTCTTTAATAATAATAATAATAACTTAATTTTCTATAAGTCATTATTTTTATGTTTTGTCCTGTCTGGTATTATGTAGTATAAATATTATTATTCGACCATATTCATCCATACGTCCATATCTTATCTTGACCGTTATCCTATATCAATTTTATTAAATATTCATTTTTACTCGTGTCAGTCTACGAAATGTGTACAAAACTTTATGTATCCGTACCTGTTCATTCAAAGTCGTGCAAATAAGCACACCGGACAAAAAATTAGTCACCCCTCAGAATGTACCTAATAACGTGTGACGGCGCCTCTGGCCTTGATAACCGCACGAATCCGGCGAGGCAGAGACTCTACGAGGTTGTGCATGTACTGAACATCAATTTGCTGCCACTCGTTCATCAGCCGGTCCCGAAGTTCCGCCAGAGTCCGTGGGTGTCTATTCCTGCGCTTCACTTTCTGTTTCAGCCTGAACAACACCTTCGACGCATTCAGGATTAAAGGCTTCATTGGACCTGCGATGTACTCGTCGCCTCCCATCATTGGAGAACAAACAAAAACGGGACTCATCGGACCAAATTACACGTTTCCAATCTGCCGCAGTCCAGTTTTTGTGCCTCTGAGCCCATTTATAACGTGCCAATTTGTGACTTGCTGTTAACAGCGGCCTCTTCCGTGGTACCCTGCTCCAGATGTCCATCGCATGCAGTTCTCGTCGCAATGTCCGTTCGGAAATTGGTCGCTGGAGAACCTCATTGGTTTCTTGGAGCAATTGTTCTCTGGTTTGAAAACGATTTGCAGTTACTAGACGAGAAACATGGCGGCGGCCCCTATTGTCGAGAATTGTTTTCCGGCCACAGTTACGCCGTCGATTGTCAGTTGATTGCGAACTACACCACTCTTTGTAAACTCGCTGGACAGTACGCGTTGACACACCAACAAATTGGGCTACTTCAGACATTTTGTGTCCGTGGGCTCTGCCAAACACGATGGCTCCTTTTTGCCACTGAGTAACGTCTGCCTCACGACCCATTTTGCAGACTATATCCAACACACACTTTGTTCTTCACCACCTCACGAAACAGATCTGATCCTGTATGCTACGTCACCGCTACTTGTCACTTACCAATGCTACATCAGCGCCCTCTGTGTGACCTTGAACTTCCTACTATCGGTGCTATTAGAGGTGACTAATTTTTTGTCCGGTGTGTTTACGTTCGCATGTATTTTTTTTTCCTTTTAAGTGCGTTCACCCCTCACAAGATATTCATAAATGCCTATGTAAGTGGTCAAATTCCGCTAACCACAGCAAAAGCGAACGCTTCTGAGATGAATACCTCCTCTCACTCTAATTCGAATTTATAGAACATTATTATGCGTGTTATGTTATTATGTTATATATATATAATATATACACTGTATGTGCCCGTGTACTTTGTGTTATATTCCTAACATCTTAATTGTCTATAAATATGAAACACTGTAAAAACAAAACAAAGCTATAGTTAACCGTTTAATTGTAATTAACTGTAATACTTTAATATAATGTAATTAATGAAACTAATTAATGATAATTTATATTGTAATTAATGTACTTTAATTAACGATAACAATTTAATATAATGTAATTAATGTACTTTAATGAAACTGTAATTGACGATAAGTGAATGTAAATTAATCCGTAATTGTAATCATAATTGTTGTAGACCAAAATTACAGTGTACTCAGTGATGTACTTAGATTGTACTCAATGTAATTATGTCGCCCTTTAGAAATGTATACTCGGCGAAAATACGATTTTATTTTTTTTTAATATTTATATGGAAAACTGATGAGTGGGTAGTTGGGAGGTAACGAAAATGGTTCACTGAGTAGGTAGGTAGTTAATCTAACAATCATTAAATTCCTTTTATGTCAATAACTGGGTGGATGAAACCAATTGGTTGCTCACCAGAGTTATTCTCCACACTAGTATTTATATACTGTGTGGGAGGAGCGTGCTCGGTAATGGAGATACATTACCGCTAAACCAACCGAGGAATAAACCAAGACAACGCTGGTACAAGAAGCCACGCGAAGAGGAGAACAAAGGGAGAACGAAAACGAAGAACGGGGCGAGAGGACGTACCAGCAAAGTACGCTCTCGAATGAGACAACCGGAGAAGGGAGAGACTGTAATAATTAAAAGTAAGTGACTAATATGAGTTTTAACACCAAACAGTTAAGAACATTAACTTAAGCTGGGTCAAACAAGTTAGGCCTACATTGTGACCTAAGACCCAGCATCAACTCAGCTTAACAAAGGTGAAGGTAGATTGCCCTAACCTAATCTTGTGAGGAATCCTACTGTGGACCTCAATTTATCTGCCCGCTCTGGACCATTTCCGGAATCTCTAGGCTGACCCCTCTAGGCTAGACTTGATCTACTCTATAGTTAGACTGGAGATATAAGGGGTGGGTTAATTGTGGACCAATTCATACAGAGCATTTTTCGCATTAAAAAATCTGATCATGTGTTTAAAGGGGGAAACAACCTTCAAACTGCACTCCCCCAAAATTTAGACTTATTTAATTCTTGTATTGTAAATTCAATCACTCCCTTGTTAGCAGCCTCTCAGCGAGGAAGGGGCAGAGGCCCCTTGCCTCATTTTTTTTAGATTCCGACCTGAGCCATGGTCGAAAGAGGTCGAACCTCTACCCCTGTAAATTCAGAGCACTACCTGTACATTTTTAGAAGTAAATTACAGTGAGAGAAACTTTTTATTTTTCCCCGTCGAGTTCGAGACAACCCAAGACTAGAAAGAGAAGAATTAACAAGTTGCGACCCTAGCAGGGTGAGAGAAAAATTAGATTATTATAGAAGGAAACTATCGCGATAAATATCCGTTGCTGCCTCCCAACCAGAACCTCCGTCGATTCGAACCACCCAAGGCCATAGACGGAGGGGTTAACTTTAGAGATGTGCCGATACCAAGATGTTGGCCGATACCGATACCAACAAATGGCCGATACTTTGCCGATACCGATACTTTTTGATTAATGCTTAATCTGTTAAATTATATAAAAAAATATAGTTACTTTTATTTTAATATTAGAAATAGGGGAAGTTGGAGACAACTGTTATAGGATGAAATTAACAGTTCAAAAAAATTCAAACACAGTCATACTGTCGAAATTGAAATAGAATATAGTTTTATGAACTTTTATCCAGTATCCACCTGTTTGTTTAGCTCAGGAGGCAGGACACCGGGAGCGCAACTTCCCGTGCAATGCTGAGCTGGGGACAGTTTCCATGACCTCAACTACCAAGCATGCCCTTGAGAATAACAATATTCTTGACTAAGTTGACTTGTTAATCTGCATTGTGTGAATAATAAATAAAACACAAAAGATAACGTTTTCTTCCTTTAATCACAAAAAAACTAAAATTTTGAACAAATTGCAAAATGAAAAATTCCATTGTAAGATACTAAGATATAAAAAAATAAAATTTCCAATTTTCCAGTAAATAATTATTATTAAGATTAATAGAAATTAGAAACATATGGATAATTAAACATTAAATATATTCTTAATATTTAAAATCGAAAATTCGTAAGTTGTAGTGAAGGAACATTAACATTTCGCCTCTTTCTGCAGTTAGACGATTCCTGTGTGGTGTAAATATTACCCCCAGTGCTAAACAACCTCTCACTTTCAATTGATGAAGGGGGAGAAGACAGGTACTTTATGGAAAACTGATGTGTGGGTAGTTGGGAGGTAACGAAATTGGTTCACTGAGTAGGTAGGTAGTTAATCTAACAATTATTAAATTCCTTTTATGTCAATAACTGGGTGGATGAAGCCAATTGGTTGCTCACCAGAGTTATTCTTCACACTAGTATTTATATACTGTGTGACAAGAGCGTGCTCGGTAATAGATATACATTACCGATCAACCAACCGAAGAAAAAACCAAGACGACGCTGGTGGAAAAAGCCCCGCGAAAAGGAGGACAAGAGAACGAAAACGAGGAACGGGGCGACAAGACGGAACGAGAGAAGGGAGAAGGACAAACAACGGAAAAAGATCCCCACCAGCAAGTACGCTCTCAACAATTAAACAAAAGGGGAAAAGGGACTCTCTGATAACTAGCAGTAACTAGTAAGTGACTAATTGTGTTTTTAAGCCAGTTAGAAGTAAACGCATTAAATTAAGCTGGGTCAGACAAATTAGGCCTACATTGTGGCCTAAGACCTAGCATCAACTCATAGCTTAACAAAGGTGAAGGTAGATTGCCCTAACCTAATTTGGTGAGGAATCCTACTGTGGACCTCAATTTATCTGCCCGCTCTGGACCATTTCCGGAATCTCTAGGCTGACCCCTACAAGGCTAGACTTAATCTACTCTATAGTTAGACTGGAGATATAAGGGGTGGGTTAATTGTGGACCAATTCATACAGAGCATTTTTCACAACTTATTTGCAAGACGGCTTAATGTTGGAAGCGTAACTGCATTCTGTTTCCACCACTTTAAAGGGTCTCCATCCCGTGATTGTAATTCCAACATTTGATACTTGGTCAGTTCATCTTTAATCAGAAATGATGTTGTGCAGTGGTTCTTATTCTTAGATGAACTTCCTGCAGTTGATTTTTTGTTCCACTTCCCTCACCATCATCACGGTCCTCTTGAACCAATTGGTCCATGCACTTGTCAAAGTCAAATTCACTGAACTCAGCACTTATAATGTTGTCAGAAGCACTCGCAGTCTCTTGCATATCTTCTTCACTCGTAGTACTTGTATGTCCACTTTCTTCCTCTTGAACAGCTTCGCTCCTTTTCTTGACGCTATCTATCATTGCTTTCTCCAGGTTGCTTTCTTGCATTTTGGAATCTTCACTAAATTTATTTTGGAACAAGGTCGTCTTATATCTGGGGTCTAGGTATGTGGCTAGTATTGGATTGTAATCATCCAGATAGCGTTCAAAGCGACTCTTCATTGATGCGTTAATAGCCAAAAGAGTACTTCCAAGTCCAAAGAATCTGATGTCAGTTGATGCTTTTGCTATGAAGACTTGTAGAAACTTTATTTGAGGTATTATTTCTGAAATAGTAGCAGACCTTTCACGCAACCGAACAGTAATTTTGTGAAATATTTTCAGCAGCGCAGTAAACTTCCCAATCAAAGTCCACTTGTTGGCATCAAATACAGGGAGGTTGGAAGTATCAAGGCAGTAGTTGGCAATTGCAGTTTTTTGCTCAAACATACGTTCAATCATGAAATAGGTGCTGTTCCACCGAGTTGGAACACCCTGTATCAGTTTGTGTTCGGGCAAGTCATGCTGTTTCTGTAGCGCAGCCAGTTTGTTGTATGCAAGTGCTGAATGGCTGAAATGTCCAACTCTTTGCTTGCAACTTGCGATCATATCCTTAATTATTCGTTGTTCGAAAATACTGTCATGAACCACGAGTTGTAGTGTGTGGAGGAAGCACTAGAGACTAGCATAGCCTGTGTCTTGAATACCTCGGACAATATTAGCTCCATTATCCCGTACAAAAGCGTGAATCTTGTAGGATGGTATTTTAAATTCCTGAACAACACTTTCGATCACCTCAGCAATGTTTGAAGCAGTATGGGATCCTGGAAAAGGTGCACTCTAAGTACAACAGTTTTTCGCTCAAAATTGATGTCAATACAATGTGCTGTTAGGCTAATAAAAGCCGTATCTGAGCTGCTTGTCCAAATGTCAGTAGTAAAACTGATGTTCTCTGCTTCTTCCAATGCAGTCTTGACCTTATCCAGTACTTTTGTGTGAATATCGGGAACAATTTTTGTAGAGAAATACTTTCTTCCCGGCAACTCATAATTAGGTTTTAGATTCTTCATTAGTCTTTCAAATCTAACGTCTTCAACAATAGAGTATGGTTGGCAGTCAGCAGCAATCATTTCTCCAATGGCTTTGTGAATGGTTTGCGACTGGAAATTGATGATGTCCCAAATTTGCTTCCGAACATAAGTTTCATCCAGAGTTATTTGAATTTCATTTGTAGAACTTGTTGATGTTGATGCGCCAGTATTCTTTTTTGCAGGTTTGTTGAAATATCCCTCCAGTTTCCTCTTGTTCCGTAGCCTCTCTTCTTCTTTAACTTGAGCTTCTTTTTTATTTAATTCTTCATTCTTCTCCTTGTGCTTGCTTTGCAGGTTTTTTTTAAGATTTGTTGTATTAAAAGATTTCCCCTCTTTTTCTCCACGTGACAATAATTTCTTGCATTCTTTGCAGACTACTTTAGACTCGTCGTTTTCATCTATGTCGAAATACTTCCAGACGAGAGAGGATGTACTTCTTTGACTAGTAGAAGCCATGATAACGAAGCAGAATGCAAGATTTATCAGCCTCAGCAGTGTCAGCACTCTGCACATTTGTCACTGCGCATAAGATGACGTGTGACAGCGACAAATAACACAACCGCACTCTGTGGCTGGTGCAGTCAAACTAACACAGCCTGAGACAGCTCCACTTTCCCATCGCCTAACACTCCTCCCCCTCCCCCGAACCCCACTAGTGGGCATTGGTCAATTTAGCAGTGTAGTGTATTGTATCATAGCTCTATGAAAGAATACGTAAGCACACAGTAATAAAAGTTATAAAACCAATATTTTAATATGCCCATATTATTATGGAAAACTGATGTGTGGGTAGTTGGGAGGTAACGAAAATGGTTCACTGAGAGGTAGGTAGTTAATCTAACAATTATTAAATTTCTTTTATGTCAATAACTGGGTGGATGAAACCAACTGGTTGCTCACCAGAGTTATTCTCCACACTAGTATTTATACGGCACAAACAAAAGGGGAAAAGGGACTCTTTAATAACTAGCAGTAAGTGACTAATTGTGTTTTTAACCCGTTGTTAGAAGTAAACGCCGTAAATTAAGCTGGGTCAGACAATTAGGCCTACATTGGGCCTAAGACCTAGCATCAACTCAGCTTAAACAAAGGTGAGGTAGATTGCCCAACCTAATTTGGTGAGGAATCCTACTGTGGACCTAAATTTATAATTTATCTGCCCGCTCTGGACCATTTCCGGAATCTCTAGGCTGACCCCTACAAGTCTAGACTTAATCTACTCTATAGATAGACTGGAGATATTAGGGGTGGGTTAATCGGGGACCAATTCATACGGAGCATTTTTCAAATTACACTGGCAACAAAATGAAACTTTTTTCTCATCACAAACATGATCACACTTTTCTTAATGCATCTTTCGCGCTGATATCCGAATCTGGTTCTATGTTTTTCTAGCACGTATAGTTATATAGATACACTGGTTTTGATATTTTAAGTTTTTGATATTGCTATAAGAAAATTTATGGATGTATAGATCACACTTAGGAATGCTAAACAACAAATACATCATATACCTATTCAATGTACTTATAAATAAAGAATATATACATTATTTTATTAAAAGCGCTGTGAGTGTAATTTCCTTTTGTAAATTTGGCCTGGATTGTCACGATACAGCATCCAACAATGGTCCGCCATCATGCTTTCATTCCAATATCCTTGGTAGCGCTTCTCCATCATCTGAATATCTTGATGGAAGCGCTCTCCTTGCTCGTCACTCACTGCACCAAGGTTTTCAGGAAGAAATCTAAGTGGGAATGCAGGAAGTGAATTTTTAACGACATTCGACACACCCATTTCTTTGAAGGCATCAAGGAGGTTCTTGACTCCATCCTTATACGCAGGTGACTTATTGCTTCCAAGAAAGTTTTCACATATCCATTTGAACGCCAGCCAAGCCTTCAATTCCAGCGGACTTAGGACTTAGGACTTAGGACTTAGGACTTAGACTTAGCTTAGGACTTAGGACTTAGGACTTAGGACTTAGGACTTAGGACTTAGGACTTAGGACTTAGGACTTAGGACTTAGGACTTAGGACTTAGGACTTAGGACTTAGGACTTATTCAAATCAGTGTCTTCAAACCTCCCTTATTTGTGGCCCAACAAAAATTCCTTCCTTCAATTTTGCTGCAGTAACCTTCGGAAATTTCCTTGAAAGGTATTGGAAACCCTTCAGAATTGACTTTACCCATTGCTTTAACAAAATTCTTCATTAAACCAAGTTTAATGTGAAGAGGTGGCAGATAGATCTTTTGGGGATCCACTAAAGGGACAGACTGGACATTGCTTATCCCTGGGACATATGTATACCTAAGTGGCCAGTCACTTTTGGTGTAATGTTCTACAGTGGCGCGACTGTCCCACAGGCAAAGGAAACAACAAAATTTTGTGAATCCGGACTGCATACCCATAAGCATTCCTATAACTTTTAGATCTCCACAAACATTCCATTGATGACTGTCGTATTTGATTGCCTTAAGTAGTATATCCATATTGTCATATGTCTCTTTTAGATGGACGGAATGGGCAATGGGGATGGATGGCATTATATTACCATTATGCAAAAGAACTGCTTTCAGGCTTCTCTGCGACGAATCAATAAAGAGGCGCCACTTAGATGCCACATACGTCTGAGATATGGCTGTAAATAGTCCATTGATGTCATGGCAATAACAGAGAGGACTGTCTACTGAAAAGAATGCTGTTAATTTCAAAATTCCGCTTTCGGTAGTAACTAATACGAACATTGTTCTCAAGTAAATTGTTCTCCTTTAGTCTTGAGGCGAGAAGCTCTGATTTCTCTTTAGACAGCGATAAGTCTCTAACAAGATCATTCAACTGTCCTTGGGTTAACTTTTTAGGCTCTAAATGTCTACCTTCAAAAGTGTACTCTGGTTCTGTAGATGGTCCGGAAACGCCAGTTGCACCTTCATCACTTTCCATGTCATCTATGATAGAATCTAGCCTATCACTTGGGGGAATTGGAATGGGGAATGTTTCATCATGTTTTACTGGTCTACGTGCTGAATCCAAGTTTGGATATACAATCTGGTGTTTGTTCTTGGCAGAAAACCCCATTAAGTTCACACTACAAAAATAACAGTCTTCATGATGATCTCTCGGCTCCCTCCATATCATGGGTATGGCAAATGGCATTGAAGCTTTCTTTTTTAAGCCAATCACGTAATCCATTTGAACAGCCAGAACAGATTTGATGTGGCGCCCATGGTTTATCTTGGTCACCTAGATGGCAACCAAAGTATAGCTTGTATATTTTCTTAATGTCGGTTGTAATACTTCGTCGCTGTGTTTTAGTTGTCAACTGGCCGCATACGAAACAGAACTTGTCGGGGTCATTCTTACATTGTCGAGGCATGTTGACTGACCTGAGCAAACTATAAATTCAAAAAAATGTACACCAACTTGACACAACAAGTTCTTGGACTGGACTGATCTTTTGACACACAAAGCACGGCGTTGTTGCCTGAATCACAATGCTGCTAGACGTAAAAACTCACCTGAAATACATAAGATGTATAATTAAGATAATTGAAATAAATAAGATGAATAAACTAAAAAAAAACAATAAAATAAACACAATCAAATGTTGAAATATTAGTATTTTGCCTCTTTAAAATGGTTAAATCTGTGTAGTTATATATATGCCTTCATCTTGAAAACTATACGTGTTAGAAAAAATCTGAATGCAGTTTTGGAATCAGCGTGAAAAATGCTATCCAGCCACCACAAATTTTACTCTGATGAAAAATCTTTGTTGACCAGTGTTATTATAGGAAATTGTAAATACAACACATGCGAACATTGCAATTTTTAGATTTGAGATAGCCTGATAGGTGACATGGACACCATCGGTGAAACATTTCTCGTTTTAATTCGCTAATTTATAATTGTTGGGAATTCGCGGAGCGGTGTCGTTTTCAGCTGACTATATTTATTATTATTTACCATATTTATCCCATAAGAAGCTGTTTTATATATAATAATACTGTATTATACTGGTTTGAAACGTAAATTGGCCGAAATTTCAATAACGGTCTATGAAATGACCGTCGGAACTTTGCTTCATGCGAGTTACAGAGGCACTGGAGACCAAGTTTGGCAGGCTAAAATTAACCTTATTTAGTATGGTATAAGGTCCAAATTTGCGTGCTACATAGAACTCTCATGTCTTTTTCAGTTGAAGGTGAAATAAGAGCGATATTTGCAGGATTATGGTATGGATTGGGAAAGCCGGTGTTAAGGTAGGAGTACTGTTAATATAGCACCACTATAATAATAATAATAATATTAATATGATAATATCATCTGTGTTAATCAATTATTGCCATTAAACATAACTTTGTCTTGAATCACATAATAAAGTAGAAAAGTATCGGAGTATCGGCCATATTTTCACCTTGCCGATACCGATACTCAAAAAAAAGGCCGATACTGCCGATACCGATACTATCGGCACATCCCTAGTTAACATATATGTACACACACACAATATATATATATATATATATATATATATTACAGTGGTGGGCGCGGTACCAAAATTTGGGGGCGCGTTACGCGGTACTGCGGTACCTCAGCATGCCCAGTGCGTTACGCGGTACTGCGGTACTTTTTCAGGTCCCCCTGGTGCGTTCCGCGGTACTGCACACAAGAACAACACAAGTAATAGCACATATTTTCAGAAATTGCATATCGGCGATTTCGCACCTGAACTTTCTGCCATAATGGCTAAAAATCGATCTTTGTCACAGAAATGTAACACACGTGCAACCGGCTCAAAAGCAAGCACTGCACTGAGGCGTTGTGATAGGATGGCAACGTAACATGTTCTGAACGAAAACTTAACGTGTCTAGAGTTAGGCTGATGCAACACACGCAGCATTCGTCTTACTGTACTCCTGTAATAAGGTTTACTTCAAAAAAAGTGTTAATTTTTGAAAAGTCGTGTTTGTCGGTACCGCGGAAAGTACCGCGGGAAATTTGAATGCGGTAGCGGTACTGCTGTACTTTCAGCGATCCTTTGCGGTACTGCGTTATGCGGTACCGGTTTGGTAGTGCGGTAGTACCGCAGTACCGCAAAAAATACCGCAAGTGCCCAGCTTTGTATATATATTATACATACAGGGTGTCTCAGAAGTCGCGCACCATAGGCTTTATTCAGATTTACGAAGTTTACGAGTCGAAATGGTTTATAAGCAGGGATGGGGAGTCGGAGTCGGGAGTCGGGAAAAATAACCGACTCCCGACTCTGATTCAATTTCTATATGCCAACAATTTACCAGAATACTACTCTGCCCTAAATAAATATCTTCCTGAACTAATTCTAGATTCACATTTGATTTATTGTTCTGGTAAATCTTAGCAAATGAATTTCATATTTCTATTTCTATTTCAGGATACTAGGTACCATATAAAAATTAGCAATATATTAATTATTAATTTAATTAGCCCCTATTAGTAATGAGTCGTGGGCCTAGTAGAAAATCAGCAGTCTTTCAATATTTTAAGCTAAATGAGGATGAAAGTATTTTTATTTGTCAAGTAGAAAAGGATGGTAAAGAGTGTAATGCAAAAATTAGTGCTTACACTGGGAAACATGCTAATGCTCCAACTCGAGCCTCAAACTTGAAACGCCATCTACGAAACAAACATCCCAATATTTATAAGGTTGTAGATCAGCATAAGGAAATCCAGAAACCTACTTCTAGTCAGGCCAGTACCTCTATTTCAAAAAGCAAACACAAGTCTGTTACAAAATTTTTCCAGTGAGAGAATTACAATATCAATGACAAAGGAAAATTTAAAAAAATACCTTATAGATTTAGTTGTAAAGAATGGGGTTGCACTTGCATTATTTTCCTCCCCAGCTTTCCGTGGATTAAATGGAGAAATGGCGGCAAAACTAGGTGTGTCATTAGAGAGACATGATATTCGAAACATGATTTTAAAGGAAGCAGAAAGCCAGAAAACTTTATTGAAAACAATGCTGCAAGGAAAATTCTTCTTTCTTAAGATGGATGCCTGCACGAGACAAAGAATTAATTATATGGCAATAAATGTTCAGTTCATTGATGATGAAGGACACTGAAGCTCAACATTCAAGCGAATACCTGACCAAGCTAATTGAAACCATCTTGACAGAATATGAAATCACTGAAGAGCAAATATTATCAATTGTTACTGATAATGCTTCAAATATGACAAGTACAGTACAGAAACTTAATGATTGTGAAGTAAAAGGAGATCTTTTGAAGACAGTAGTGAAGAAGATACGGATGAAACTGCTGACAAACTTGACAGTGTTGACACTGTAGACAATGATTTTGCTGGATTCTCAAATATCCCCCATATGCGATGTGCAGTCCACACATTGCAACTGGCAATTCGTGATGGGTTAAAAGAAAGGAATGCTGCTAATGTAGTAGGTAGGTTACGCAACATAGTAGTGGCTGCAAGAACGCCTAAACTTGATGCAATATTAAAACGTCGATCCGGAAAAAGTGCAGTTATAGATCAAGCTACACGTTGGGGAGTACCTAGGAAATGATTAAGCGCCTTCTTGAATTGAAGCCATACCTTATCGATATGGCAAACCCAGATGTAACAATGACTGATATCCAGTGGCAGCAGGCAAGTCAACTTGAGGCATTACTTAAGTACCCATATGTGGTTACAAAGAAGTTTCAAGCAGCTGAATTGACACCTGGCACATTTCACAAGGAATGGAAAAATATTAATTATAAACTATCTCAAATTGGCGGCATTGTTGCAGATGGTATAAGAATGTCTATGCAGCGTAGGAGAAGAAAGTTTACTGAATAATGACGTGCTATTGGCTGCAGTTTATGTAGATCCTATGCACAGGGTACTTTTAACTGAAGAACAGATTGCTAGAGGAAAGTCAGCTCTGTGTGATGTAGCTGTGCGAATGAAAATGTTAAATGAAACAGATGCCGCAAGTAATTCAGAATTTGAAAGCTGCTCTAGTCCTGCCATTATGCAAAGCTCCTGCTCAAACTCTGAAGAAGAAATGGATTTTGAAAAATATCTCGATAATGAAGAAAAATCAAAAAAAGTTAAGCGATGCCGTTCGAGTCAAGATGATAAACCTATAAAAATAACCCCATTGACCAAATTCAGAGAAGACTTTAATGCAGCTTTAACAAAAATAGAAATTTGATCGTTCATTAAAACTTGATGTGATGAATGCATTGCCACCAACACAAGTCAGCGTTGAAAGATTATTTTCAGCTCTTCAGTTAATTAAATCCCACCTACGAGCTAAGTTGAAGGAGGACATAATTGATGCTATACTTTTCTTAAGAAAAAATTCTCCTTAGAGAGTTAAATTATTAAGTGTTTTTTAGCCTTTTTTTAATATTTAGCTTCAATATTAGCATATCATAATATATAATGGAAAAAAAATATTCTTTACCAACTTTTTTTTATTTAGCTACGGTACGCAACATTAAAATTTTAAAATTGTTAACCTAATGAGGTTATAAATATTTTATACGAGATCAATTTCTTTTTCTGTTAATTTTTATTTTTGTGTAATACAACATTAAAATTGTATTAAATTACTAAACTATTATTATCGTACCTACTTTATTACATTTATTTATACTTATATATTTGAAAGAGTCGGGAGTCGGAGTAGGTTTTTAAAAATACCGACTCAGGAGTCGGGAGTTGGTTGTTTTTGGCCGACTCCCCATCCCTGTTTATAAGTGATGTTTAATTACAATATATGTTCGAATAATAAAATTAATAGTATGTACAGTTAATCAAAAAGCTATCTTAAAATAATTAAATTGAATGAAGCTACATTAGCCAATGGTGCGCGACTTCTGTGACACCATTGGCTAATGTAGCTTCATTCAATTTAATTATTTTAAGATATCTCTCTGATTAACTGTACATTAGGCCGGGTCGAAATATAGTCAAAAGTTTTTTTTTAGATGGGCACTATGTGGGGTTTATGAAATGATATCCTGACCAACAAACTCCAAAAGAAAGTTTATGCTCCCCTCCGTACCACTAGCATACTCCCTCTTATTTTTGGCTCCGCCCCCAAATTAAAAATAGTATCATAAATCAAAATGGAGATCATTTAGAGCATTTTTTTTATAGAGATGACCCCCCTTAAAATTGCATAATATACCTCATGTGCAATTATTCAAGAAATTTCAAATCCTTGAAAAATTGCCGCATCCCCAAAAAGTGTTATCAGTATATAGAAAAGGGTGGCATAAACTTTAGTTTGGAGTACTGATTGCCTAGGAGACCAATTCATAAACCTCATATAGGCCTAGTATATTTGTCTGAAAAGAAGACAATTAGTCTATTGTACCATTTATTACACAAAACAGCTTTGAAGTAAAAACAAAATTTAATTTAAAAATTACCTTCACAATTCACTAATTACTTGTGGATGTGCCTTGGCCCCATTGGCTTTTCCATTCAAACTGTGGCAGTCTTTTTCTTGATTCCAGTTGATTGAGGATAAATTTGTGCCGATTGCCGTAGCCAATCCTTTGTTCGGATGCTTTTGTCACTAAGTTCAGCGCACTTTCCACGCTTTAACTGTGGCATGAAAAGGCAGCAATTTTCAAGGGTTCTGTTCTTGTATGCAGTAGCTCTTCATTGCTGAAATTCCTTATCAAAGGTGGAGGATTGATAGCTTCCTTTCTCCAGTCAATCATCTCAAAGTAGTCTTTGGAATCGAAATTTAGAGAGTTAGGAAGCTCAAAATTTCGTGTGCCACTGAAACGTGTCCGACTGAGAAGTATCTTCTGAAGAGCATCTTCTCTGACATCATGTCTGCTATCAGTAAGCATTGACAGTAGGATAGCTTCGGGATCGGCAAAATAGGCATTATTACGGAACACCGGTTCCATGATAATGCGATGTTTTTCTTCCAATCCTCGCATCAAGACAATCAAATGAAAAAAATTCCGTGCTCCGTCAGTAGCTTTAGGATGGGATTTGATATGAAACCATCCAGGAGCATATGATTTCATGACGATGGTTACCAGTTCTTTCAGATTTTGTTCGGGATGCAAAGTCGATACATATAAACGAAGAATCCGGTTTGCTCGGGTAATCCAGCGAGCATGATGAATGGCACCTGGAGACCTGCGGGCTAGACTTTCAGATACCCATCCAGATTGCACTGCTAGGCACATATCATAGATATACTTTTGATCACTGCTCAACTCTTTCACGACATTCGGTGGTATATCTTGGACGTTGCCCTGAACTGGTGAATGCCACTAAGTCTAAAATGGTTAAATCACATTTCATTTGGCTCCAATTGAACCTTTAAAGGTATTTGGCCCTGATGTTTTTCCGTCTATGGTTTCAAATATGTGTCTGAAGGGGAGTTCATTCATGTGTAAAAGAGAGACGAGCCATTGAACTGATCTATGCAAAAAAATTTCGATCAATTTTATGGTACCAGCAATTCTACCAGTATTGACAGCAGTACCGTCGCATAGCAGAGCATTGAGTGTGTCGATGCTCGCTAAATCAATTAAGAACGTTATAATTTCATCAGCTATACACCGAGCATTTCTTGCGTCAGGGCAGAGATGGTAGCCCTGTTCAAAAATCAACTTTTTCTTATTTTCATAGGTTTCTGTACTTTTTCCCATGCTTTTTGACCTGAAAAGGCCGAAAATCACAACCATTTTGACCTAGGTTGTTGGGAAGCATTGCCGCATGGAGCTTTAAGTTTTCTGCCTTGAAATCGGCCAAAAGCACCAGTTCCGGGGTCCCTTGAATCATGTTTTGCACTATAACTTTTTATCTAAACAAGATAGAGCAACAAAATAGGCACCAAATTAAAGTGTTTTTAATCCTCTTTCTAACTTATACAATTAGGATAGTCTTGGAACAAGAAATGGCACATTGGTACATACAAAGATTTCAGAAATATCACAAAATTCGTTTTCTCACACTCAAGGCAGACAAGGCGCCTTATTCATGACACAAATTTGAGATTAACATTTTGTCAAGTCTAATTGATCAAGAAATGAAAGCATTACATGATGATTAATTTCATAATGACATTTACACAGTCAGTTGTTGAGAGTTTGTTTCTTGAAGCTGTCAAAGCGGCGTCTGTTGAACTCCACAGCTTGAAGGAGATAGTCCCTTTGCTTGGCATTGTTATGACATTTGCAAAGTCGCGCATCATCTTGACACCACGTTCAGCAATGTCATTCACCGCTTTCAGATTCTTAACATAGTCCAACGCTTTTCTGTAGTCCTCATTCTGTGGCCAAGACGTGACAGGTTCCAGAAGCCACTCGGATCCAATGTTCAGTGTGTCCAGCAGGAAATGTGATTCTGGGCCAATGAGATCAACCAGGGTGGTCTTAGCTGTGACTCTCTGGAATAGAGGCTTTCCTGTTCTGAAGCTGTCTGGCTTCTCAGTGGCATGTAACTGGGCAGCAATGTCGTGCTTCAATGTGTCACTCAATCTACTGCTGAACAGGGCAAATGGCACGACTTCCGCGTCAGGTAACATTTGTGGTTTTCCATCTTATTAAGTACTGCATCAGCAAGCTCTGGGTCAGTTTTCTTGTACTTAACATGTCCTGGATTAGACTTAGATCATTCACGGGAGCATCTGCAGCAGACATTGACATCATCCATACAGGAGTGTAGAACAGCGCAAGGAAGGTGTTGAGTCTTTCCAGCTTTGATACAGTGTCTTCGTCGTACTCAAGTTGATCTGCAAACATCAGCATTTTCATGGAGTACAGGTTTCTGGCCATCCATCTGGCCTGATGAATGGCGCCTGGTCGACTCCAGTGAATACCTCGAGGAGGCGTTCCTCCAAGAACAATGACTGTCAGTTCAGCCATTTCCCTGTAGTCGGCTCTTGGAAGCCTTTCTGCTGTTAGAATGTCTTGGAGTATTTCTTCACTGTTCTTCTTCTTTTCCTTCAGCCATTTGCTGTTGATAGCCAGCATCTTTGGGTTTTCCTTGGACAAGTCCGTCCAAACATCCTTCAGATGCTCAAACCAGGGATTATCTGGCCCCTTCACCTTCCCAAACAGCTTCTCCCAAACTGCTCCTACTAGGATTTCCAGGATGTGATGTCGACAGGCCAGATAAAACACCTTTTTGTTCAGCATTTTCTCTAGCAGTTTGGCAGCTCCTCTGTGAACTCCACTGTTACTGGATGTAGTGTCAAAAACAAGGGCAGTAACATTATCCGTAAGTTCCCATGTCTCCAGTAAATCCATTGAAGCCTCAGCCTGAGTTGTGCCAGAAGAATTGTCGATGACAGGTACTCCCAATAACTTTCCTTCAGTGTATGAAGGTGAACCAGACACTAGCACAGCTAAAGTCTCTGAGGTACTTCCAGGTTCACTGCCCAAGACATCTTTGAGCAACTTTCCATCCCAGTGTAAGGCAGCGTACTGTGGGGGTTTTTCACAAAACTTGGACATGTGACTCTGGCTGATATTATACCTGGACAGCATTCTGTTGCGACGTGTTGTTGAGGTTGAGATGACGAAGTTATCCAGATCAGCCCCTCCAGCTTTCAAGGTGGCAGAAACCATGGCAGTAACTTGATTGTCTGATAAACCAAGACGATCAGCTGTATTGCAGATGACATCACATTCCATGACCTTCCTTGGAAACGTCAAAGTCACACTAGTCACAGTCTTGATGTGAGAACATCCAGGACGAGGCTGATGGTAATCCATGTCCTCTGTGTTAGCGTCGTTGTCAGTTGAGTCACCCCAGGTAATGTCATCCACATGAACAACTGCCTCTTGTTCTGCTGCAGCTGTAAAATAGTACAACATGTTAAGACAGTAATTGTTAAGTACATGCTAAATATCGCAATGGAGTAAAACTTAAAACTTTTTGTGACGTTCAAAGTAATTAGTTTTACCTTGTTCTTGTCTATGCTGCAGTCTTTCATTCCTCGCTGCTTGCTGCAGGGATCTTGTCTCAAAAATCTTGTCATGACCAGACATATGACCTTTCCTCTCAGTCTTTTGGTCTTCGTAGAACCTGATATCCTCATCTTTCTTCTCTCTGGATAACAGTCTGTTGTTCTGTATTTCCTGGATTGCATCTGGAGCTCCTATATCGAACAGGCTGTCTAATTCCAGCACAAATGCTCCTCTTTTTCCTCCAGGGTTACTTGCTCTTCCTTTGCTTTTCACCAGAGCACGATGTTTCTCATGTAGTTTCATGAAGAGCTTCATTGCGTTGTACTTGGTCATTGTCTTGATCCTAGCCATCTGCCAGAATGGGATGATAGATTCAACTGTTTCATATGCAAGGTCTTGAACCATGGGCCTCCCTGCATTTTCCGGTAAATTCTGAAGATTAAGGAAATACTGGAACGCCTGTCTGTTGGTGGGAAGCTGGGAACCACTGATAAAAGCTGAAGGGTATCCAACCAGGAAAGTTTCAGTGAGAGATCTGGTAGATGGCCCAGTTGACACCTGCCTGTGGACAGTACGTGGAGGTTCTGAGATATCAACTGTGCGCCCACGGAGCTCCCTCAGCTCCTTGCTTAATGCCATTGTGAAGTTGTAACTTGTAGATGGTTTTCTAGATTCTGATTGAGTTTCTGTTGTTTCCTGAAAAATGATAGATTATTATTATTATTATTAATAATTATTTTTATTTATTATTATTATTAATTATTTATTAATTTTATGCTCTTTCATTTGATACCTAATTTGTTGCTCTATCTTGTTTAGATCAAAAGTTAAAGTGCAAAACATAATTCAAGGGACCCCGGAATTGGCGCTTTGGCCGATTTCAAGGCAGAAAATTTAAAGCTCCATGCGGCAATGCTTCCCAACATCCTAGGTCAAAATAGTTGTGATTTTCGGCTTCTTCAGGTCAAAAAGCATGGGAAAATGTACAGAAACCTATGAAAATAACAAAAAGTTGATTTTTGAACAGGCCTACAGAGATGGTCTACATAGATACCTCCAGGGTCTTTGATCAGCACATAATGTTGTTCTTTCTCTTTTCCATGCTTGGTTAACGTATCATCCTTTCTTCCATCAAACCCTATACATTCAATATTCACATTTTCACATCTAGATCTAACTTTTTCTTGCCTACACGAATTCTCTCTTTCTATTTTCTTCCTATCAAGCATGTTAGATTGATCGATTATTCCCATATCTTTCAATGCAGCATTAACAATAGCTGCTGTAGCTCTCGAACTCACACGGTAACGGTCTGCCACCAATGGTAATTCATTGTATGAATACCTATTTTGATCATTTTCAATCAATTCCACATCGGGCACGAATTCTAGCTCATTGTCACTGTCTTCTATATCTTCGCTAAAGTCATCTACTGAAGATGGTACAACTTCCATAGCCTCTGCCATTTCCACTTGTGACCTTTGTTGCCTCTCTTGTTCTTCTCTTGCTCTTGAGAGGGATCGTCTCTGGACAGCGGCAGCTTCACGATCAAATGGCCCTAATTGATTTATTCTTTGCTTTTGGCCTACAAATGACTCCCACTCTACCATTGGGATTTTTACCTCGCATCGACAAAACGGCCTTTCTATTCCTTTATCATAACATTGGCAAGTACAAATGTCAAACATTTCATCATATGAAGCAAGTTTTTTGGCAAAATTTTCATTCCTTTGACGTAGAGGAACCTTGTTCAAGGAAAGAGCTGATCTGATTAATCTTTCCACTGCAGAAGAAATAGATCTTTCTTGAATGACAGGGAAAGAGAACATGGCCCAAATATCTTGAAGACCTTTGGTAACTATATTGTAGCAATCGTTCGCAGTTGCTGATCCCCTTGACTCGATTTTTTTTCTCTCTTTTGAATGAAGAAATAGTGTCTGACAACGTCTGCCTTTGAAGGAATCATTGATCGGCGGAATTCAGTGGCAAAACCAAAGGCTGCATTCGAAGACTTGTTTCTGGTTGACATTTTTTTCAACCTTTTTAAAAAATTAAAAATCCAGCTTTTATCGAATCATGCATGGATCATAAGTAAATCTAAAGAGCATAAATTCTTATAATTCCTGTAAAAATATATGATAATTAGAACATGAAATTTATTGGTATTGAATTTGAAATTCAACACACAGCTCAGTAAATTGATTACACATAAACGATGTTTATGTGTAATCAATTTTCTGATATGGCAAATATTTTGAGAAAATACGCGTGGTGGAAAATTTGAGAAATCCACATTTTGAGGTAATTGCCCCTATTTTGGGGCGGAGCCAAAAATAGGAGGGAGTATGCTAGTGGTACGGGGGGGAGCATAAACTTCTTTTGGAGTATGTTGGTCAGGACCCCAATTCATAAGCCCCCACATAGTGCCCGATCTGCCCCCAGAAATTCGACCCGGCCTACTGTACCTACTATTAATTTATATTCGAACATTATCGAACATATACTGCAATTAAACATCACATAGACCATTTCGACTCGTAAATATGAATAAAACCAATGGTGGGCGACTTCTGACACACACACACACACACACAAATTATCTGACCACTACAAGAAATTCCCTTATTTCAGACAAAGTAAAAGTTCATATAACAGGGCTTTCCCACTTCGGTCCAATGTTGTTAGGTTAGGTTAAACAGGTACTAGTAACTAGGTCTTTCTGTCAAATTATATAGTATATACTATGCTCGCAAAACATGAACAGTAAAAAAACTCAGCCAAACTTTGGAAAATATTAATCAGTGTCATAACAAAATCGCACTAAACTTAGTTCAGTGTTTCCTAGCAGGAATACCACAAAATTTCATGAGTGACAAAAAATAAATAATTGAAAAATGAAAAGTTAGTGAAGGTATGCGAATTCAAATGAAACAAAACATTGACAATTAAATATATCCAAAGGGAAACTACAAAATTCGACTGAAGTCACGTGGTGTCGGGAGGTACAACGATGTTTTGCAGTGGCAAACGAAAAATTCTTGGGAGTGCGGCGAAAAATACAGATGGCAATGGGTGCTTCGAGACAGAAAAAGCTGGGAATCACTGCTTCGGATGAACAAGCGATGCTTAACGGGTGTTCCGAGATTTATTACCTTAAATACGAAAACTATATGAAAGTATTCATAAACTCTTTAAAAAAAGTTTATATAGCTGTGATTAAGCATAATAATCATCCAGAAAAATCAGTAAGAAAATAAAGGTACAAAATTGAAACTAACTCAAATTCTTCATTGCAATCTCTGTACTGATCCAAACCAATCATCTAAGAAACGCTTCAAAATATTTCATATAAATTTGCCAGAAGAAACCTTCCGAATGGTACAATGTAAATTGAGAGATATATGTTAAATCCGAAATGTTCTTCGAGTGTATCTATACTTTACTGATACAGTATATAATAATGTTCCTCCATAGAGAGAATACGGTTTAACAGGTAATCCTACCATAAACAAAAATTAGATATTTACTAATTGTAAAATAAAAGATTTTGCGGACAATACGAACGAGGTAGTTTTCTTCAAAGGAGAAGTGGCATCGGACAAATGAGAGATTCAGCTGGCAGTTTTGGTACATAGTTTTCCCCAAAGATTTACCCAATACTTCCGATGGCAGTGGTAAATATAAGGTTTGTATATCCAAACTTCTTTAAATTTGGGTATGATCCCTTAATAGATTCGAAAGTTCGGATCCCACCTAAAGCTGTAGGTCCCCTCTGTCACATAACCTTAGATGTTGCGGAGGAGGTTAAACAACCCGATCATTATCATCACACACACAAAACCAGTATATATACAGGGTGGCCCAAAAGTCTGTTACCCCGAAAAAATAATGTAGAATGCGTCAGAGCAACAGACTTTTGGGCCACCCTGTATATAGAAAATGCGTGAGGCGAATGTCAATAGCAGCATAACTTAAGCGCGAGTGGGAAGAAAGGCTTCATTGTTTTTACATAAAGCACTCCACCCAAACCACCATTCAGGGTAGCAGCAGCTCGCGCATCATTGCCAAGTAAATAGGTCAACGTACTAACGAGGCTCCCGTACGTGGGTCATCACCAAGAAGTTAGTAAACATTAGCCAAATTGACTGAAGTGATACTATTTTATGGACCTAACTGGACGACATAAGTATAAAATTAATATAAGTATATTATATGGCATTATTATTATTATTTCAGGTTAGAAATAACTACAATAAAATATAACTTTTATTAATGATGAAAATAGTTCCCAATGACTGTTATGAATATGACGATGAAAGATACACAATGAACTTAATATAAAAATAACACAGATGGTAACTTATTTCACGTAACACGTTCGAGAAATTATAAAAATAAAGCTTATAACTAATGACTTTTAGACTAAATACATAAAAAAAAGTTATATCTTTGAGAGAAAATTTCGTGTCCAGACACTTGTTATATTATCAGGTTTAAAGAGTATTTATATTTTAGCTAAATACGGAAAGTTTCGAACTGTGTAAACTGTCCGACGTAAGAGTTTGCTAATAATGATATTGAAACACTTTAAAGAGCTTTTGGGGCAAGATGCTCTCCCCCTTAGTTTGAATAGTTAAACCGAGCCTGATTCAGTATTTTCAGAATTAAATCCACGTCGATTCCAAACCCATTCCATTCAGAAACCAGACGAATTTAAACCAATTAAATACAAAATCTAATGAAGGGATTTACATTTGAAGCTGAAAGGAACAGATATACGAAACAAACGTAAGTGAGCGGTGCTACCGACTATGGTTTCCATTTTCAAAGTACCCGCCATACGTTTTACGTTAGATCGAACTCCCGTCTTAAAACCTATCTTTGAGAAGGTGCTTATCCTCTCCTTCGATACAAAGGGGCTCTCCTTCATTCTCCAGAATTATTTTCCCTATAATCCCTCTGAAATTTAGTTAATTTTCAGCACTGAAATCGAGCGCAAAGTGAATAGCAGAAGCCTGTCCCTGAAAGCCATAAGTTACGAGGAATACTAAGAAATAAGGAATGATCTTAACGAGGTATTTAAATATTAGTGGAGCAAAAATAGAACATAGTACACTGTACTTAATAAATAAAACAAATGATTAATAAATAATTAACTATTTCAGTAAAAACTCTTATAAAAAATCAAATACGTTTAACAATATATATATATAATAACTATTTACTTTCAAAACTGGTTCATCTACCTTCCATAACTTACTTTAATAAATCTTATATACAATACGTTAAGTATTTTAGTTTTGATAAAGCTTAAATAGCCTAGTATTATCACGATATTCATTACTAGCTATTAATAAAACTACAGAGCATACCATTTTTCTGATTTAGTAACATTTACCTAACAAATTAGGTCATACTTTTATTGTGACATACTAAAATAAAAAATAATCAAAGCCTCAAAACTTCGCTTTTGGTTACTAACATTTTCTCATCTCATCCATCTATTTATTCACTTATTCGCAATAAACTAAAAAAAAATCCATATTTGGATCAAAATATTCAAATTATTATGTATGGCAATAAAATGATTAAGTTTACCGTCATTCAATTATCTGAACTAATTCCAATAAAATATTTTGTACGGTATAAGGCAAAGAAATTTAGCGTACGGACAGTGTTTAAATTAATAAAAAACAGGTTACAGAAAATTTTAAAATATAAATAATATATTAGGGAGAAGGTAGCGCGTCTAAAATTTTCAAAAATTTTTGAAAACTTGGCAATCCTGCCATTTTTTACTGGATATTAGACGTAGGCAAGCGTGTAACAAATGAAATGAAGTTGAAAGCCTTAAGCCGCAGTGACATCATTTACTGGGGAAAAACCCGATTAAGTTTGGCTACAAATATCTCAAGGGAGAAAAATTCGTAAGTTACGCGCCACTTTTACGAAAGCACGACAACGTAAACCCAAACTTTAAAGAATTCCTTACGAAGAAATTATGAGCAAACTCAATCAAATTCTACAGAAATTGATAGTGTATGCGTGACTGATACTTAATTTTTAAATTCACTTCCGCAACATCAAAAATACATTGGCAACTTTTACATTTTTTACAGCATAAAATATTTTTCATCTCGAATGTTCATTATTAGGAATGATTCAGTGATAAAATTATTAATTAAGTGCTACACAAAGTGTTTGATCCGTAAACTAAATGTAATTGCTTTTATGTACCATAAAAAAGGGTTTGAAAATATTGTGTATATACTTTTCAAAATCTAAGAAATAACCCGTTTGCAAAACCTCTTCCAAATCTCAAATTCATACGATAGCTCCTGACTATGAACAACTATTTTAATATACAACTATCAACAATAAAATTTTTCACTAGTGTCTCAACGGGCCGTGACCTACTCCTATCCCGACCTCCTCCTCCTCCTCCTCCTACAACAACATTACCCCGAATCACCAATAAAACGAATTCTGTAGAAGGTTCACTGCAGCAGATATAATCGAGGAAGCCGCTTCTTTAAAAGTGTGACGGGGCTACAGCGCCTGCCATATCCTTAACGGGGGCTTCCTCCTCAGGAAGGTAGTCCGGCAGGTCCTCCACGGGCGATATGGCGTTTGGCCGCATAGCGCCAATCTTCACCACCAACTGAAATAGGAGAGAAGAATTCCCTAAAGCTGAAATCATTGGAGCTCTTGTGGCGCAGTCAGTCAGGGGTTAATCTCGGAACACAAAGGTCCCGGGTTCAACTCCCACCACCACCGCCTAAATCTGAGGTACGCCAGCCACCTACTCGGTGATTGCTCGGGGTTAGGAGTTTCTCGGAGTTTACGACCAACTCCCTCTGCGTGGGAAAGTAAGGGTTTCGGATGTCAATAAAGAGGGAAAAATGGTTGCCCAAAATTACGTCTGCAGCAAAGTTTCTTTAAATGGTTTGTACGAATAAAGAGAATTAATATTTTTAACACTTTCAAAGGAAAAAAAGTTATTTTTATACTGAAAAAATATAGAAGAAAACTCCCTCTATAAGAAGAAAAATTAACTTCTGCAGACTTTAACAGCAGAGGTAAATGATCTCATCTATGACAGACGAGTTCAAAACTGCACTGCTGGAAAATTTCCATCAGTCACACGCGTATATTTTTTTTTCATGCCAATTTAACACGGGTAAAAAACGAAATGGTCGTTATGGGTTAGGGGTTATGGGAAGTCCAAATGGAGTTTTCTCAAACGTTAGATATTTGCAATAAGTGAAAAAGTCCTCGGTTTAGACTCTAAACCGAGGACTTTTTCACTTACTGCAAATACTTTAGAGCACCGGTATACCATAACGAGTTACTGGATGATTAGATTAGTATGTTTACTAATTTGGTCTTGAAAATTTATTGACTTCAGGATTTTTTGGAGGAAAATAGTGCCACTTTTATAACTTTCATTTCTATAGCAAATGTTTGCTACAGTCATTTTATAACAATGTTAATACCAATTACTCGAAAAGAATAAATAACTTAGATCAACATAAGCTTTTCTTCAGTATAAATCTATTGCATTAAAGTTCAGCCACAAAGCTTTTTTGGCTTAGATATAAAATGCATACTTTGAACTTTTGAAACATCTACACAAGAGTTCTTTGAAGGCATGAATGAACAAACACCCACACAGAGAAAAGTTTAGGATGATTTGTCCTTTCTGGCAATTAAACTTTAAAATCTAATAAGTGTAAAGCTCGTGTTGATGCAAGTTTCTCAGAATGTCAATTGATGCATCCGGCCTATATTACGCTCGTACAATTATTCACCCATTTCAATGAATAAGCTCAGAATCCACGATGGTGAGACTGATGATGATGGGAACGAGCGAAGCTGTTTTAATTTGTTTTAATTCATATAAAAATCAGTACAATAGTAATGATGTTGATATTTCATGACTGATGGAGTGCCGAAACTGAAATAGCTAATTTCAACTTTCATGACTACAGCCCACATCTTTTATTTGGGGCTTTCACGAAACAGCAATAGCAACCTAAAGACAGCTAGCCATCTTAAATTCCACTCAAATCGTATTAAATGAATCGACAACGAGAAGTCACTCACTTCAGTGGCAGGTGCGGAACAATCTTTCAGAAAATAAGAAGTTTCTGTCTCACCTCTTCTCCTTCCAGTCCTGAAATGATCTGCTGGGCATCATAATGATCCGTGCGAGCCACGGCGGCTGCGAGTTTATCTACGCTGAGGTCCCTTTTTACCCGGCATGTCACGCGAGACTTGGCGAGATCAAACACGATTGAAATAAGGCCTCTCACACGAACCAACTCCTCTTCCACTGCCTAACGATGTTTCTGAAGAAAAAAAAAATTATTTTCAGAAACAAACGAATGATCATTGGATTTTATCTGGCCAGAACACATCAAAGATTATTTCTTTAGGTGCATTTATCAGTGATCTAATTTCCATCTTAAATTATCCATCACCTATCACATACTTAGCTTCAATATTGTTTAAAAATTGCATAATATTTAAGTATTTTGCAGACTTTTCTTCATATTAGTACATTCTAGAAATCATATTTCATAACCCATGAACTATTACATACCTAAGTTAGGCCTCCTCAATTTACTTTTGAATATCATCACAAAATTTAAACGAATTTAAACTTGGTTTGACTAGGTGGTTACCTAGTCACTCCTTTGCTAAGATATTGAAAAATTAAACAAAATATGTCAATAAACAATATAATCTCAATTCGTTCACTCTCACCTGTCATCATCCCATTTATGAAGAGGGTAATTGTTTTGGCTTTAGAATTGAATGGACCCAGAAAACTTTGTTCATTCATAGATTTGGAATCCGATTTTGTCTGAAAGAAAAGTACAGAAATAGAATGTTACAAATTAAAAACACTGGGTTCCTCTTTTGGGGCAATATGCTAATTTTTGTTTGTATTTAAGATTCCTTTTTTTTTTAACTCAGGTTTGTCTGCTAAAGAACCAACTTTCCATCACAAGTTTTAAAAACGAATTACTGTATATCCATTGACAAGCTACGTAAATGAAAAATATTTGATCGCGCCAGTTTTCACGAAATTACGGACCATCAGGTACCGTTACTCGGGGCCTTTTAAAACCACAACCCTAATTCAAATCCAGGAAGTGGAGCTTATTTAAGGTCTCTTCAGAGTAAAATGAAGTTGATTTTGAAATAAATAGTCGTGGGACGAAAGCAGGATGCAATGCAGTGGAAGACGTGTCCATATGGAAAAAAGGCTGATTATGGATGAACTCGCTAACTGCCTTTATATTTAATTAAAATATGTTCACAAAGATGGCAACATTTAAATTATTTTAACCCCTTGATACATGGCATATTTCTAAAGTGCATAAAGAAAATCATGATTTCGAGGTTAAGCACATTTTATTTTTAACATATTTCTATAATACATTTTGCATGCTGTAATTACATACAAATTTTGTCTTAGGTTAAAATAACTTTACCCTAATGCTCCTTTCTGAGCTCGTGGAATTTGTCCTTTTTGTTTTTGCAGAGAGGATCTTACACCTAATAGCTGACCATTAGATCAACAGCAAATACTTGTGAAATTCTTTTTTACCTATAACCGTATACAGGAGGAAGCTGTATTTAAAGAAGTCAGTATAAATTTCAAAATCAATACATGCAATTTTGATGAATTTCTTACGATACATTCTAAATACAATACAAATGTTTTTCTTTATTAAATAGTAATGTACGAGATAAAAGCCTTAACTCGCTGTACTTCCCTAATGGAGGAGTCAATTTCCCACAACTTTTTTTTGTGTAGTTCAAAGAATAATTTTTATTATGGTAGTACTGAACAATTTGTAAAATTCAAACTTGCTTTTCAAATACTAGAATGTGATGCAATGGTGATTATTTACATTTAACCAAACTGAATGTGAATTTAGCTAGTACTAGTTACTGTACCTGCCAATCTCAAGAGGGTATTTGAGTGGTATAAAAAGCCAAGTAAATACAAAATATAATTTAAGACTACAGTATTATGAAACAATCTTTCCATAAAGACTGTAACCACTCTTTAGCTGTGAATGAATGACAGCTACTTCGAGATGAGACAAGAGAGAATTAAAATGTATGATGGGAACTACTGCCATTTTAATGCCACAAAATAATGTAGGTGGTCATGCACCTTTGAAATTATATTTCAAATGTTTTTCTCACACGTATTTGGAACGTCTGAAACCATTTATGTAAGGAGGAGAGTAGGGGAAGCTTATCACCCTGAATGCATGTGAAGGCGAGAATGTGAGGTTACACATCATTGAAGAAGTGGGAAAATTGTTTGGTATAGTGACAGAACAACTCCCAAACCTATAAAACCAGTTTAGATTAAGTTTCAACGGTGACTATGAATAAATCATATCTGAATCTCAATCAAAATGAAGTGATATTCCATCGAGATAATGCTCCATGTGATACTTTGCATGCTACGAAGGGGCTTAACTGCACTGAAGCATCACTTCTCAACTGGCCCCCAGTCTACCAACCTGAACCCAATTAAATATTTATGGCAGTTTTGGGCAAAACTGTCAAGGAACACAAATGTTCATCAGCAAATGACCTAACTCGAAACTAACAGAAGAATGGGCTGAGATTAACAGTGAGAAACTCTTTCCACCAGCTTCTGGAGCCGCCCAGGAATGGCGTCCACTGACTTTAGCAGGAACTCCGGCGGGATGGAGGACATGACTTCCCGAATTCAGTCCTCCTGTTCTTCCAATGTCCTCGGTTTGGTGCGGTAGACTTCTTCCTTTACCCATCCGCAAAGAAAGAAGTCGCACGGTGTCAAGTCGGGGCTCCTGGCTGGCGATTGATGTGGACCACGACGACCCATCCAACGCCCAGGGAAGTGGGCATCCAGCCCTTCTGCGCAACACCATGAATGCTGAGCGGTACCTTGCTATGTTGCAAAACGAGGTCTGGCCGGTTGTCAGCACATGGGAGAACATCGACGATCTGATATTTATGCAAGATGGCGCCCCTCCGCACTTCGCTCTTGTTGTCCGTGAGTGGCTGGATGCCCACTTCCCTGGGCGTTGGATGGGTCGTCGTGGTCCACATCAATGGCCAGCCAGGAGCCCCGACTTGACACCGTGCGACTTCTTTCTTTGGGGGTGGGTAAAGGAAGAAGTCTACCGCACCAAACCGAGGACATTGGAAGAACTGGAGGACCAAATTCGGGAAGTCATGTCCTCCATCCCGCCGGAGTTCCTGCTAGTCAGTGGACGCCATTCCTGGGCGGCTCCAGAAGCTGGTGGAAAGAGTTGGAGCCCACATTGAATTTTAGAGAAAACCTACCATGTATGCCTACCTTTTCATATTATTTCTTCTGAAATAAATGGATAATATACGTATTTTTTACCAATCCAAAATAGGGAGCTACTTTCCGCCCACCCTATATATATATCATTCTGTAACCAAAACATTGTTAGAAAGGAACTAAAACCTTAATTAGATATGGATGGCTGGCTGAGTGACTAAAAAAGGTGATGTTAATGATTTGGTTTTATCAGCAGTGACTGATTACGTCACTTACAATTAGTTGTTAATGAATTCATGCACATTCCTAACTGCGGTACATGTACCTTTTACTTTCATTAATAAAGTAGTTACACATTTTATGGAAATTTTAGCTTTTGAAAAATATTTACTCCAGAATGATCAGTTCTTATATGATTTTTGTGAGAAAGCATTAACAAAGAAATTTATTTAGCATATAAATAAGCGTTAACCTAGTCACTTGTCTTTCTGAAGGGCACTTCTCTTCGTGTACCCTCCCTAACTTAAGTTGCTACAATGATGATTACACTTAACAATTTAAGCTGAGGTTTAACAATTCTACTTTTGTTTGTTTCAACTCACAATTAAGGAAAATCCTGCTTTCTCGGAACTTGTGCTATCAACTGCATCTTGAGGTGGCAATGCTAACTTAGATGAGAGGTTAGGTGTATTTGTTTTGTTGGTTTCTTTCGTTTCTTCTTTGGAAGTCTCCCCATCAGGAGATGCCTTTGTCTTCTCTTTGTTTGCTTGCACGTGATGAGAGAACTGAAGGCATGTAAAAAGGCCGGCAGTTTGGCTTCTTAACTCTTGGCAGTACCTTGCGTCACTAATGTACAAACAGCACAAGCAAAAAAGGATAAATAAATATAGCGTGACTACCGTCAAGAGTTCTAATGAGAATGGGTCTAGATTCTATGTACTAGTCCATGCTTAAGAGAGAAAAGTGGCTAAAATAAACAGGATTAATGAAGAATGGTGTGGTACCGTATGTTATAATATCCTATTCAGCCAACAAGACAAACTATTAAGAACCTGGGCTCTGCTTATGGTTTATTGCTTACTTATATTATACCTGGCTCTAAGTTAGACAAAAGGTAGACAAATTTACTTCTGTTAACTTTTTCTAAATTATTTACGATGAAAAAAAAAAAAATTAAAAATTAGTCAGATGGGAAAAGGATTTGCGTGCACATGTAAAACATCATCAATATTCCATTTGAACGGGACAGTCATCCAGTGCCCTCTTTGTTCATTTGTCAGAGTTATCCCATTGTATTGATTGGAATAATGCTTCAGTTTTGTTTCACTCTGCAACATTTTTAATAGAAATATTCTTGAGTCTGCTATTATTCAACTTACAAATAACTAACATGAGCAAAGGTCTTTTTCAACTCGATCCTGTTGTTTTGTTTTCGTTTGTTCATTCATTCGTTCTTACAAACCTAACCCAACACATCTTAGATGGCTTCAACCAACTATCCCCCCCTGCCCGCACAGTCCTTGTTGCCATTGACATCAACAAAGCTTTCGACACTGTCCCACGCCACATTCTTGCACAAAAGATTATTGACTCGACATCCCCACCAATGACAAGAAATGGCTTACTAATCTCATTGCAGGCCAACTTGGCAAAGTCATACACAAACAACTCTCATCCAAAACCTACAGACTATACAATGGCGTCCCACAGGGCTCCATACTCTCTCCAATCCTCTTCAACCTTTTCATGCACGACCTCCCACAACCTCTCTCCCCCCATGTCCACATCTCCTCCTATGCAGATGACCTGACCATAACAGCACACCACCATAACCGTAACACCGCCACACGCCTGATCCAGCAGTACATTACCAATCTGGAACTCTGGCTGACTAACAATAGGATGTCAGCATCCCCTCAAAAATCCTCCATCACCCTCCTAACCTCAGACCACCACGAATCCCAAGCACACCCGAGAGTCACCCTCATGGGACATCCCCTACCTCTAAACAAAACCCCAACAATCCTTGGCCTCACCCTAGACACACACATGTCCTTTTCCCCTTGCATATCAAACATTTGCTCCAAAGCAACAAAAAAAACTCAATGCTCTCAGAACACTCACCTCCACAACATTCGGTCAACAGAAGGAATCCCTCAGTATCCTATACAAACAGTTTGTACGTACTACCCCAACTTACGCTGCCCCCGCCTGGTCCCCATCCATCTCCCACACAAACCAGAAAAAGATACAGACCACACAAAACAGAGGTCTCAGAAGCATTACTGGCTGCCTCCGAACCACACCCATCCCACATCTACATGCAGATACGAAAATACTCCCCATCGAACACCACATGAACATGACAGGGACTCAATTCTTCTCCAGAGCACTGGCCCCAGACCACCCCTGTCACCATCTCACATTACACAATCCCCCACCCCGCAACAAAAAACGTACTCCTGCTGCTCACTATTCACAGCTACTGAACAATATCCCCCCCCTCCCCTAAACATCAACCCCATTAAACATCTCCACACAGAATTCACCCGGAAATACCTACTCAACCAACCACACAACACTGTCCTTCACGATACTCCCCCTATAGTCCATCAGAGCGAACAAACCCTCCCAAGGAAAGCAAGTGTTACTCTGGCCAGGCTCCATTCAGGCCACCACCCCTCCCTCCAACAATACAGACACAGACTCCACCTAGCTGACACCTCCACCTGTCAAAAATGCTACCTCCACCCTGAGGACACAGAACACCTACTCTTACACTGCCACACTCTCTCTCAACAAAGACACAACTCCAACATTACCTCTCTACGAGACCTATGGACCCGTCCCACAGTGGTCGCGGGATACCTGAGCACCGCCGGGTTCGCATAAGAGAACCCGGGGGCTACGAAGTAAGTAAGTATGAAAAATGAATTATTTCGAGACAAAATGAACAATATTCAGCAAAAGAAAAACGTTAGTTACAAAATTGATGCATTCATTACAAAGAAAACAATCAGAAAGATCAGAAGCCAGGTGCGCCATAGCTGTCTCACGCGAAGCATGTAGTGACCGACTGACCGTTGAGAGGGATGCTTGGGAGAGAAATGGAGGGTGGAATCATCATAGGAGTGGACAGGAGGGTAGCTTGGAAATTAAGGATTTGTGCCAGACTCTATCAAAAGTTTTTGATATGTCTAGTGCAATAGCAAAAGTTTCACTGAAATCCCGAAAGGAGGATGACCAACAGTCAGAGAGATATGTAAAAGAGATCTGCAGCAAAGCATCCCTTGCAGAACCCATACTGACGATCTGAAACAAGATTGAGAGAAGAGAGGTGTTGAAGAATCTTCCTATTAAGGATAGATTCAAAAACTAGAAAGGCAAGAAATCAAGGCAACTGGATGATAGTTGGAGGCTTGAGAGTGGCCACCTTCTTTGGGACAGGCTGAATGAGAGCGAACTTCCAGCTGGAAGGAAATGAACCAGATGAAAGTAAAAAATGAAAGTATTTGTCTAGGTAGGGTGTAAGCACAGAAACAGTTCTTGAGAACAACAGAAAGGACCCCATCAGCACAGTATGCCTTCCTAGAGTTGAGCCCTGATAGGACAAAAAATAAAAAAATAAAAAATAAAATCTTTTGAAAATATTTTAATTTCAAACAATGAAGTCAAAAGGGGGAGGATATGGAGGAACAGCACTGGAATTGCCCAGGGTTGAGGTGGAGACGAAAGTTTGAATAAAGAGCTCAGAACAGATTTTGGATGATTCCAGGCAGAAGCAATGGTACCTTCTGAAAGCCTTCTCTCTATTGCAGATAGCATTAGAACAAGCAAAGTTAAACCAAGATTTTTCACATTAGAAAGAAAAAATGTGGAATGTACACCTCCATACCTGAGGGAATTGCCTCAGCACACTCGGAAGAACTGCAGCCATGGTAGTAGTAATCATTTTATGGGAAATGAAAGAAGTACTGCCTAAGGGCCTCTCAATCGGTGGCGTCAAAGGTACCCTCCTCTTGGGAAGGTCCATAGGCCAAACTGGAGCTACAGGACAGGAAACTGATGCGAGATTGTGGTCGGAGGAGCCCAACAGAGAAAAAAGTGTGACAGAGGAGTAATTAGAAATAAATCCAAAATGTTGGGCCTACCTCCAAGCAAGACGATATATACGAGTATATCGTCCCAACCAAGGTTCGAACCCACCACCTGTATTCAAGAGGTGGTGGGTTTGAACCCTGGTGAGAGCGATTTTTTCATCATGAAAAATTGTGTGTTCATGCACGATATCCCCCACCCCCAACACACACAAACAAAGAAAAACAGCCAAAGAACAGCCAAAGGAATCCTTTTCCTCGCCATTCTCAAATATCTTAGAATCACATGGAGACGAAAGACACATGTGGTTTCAAGGAATCAAAAAACAATGACGCTAGCCTCATAACATAATGTAGGCTTGGGGATGCTTCTCGGAGTGCAGCGAAATTCGAGCATCCTGAAGGTTATATGAGGCACAGTTTACTGGCATTCATTCTCACTCACTCACTCCTCTCTCCGCACTCTTCACTTCTCATCTTGGTCCAGCCACACGCTCTCTGACCTTTCGCCGTGGAGTGGCCTGCTGTTCCTTCAAGGCTCCGGTCTATCACCAAGTAAGACTTCTACAGTCTGCCTGTAGAAACAATCCTTCAAAACCCAGCGCCATTCGATCTCAGCCAGTCTCAGTCCCTCAAGCAACATCTCAACAATACACGAAGCGAATCAACACTTGAGACGAAATAAACAACAAACTCAAAGAAAAACAAACAAACATTTAGGAAATTCATAACACTAAACCACTCCACAGATACATCCAGGCTATACAAGATTATAAACAGCATTACCCACTAACGCGGCATTCACACCTCACACGCGGCTATCTGTCACAGCCAAAATAATATCCCAACATATACACAACAAGCTAACATTCTAGTTAATCACCACGCAAAGGTAAGTCGCTTAAACAGAGACAACAACCAGAAACACGCACACACACAAACAGCCAGAAACAAGAAAACCTACAGACTGAACACGACCATTACACCCTTCAATACAGACCAGACCACTAACATCATCAAAAACATTAAGAATTTGAAGGCTACTGGACCAGACAACATATTTAACATACACCTTAAACACTTGGGTCCACAGGGAATACTAGCTCTCACAAACATCAGCACATATTCATACCAACACTGTATTATTCCTGACATATGGAAACAAGGTAAAATTAGTACACTGCTCAAACCAAACAAAAATCTAACAGAACCATCTTCCTATAGACCCATTACTTTACTATGCACACCTTCCAGTAACAAAGACTAATCTTACCAGTCACCAACCCACACATACCACTATCGCCTACTCAATATGGATTCAGATCTCACCACTCAACCACGACATTACTCACTAACTTCAAGCAGCACATCATGGATGGTATCAACTCCAGACAACCAGCTCAACATACACTATTAGCAACAATAGACATTAGTAAAGCATTTGATGCTATCCCACGCTTCCCTCTCATAAACAAAATACTCAACACAAACGTGCACAATAACACCTAAAGGTGACTGAGCAACTATCTTTCAGGAAGATACTCACATGTCACATTTAATGGCAAGTCATCCAAAAACAAGCTTTTTCTGAACGGAGTCCCTCAAGGGTCTGTTCTCTCACCAACACTGTTCAACTTATATATGCATGACATTCCAAAACCCATAGATAACAAGCTTACCTTATCATATGCAGATGACATCATTCTAACATCCACCCACAACAACATCGACACCGCTACAAATAACCTACGAACATACATAAACAGTATACAAGACTGGCTCACACACAATAGACTCACAGTAGCACCCACAAAATCAACCATCCCCTTGCTTACAAGCAACACAAAAGAACACCAGACAAATCCACAGCTTACACTAAACACCACCAACATTCCACAAACTCACAAGATCAAAATACTTGGGGTCACATAAAACACATCATTATGTTTGGCAAACCACATTCAGGACATTAAAAACAAATGTACGTCAAGACTTAACATGCTTAGGGTACTAACAGGCACAAACTTTGGACACCAGCAGGAAACAATATCACTCATATACAAACAATATATTCGCTCAGTTATGGACTTCGCTAGCCCATACTGGACACCCATTATCTCAAACACACACAAACACCTCGCATACAATATAAAACAACGCACTTCGTATCATTACAGGGCACACTCAAACACCAATAGAACACCTGCACACAGAAACAAAAATACTGAGAGTTAGGGAACATTTAAACATGAGGGGAACACAATTCATGGCAGCAGTGACAACTAACCCACAACACCCTTGCCACTACATGTACAATCACGCACCAACACCTCGCACCATTAAGGTAACATCAGAGACACATTATAACCAAATACTCCATTCCATACCACGCCCCAGACATGACAGTACAGAAAACACACACACACACACTTAACCCATGACTAAACCTAACCAATCATCAAGGGCGTACAGTTGACCTAACTGGTGTCATGTACAGAACTGTCCGCAAAACATTAGGACCAATCAATTTGTGATGCATGATCTTTACAGGGGCTCCACCCCTGTACCCCCAAGACCTAAATTATACTAATGATAATGTAATAACATGTGCCTACCTTGCCTGGGTAGTCCACTAAATTTCGCATGCCCTTAAACTGAAACGACACACATTTATTTTTAGGATATTTTTTTACGGCACCTAAAGACCTTCTGGTCTTTTCTTAAAATACAAGCACTATTGCATTTCAAGCAGTTCACAGATGTCTTAATTATTCTGTGATTGAAAAAAAAAGGTCTAAACTCTGGTCTTCATTGAGAGCAATATGGCGGATCATGTCTTCAAAATCAAATATGCATAACTGACACATCATACTTCGTCATAAAAAAAACTGAACTGAATAGATGAACAATTGCTAAAAATGATTTACTTGTAAAACAGAACAAATTGAATTACACAGAAGTAGCCAGAATCACCAAAAATAGGAAATATTCACCAAATAGTCAATATATATATACAGGGTGTCCCAGAATTAACTATCTATTTCAATGAAATTGGACAAATTTAATAAAAACTGACATAATTTTGTGTTTATTACTAAATTATGATACAAAAACAAATAGATTTATAAATCATGAGTCAAAACTTTATTTACTTGAATGTGATAAGCCTTTTTCATCAGTGTCAAACGCAAGATTCTATGAACTGTTGTCTTGGATATGTTGAGTCTTCGACCGGCCTCCCTAACCGAAGTTGTTGGTTCATCCTCAAACAATTGTCGTACCTGTTCGGTACTGTTACGTGCTGTCCTTGGGCATCCTCTTCCCACCTCGTCGTGTACGGATCCAGTTCTTTTAAATTTGTTCACAAGTTCACGAATCGCTTTGTCTGTAGGACCGGTTCTGTGGAATCTTCTTGTAAATTTTTCTCTGATTTCATTACATTGCATTCCTTTGATACGGGATGTTACAACAAAGATGCGTTCTTGTGTATTCATTATTAATAGGGTTCTGAAAGAGAACGAAAATAAAACTATGAAAAAATTATGAAAATAAAATTATGAAAAAAATTTAGAAATTTATACATTTTTAACACATAGTGAACATGATAAACATAAATAAAAGTGTGTTTTTAAAAAATTTGTCAGATTTCATTGAAATAGATAGTTAACTCTGGGACACCCTGTATATTGAAAAAACACGAAAAATAGGAAATATATTTTAATGAAAAAACACATTTTATACAAATCTGCACAAGATAAGATATAGGTACCTATATTTTCTTAGTCAGTTTTGAATGGCAATTCAATATATTGTACTGTTTTAACTGCGCGTGAGCAGGTTCAAAAGATGAATATTAATCCAAATCAATTATTAATACAATCACTGATCACTCATAAAATAAATTATTATTAGTCATCTGAGAACTGAAATATTCGGATAGGTGCAGAAATGAGGTTTTATAATTTTATAGAATTAAAACTAAAAGTTGTAAGAATTGAGTTTGGTGTACTTGGCACCTCCAGCCAGAGGCCGGAGTTTAGGGAGACCTCCGGACAGAGCAGGAGGTTTTCTAAAATGGCCAGAGACAGAGCTCTGGTGCATCACTATTAGCTACTCCATGCACTGCAAAAATTTCTATTGCTCTGCTATCACTTTGTTGAACTGTTTCAATTAAATCCTTAAAAGACATTGAACAACCATCACTCTCCATAATTCAAACTGAATAACTGCCTCACAGCCAGTGTTAATACATATCACATGATTGGTTGCATATATGAATGATTAGTAATAAAATATATTTCATAACAACTTGCTTATAACATATTTGGGTAAATATTTACTATTTACACTGGTCTCCGGTAGAAAGTTTTAAAAGCTGGTTTTCAATGTTTTTCAATATGCTGAATTAAAAAATGATACTCATTTCCATCGCAAATGATTTGTTAGAGAATTATTGAAGCTTAAAGCTTTTAAAACTTTCTACCCCCTTTTTACCTAACCTAACCTATTTTTATACCCATATTTAAGTCGTCTTTAACATTGAAAACTTTCTACCGGAGACTAGTGTAATAGTAAAGAAATACCTAAATAGCTTCATTCCTAGGTTGTAAGCTTAATTGAACTTAGTATTTAGAGGGATCCAGGGGTTCATTCAGTGCAAGCGCAGATTTTTGGTCTGATTAGCCTAGACTTGGGCCCTCATTAATTCATTCCATCCAGGGTATATAGCCTAACTTGGATCATAAAGCTTTTAGCCGAGTAAAAGAATAGTATTTAAGATGACTTTCAACTGTAACTCTAAGGTTTGTAAGGAAGTTAGGGAAGAGGATAAGGCTGTGGGCATTAGGGTGCATCAAAATCACCAATGACATAGTTTCACTTTGTCCCTAAGTTAGAAATGTTCCAATGGTTAAGAAAACCTACTATGTGAATTATTTTTGGATTTGAATGCCATTTATGGGGTCCACACAGACTTCCTATATGCACACCAACCCCAGTCATTCTGTGATTTGAGATCCAAATAGTAGAAGTTTAAAAATTTTGTTCACTACAAAAATCAGCCTAAGAACATGTAAGTGATATTTCTAAAGGTCATATATACTTCTAAAAAGTGATAGAAACTTCTATAAAGTGATAGAAACTTCTATAAAGTGATAGAAACCTCTAGAAAGTGCTAGGAAGTGGTGGAAAGTTATAGAATATTCTAAAAGGAACTGCAATATATAATCTGATATGCAAGTATTTATGATAAATATGATTTTTGTGTGTTTATGTTAAATGTTTATGTTAATGAATTTTGTGTTCTCTCTTTACAGAATTTTTTGTGTTCTCTTTATACCTGTCGTGCATTATGGCCAGTTCAGATAGCACAAATGATAAATATGCTGTTAAAACTCGTCAAACTGCTGCCATTTATGGTCTTGGTGCTGGAATCAGCGATGCAGATGCAGAGATAACAGGATCTAGGCTGCCAACATGTGAGCAAGTGTTGCGATGCTACATGTTTCATCAGCAAGAAGGTCTACCGTTTAACCGTACAAAATGGAACAATGCTAAATTTGTCTTGCAAAAAATTATTCCATTTTATCAGAAAGGCAACATTGCCATGATTACTGAGAGGAAAGCTGTTGAAAAAATTATAGCACTATCTGCAAAAAATGCAAAACTTAGGGAACTTCCAGTGGATCGGTGTTCTTCGCTTGGTGCAGTTGCGAAGCTTAAGGGGATCGAAAAGGAGTTACAAGAAACATTTCAGTTGTGGCCAAGGAATGCTGAGCAACTCATAAAAGATCCTGAAGATCTGGAGTTCTTGCGGTCAATGAAATCAGACAGAGTCGCATCATTTGGAAGCCATGACAAGAAGCTCGCATCAAAAGTCCAAAGAAAGCAGGAAAAGGAAATGATGCAAGCAGAACGACAGCTTAAAGCTCATAAAGAAGCCCAAGCATCTACAAGCAAAGTTCAGATTGAGAACAGTGAGGAAAGCAACAGTGATGTTGAGGATGAAGAGGGTGATATAGAGGATTACAAACCAAAAACACGAAAATCTCGCCAAGCAACTCGCTCAGGAACAACTGCTTTTATAAGTCATGACATACTCAAATACCATAGGATGGTTTCCCTGTCTACAAGCATGAAGATCACACCGGCCAACATGCAGCATTTACCAAAGCCATCATTGAGGAATCAGGAGGTGACACAAAAAAGTTTCACATATATTCTACTGCCGACAGAGCAAGACGTAAGGTTGGTGAAGAGCTTGCATCATTGGTCAGAGAGTCCTGGGTTCCACCACAGTTCCTGTCTCTTCACTGGGATTTTAAACTGATGTCAACTCTGTCATACCAAACTAAAGCTGAAGAGAGGCTCACCATAGCAGTTGGCAATTCGTATGACATCAAACTTCTTGGTGTGCCTTCCTACAAGCCAAATACAGATCAGCCAGCTGGTCAAATCATTGCTAATCTCACTATGGAGCTTCTCCGATCATGGAATTGTGTTGACTCAGTAGTGAACATGACTTTTGACACAACAGCTAGTAACACTGGTCATGTGAGTGCTGTGCTGCATGTGTTAGTCTGCAACAGGACATAGGTCGAGCTTTACTGTGGTCAGCTTGTCAGCATCACATTGGCGAGGTAATCCTTACACAAGTCTTCAATGATCTGAAAATAGAACAACCATTGTCAGTAGAAGTTACCATATTCTGTCGGTTCCAAAAGCATTTTGACACAGTTCCGCACAACAATAATCAGTCACTTAATTTTTTGGATGGTACCTCTTATTCAGATGGCATACAAACCATAATCCATGACTATAGGGCCAGAGCAATTTCATGCGCGCAGTCTGTTGTGAAGCATCAACGTGATGACTACAAAGAATTTTCTGATCTTTGTTTGCTCTACTTGGATGGGACAAGTAGAGAGTTTTCATTTCGACGTCCTGGTGCTGTACACAAGGCTAGGTGGATGGCCAAGCTTCTCTACTCCATTAAGATGGTGCTGCTGGAGGAGCAGATCAGTTCTCTTCCCTCTGGAACCATTACCACAGAAGCACAATGACCCAAACTGCGTGTTTGTGAACTTTGTTTGCTTGCTGTACAGCTGGTGGTGGATCACCTGTTCAAGCGCGGTACCTGACTGACCTCTTGCGCTCTTTAATGATGCAGTCCCTGAAGCTGAACGCTGCTATCTGGCTGAGAGATTTATAGCAGTAAAGCCAGCACAAGATCAGGCATCTTTACCACAACATCGATTTGGCACAGGATTTGGGGAACCCAAATTTCCAAACTCCATTTCCAGCACAACAAAGCTTGGTGACTTAATCAACGAAGATTCATGGTACATTTTCTCTGTTCTGGAACTTGACAGTTCTTTCCTGACTCATAATATCGAAAATTGGCCAGAATTAGCTTCCTTTCAAATGTCCAGAGAACACATCTCGGCAGTTAACGTCATAAATGATTGTGCTGAGTGTGGGGTGAAGCTAAGTTCTGATTTTCTCATGGCTGCCAGATCACAACAACATTACCAAAATGTCCTACAAGTTGTTGAATCCGACAGAAAGAAGCTTCCTAATCTTCGAAAGAGGAAAACTAGAGCCTAAACTAATTGTTCATGTTCATTTACAGTTCTTGAACATTTTTTATTAACGTAGTGTTCTTTTGACTTTAACTTGCTTGTATCACCAATAATGTAATGTATAAACCAGAATGTAATGTAGAAATCAATGTAATGTATCCGTGTTTTGATTATTTAACACATTTTTATTGGTTCATACTTTTGCAAACACGGAAATGGGGATATAAAATGTTTAATTTTGGTCAATTTAACTCCAATACTAAATATTGCATCAATGATGTGGACCCCCTAGATGACCACATAAATCTTTGAAATTTGGCCATATGTGCTATTTCAGGCATTGGAACAGAGTAATCATAGGGACAGATTGAAATAAAACATTTTGAAAAATCATGGGAAATTTGATGCACCCTAGTGGGCATGCAAGTTATGAATGATGATTAGTATGTCAGCCTGCATCAAAATTATAGAACAAGTACACAGGGGTATGAAGTCAGCCAATATTGTGTGTTTAGATAAGAACATAAGAAATTTTTATAGTGGGCACACTAGGGGCCATGTCAGCCCATCAAGGTGGCTCCACTACGTAAAAACTGCCTGTACATTGGCAACAACCAATTTTTACAAAACTAATTAATTATCAATTTAAAACTAAAGATAGAATCTCTAGATCCAGAGGATCAAAGTCATAATAGATTACTATCAACAAATATGTTACACTCTATATCTATTTATAACTGACATGCAAATATATTAGATCCAAAGAATCCAGTCAATTTCATTACAGTACCTACCCATCAACACCAGTACCTTGCCAACCAAAAATAAGTCACAGTCCATATCAATTGTGGACCAAGTCACAATTTACAACCATATACATTACAATATATATACTTAGGAGGAAAAGTGTAGGTGTGGCTGTAAAGACTGTATAGTAATGTAGAAATGTGTGTGCACCCATTTTGGGTCTCCCATTTAAAGGTGTTTGTGGGGCAAGTGAAGATCATGAGTTTTTCAATACCTCACAGTACTATGGGGGGCACCGCTCAGCAGAGGAATCTCTTTAAATGGGGTGTGTAAGGACAGAGTATCCCCTAACACAAGATGCTGCCTCCCTATATCCCACAACACTTGTGTTGAGCTGTGGGATCTATCACCTAAATGTACATAATATATATGAAATAAACTAGTACCATTCATGCAATAAAAATGGGCTTAAACACTATCACCAGATGTCCCTTGCAGACATCAAACTATCCAACTTTCTTTTGAAAAATCAAGTGTATCTGAAGTCACCACTACTTCTGTCAGACTGTTCCAAAACTTAATTACTCTGTAAAACTATGTTTTCTTAAATTTGTTCTACATCTTGGCTTAAATAATTTCATACTATGACCTCTAGTCTGGTTATTGTGATCTTTAATGAAAAGAGAATCAAAATCTATCTTATCCAACCCTTTTATCATTTTATACACCTCTATCATATCACCACCTTTTTAATGAGAACATGCTTAGATATGCCAGTCTTTCCTTATATGTCAATTGTCTTAGAGATGGGATCATTCTTATTGCTCATTTCTGTACTTTTTCAGGTTTTTCAATATCTTGTATCAAATAGGGACTATTAAATTGAATAAAGTATTCGAGGAGGGGTCTCACATATGAAATGTATAGTTGCTTTATAATATTGGGTGATTTGTATTCAATGTGTGTGTGAGATTGAGTCTAGCATTTGCTTTATTTCTGATTACCATAGAGTGATTTGAGGGTTTAGTTCATTAGTCACAGTAACACCCAAGTCTTTCTCTTTATCATCATTTTTAATCCAAATTCCATTCATATTGTATTCAAATTCTGGATTTTTTGGCCCAATATGCATAACCTTGCACTTATCAACATTAAATTTCATCTCCCACTTATCTGCCCAGGCTGTTACTCTGTCTAAGTCTTTTTGTATTGTTATTGCTCCTACTACTGACTTAACATTATGGCCTAATTTTGTATCATCAGCAAATTTTGAGGTTTTACATGATAGGCCCTTCTCTAGATCATTTATATAGACAACAAAAAGTGGAGGTCTCAGCATAGACCCCTGTGGGACTCCGTTCAATACGAGTCTCCAAGTAGACTTATTTCCATTTAGATGAACTTTCTGTTTTCTGTTTCTCAGCCATTCTTCTATCCAGTCAGCTATATGACCTCTTATACCATGGGCTCTAACTTTTACCAACAATCTTGCATGAGGAACAGTATCAAATGCCTTTGCAAAATCTAAGTATACTATATCTACTGGCTCTTTATTGTCCAAATGCAATAGGACTCCATCATAAAATTCAATCAAGTTGGTTGGACAGGACCTTCCATTTTGAAAGCCATGCTGGCTATCATTTATAAGGTTGCACTCTTCAAGGAACTCAATAACTTTACCTCTAATGATACTTTCGAGTAATTTGCAAATAATGGAGGTGAGGCTGATGGGTCTGTAGTTTTTTGCCAAGTTTCTAGTTCCTTTTTTAAAGATTGGAGCCACATTTGCTTTCTTCCAATCCTCTGGAATTTCAGTACATATCAATGGTTTATTAAAAATAATTTCTAGTGCCTGTGCTATATTCTTTTTGGCAGCTTTTATGACTATTGGATGCATTTCATCTGGCCCTGGAGATTTTTCTATTTTTAATTTATCTATTGCTTTTAGGACATCTAGTTTTGTTACCCTTAATTCATTTATTTCTCTATCTTGTCCTGGTAGTATAAGATCAGGAATATTATTTAAATTTTCAATTGTGAATACTGATGAGAAGTATTTGTTTAGTTCTTCAGTTATTTCAAAATCATCATCTATAGTTTTATCATCTATAAGGAGGGGGCCAATTTTCTTTTTCACTCTACTTTTCAAATTGAAGTGACTGAAAAACTTCTTAGATTTGTTTTTTGAATTCTTGGCTAGGCTTTTTTCCAGGTCTCATTTGCTATCTCTGATTGCTTTCTTGCAAATGCTTCTTTTACTTTTATATATTTCGGAGTCTATGCCATTTTTAGTTCTTTTGAATTTATGAAATGGTTTTGTTTTTTCTCTGATTGCTCTTTTTACATTGCAGTTTATCCAAGGTTATTTTTTATTTTTTCCAGTTCTGATTTTACACTGTGGGATATGCTTCCTTTGTATGTTCATTATTATACTTTTAAATTTTTCCCACATACTAGTTACTGTCTGTTCAGGCTGTAGAATATCTGTCCAATTTATTAGACATAGATCATTTACTAGTCCATTTATATTACCTCTTTTAAAATCTGGGACTTCTACTTTATTTTCACTAGGTCTTGAATTACAAACAATATTAAACTGAAGGATACAATGATCACCTGAACCTAGTGTTTCTGAAACTGAGATATCCTGGAAGGTATCTGGATTATTTGTTAGAATTAAATCTAGAATGGCATCAGCCCTGGTTTGCTCCTTTACTAACTGGGTTAAACCGTTCTGAATTATACAGTCTAAGAATCTCTCATTACTTTCTGGTGTTTATAATATTTCCCAGTCTATATGCCTATAATTGAAATCTCCAACAATAATAATATTGCTTGTCATTGCTTTATTTATTTCATCAATAAGTTTATTTTCTACACACTTATTTTCTTCTCTACTTTTGGGGATTCCTCCAACTGAACATCCCTCAGGTGGTCTATAGCAGGGACGTGCACTCAGGGTAGGCAGGGTAGGCACCGCCTACCCTTGCTGAAATATAAAACACAAAAAAATAAAAATTTTAATTCTTTTAAATTCATAACCCAAAGCCTTTTATTATAATGCATTAAATTTCAAGCAAAATTCAGTATATGGTTGACTTGTAATGCGGAGACAGGCACAATCTTGTTATGCTTTTCATCCACCATACAAATACTACGAAGCAATCATTTCGGAGGCCGTGCACTATGAGTGAGTTCTCGTCATAAATAATGGGTTTAAAAGCAGAACCTCAGTGTGCCTCTAGCCTTTATGGAGTGAGGGTGGATTGTGAGTCTGCTTTAAAAAGAATTAAAACCGTCACTAGGAATCAAATGACAAATGAAAGGCTTTCATCACTTGCCTTAATTTCTATAGAAAAGGAAAGACTTATTAAAATGGAGCAAAGTGCTACTCACAACTTTTATGAAATAGTAAAAAATATATTTGTTAATAACAAGCAGAGAAGAATGGAGTTTATCTACAAATAATGCAGTAAGTAAATATTTTTGACAAATTTTATTTCAACTTTTTAAATATTTTTATTGATTGTTAGCTAGGACGTATCAGAAGTAAACATTTGGAGACCGTTAATTATTTCTTAGTACTTTATTGAGTATGCAATATGGCAAATTTCTTTTCTCGATGAAAGTTAATGCGATTTACAGTTATAAGGTCCTTTGTTGAAAATTTATTTTATTAATGCCTTCTGCCTACCTTGAATAATTATTCACCGCACATGCCTGGTCTATAGATACCCCCTATCCTGATTTTCTTGGCATTTTTGGTGCCCAATATCTATCTATACAGATTCAACTATTTCCTCTTTAACAGAGGTAACTTCAACTGGATTCAGATTTGTCTTGGCATAAATAAATAGTCCGCCACCCTCTGAATATTTACGGTCATAATAAAAAAGTTCATAGCCATCAATTTCATAAGTAATGGTATTATATATCTCTCTCACTAAATGGACTATTTGGTATCATACTGAATTTTGTCCAAGTTTCAGTGACAATCATAATATCAGGATTTTCAATAGGTACGGTACCTATGTATGCCTTGAATTAATTTATTTTATCTCAGATACTTCTTGCATTTACATAGAAAAATGACAAAGAACCCTTGGAATATTTTGCTTGTAATTTAGTCTGGTTCTTGTTCTGTGATGGTATATTATTTGCATCTCTTTTACTTTCTTTGTTGACCTTTTTCTTTTGAGTTTATCATATTTTTTATTAGTTTATTGTCATCAAGAGTATTGGTATTTGTACTAATTTGGCCTATTCCTTTGGTTTTTAGTCAATTATATGATACAATCTTTGATAGCAAATCAGTCCCTTTACTATTAAGGTGAATTCCATCTCTGTTATAGAACTCTCTTTTTTTGTAAAATTTATTCCACAGTTCGATATATGTAATTTCCATACTCTGACATAGTGTCTTAAGCCTACTATTTATATATAGTGCTTGTGAGTACCACTTATTATTCTCATGTATCCTGGGAAATATACCTGTGATAAATGTTTTAAGGTTAGGTCTCCGTTCCTTTAACTTCGTTAATAGCTGTTTATATGACTCCATGATTTCTTCGGAGTGCTTACCCTTTATGGTATATCATTTCCACCTACATGTATAACCATATTCTTTGGTACTGTTAGGTCAATACCAGATCCTTTTTCTATAATTTTATTACTAATTCTATTTATCCCTGCACCTGGATAACAGTAAGCTATGCTACCTCTAGGTAATTTAGATACTAGGCCCCTCACTTGAGTCATCTACAACGGATGCTGGTTCAAACACACAGAGCTTTAGAGTGCCTGGGTTTATAAGAGTCTGGATTATTATTGCTAAAATTTTGTTTTATAGGCCTACTTTCTTCAGCTTTCTCATCTTGATCCTGGACCAGCGAGAAAGTATGAAACTGATTGGTTAGTTCTATAAGGACACTTTTCCTCCGCTCTTGAATTCTAGCTTTCCAGGTTTTCCTAGGTTTAGTCCACTCATAAGGTTAGGGACATGCTTAAGGCAAACAGAGACATCAACCTTGAAGTACGAAAATCCGCGAGATTTTGATAACTGAAAACATATCCCACATAAGGGAGTTTGAGACTTAAAATGCATGAGAGTTGACATGTCTGGGCAAGGCTTGAAAAGACTGCTATCTCAGACTGGTGGGCCCTATGATTGATAGTGTAGCTAATGAGAGATTAATGCAACAGTTAGACTAGAAACTGAGTCAAGTACAGGAAATAGGTACTAATGCAAGTCATAGTAAGGTTGAGCCTAAACCTAGCTCTACTGTTAGTGACAGGGATGTAGGCCCAGTAAATATTCGTTTTAGCACATGACCTGAACTTTGGCATGAAAATTGGTTTTCGTGGTGTACGGTATTTCACTGTGTTTTGTGCGAATCTGACCTTCATTTCTTGTGCAAATGAGCGGTTGTGGAGATATAACGCAGATCAAGTAAAGATAACCACCCCGAGCCTGGGCAGGTAAGTGAGAGATGAAATTTAAAGTTGATAAGTGCAAGGTTATGCATATTGGGCCGAAAAATCTAGAATTTGAATACAATATGAATGGAATTTAGATTAAAAATGATGATAAAGAGAAAGACTTGGGTGTCACTGTGACAAATGAACTTAAACCCTCAAATCACTCTATGGTAATCAGAAATAAAGCAAATGCTAGACTCAATCTCATGCACACACACATTGAATACAAATCACCCAATATTATAAAGCAACTATACATTTCATATGTGAGCCCCCTCCTTGAATACTGCATTCAATTTAATACTCCCTATTTGATACAAGATATTGAAAAACTGGAAAAAGTACAGAAACGAGCAAACAAGAATGATCCCATCTCTAAGACAATTGACATATAAGGAAAGACTGGCGTATCTAATCATGTTCTCATTAAAAAGGAGGTGGTTAAGGGGTTGATATGATTAGTGATGTGAGTCGTTTTTTATTGTGTCATTTTTTTTGTTATTTTTTTTGTTTAAAACGAAGGTAGTCTGTTTTTTTTGTTTTTTATTGTTTTAAACTTATTCCATATTTTTCTTCCTTTAATCTAATAAGTAGCGTCGGTAGGGGTGAGTTGAGCCGCCAATTTACATATTTCTATGCCACACCTATAATACCTATCATACATGTCTGATGGTTTCATGGAAGGATAGTTACTAAATGATTTATACTATGCTGTAGGGGTGATAGGCTAATTCTAATATTAATCATAAAAATGGAAGTATGATGTGGCTCACCGTATACTCCAGGTCATGGGGTAAGTTAAGCCAGTCCAGGGGGTGAGTTGAGCATGGTTTCGTTTGTGAGAGTGAGTAACTTTTTAAAACTAAAATTAGCTAACACTAGGAAGACTAGCTACATAACTATTAACATATTCATAGCTATGTAACATATATTGTTTGTCTATTGTTTCTTGGCCTTTTTGTAGGCCTGGAAAGAATGGTCCAGGCCTACAATATGGAACTTTCTTGCAGAACACCTCAAACCATGCAGCAAACACCTCACTCACCATCCACCCATTGTCCGAGAAGGCATAATGCGTCCCAGGGTAAGGCTTAGACCCTCGCCATGTGCTCCAGAACTTCTTGCCTTTGAAGACAATGAATGGTGGGAGCTTCTCTCCAGCAGCAGATATTCCAGCCATGACTGTAGTTGCTTCCCTGCTGGAGGTTGCCATTACACGTGATGCTTTCTCACCTGCAGGTGAAATGATTTTTCTCTTTTGTGGGTCAGTGAACAAACAGGTTTCATCAATATTCCATACACATTCTGGGCGCCCTTCAATGTTTAGGTTCCTCATTTGTTTTTTGACATTGTTAAAATACTCATAAATTATTTCTGGGTTACTAGCTGCTGTTTTTCTAGTTTTCTCCAGAGTTGAAGGAATCTTAACCGAGAGTCCATACCTCCTCATGAAGCCTGTGAGCCAGTCATCCCCAGGCAAACCATCCTTGAATTTGCAATATTTAAGTAAGTGATTGCCAACAGTAGTGTCACTATCGATGTTGGACTTCACATAGCTCTGGACGATGGTTTGCACTTCCTTCCTCGTTTGCCCAAATCCCCATTGGGCTTTGATCTTTATGCATTGGGCAAGCTCCTGTTCAGCCTCACGAGGAAGAGACAGTTGGCCTCCCGATTTCTTTGAGGGTGAAGGGCGTGGCTCAGGTCTGTCCAACCTTCTCTGAAGAGTCATCCTATCCACTTTGTATTGCGCAGCAGCTGCTCTGACACTAAAGCCATCATCTTTCACAGCTTTAATTGCAGCACTGAGCTTATCTTTATGAACTGGATCTCTTTTTCTCTGGTAAGTGCGAGGCATTTTGCCTTTCTTACTGTGCACTGCACCAAGCTAGCTTATTTGCATAGAAAACAATATATCTGCAAAGAAAATAAATGCATTAACATCATAATGGCATCCAAACTGGGATTTTTGTAACTGAGAAACATAGGCTCAACTCACCCCATGGTACCAGAAATGCCTGGGGTGAGTTGAGCCATTACCAAAGTCAACACCAACTTAATGTTTGGACTGATATACCATTTTGGCTCCTAAAATTTAATATAAACCTTTCCCTACATTCACTTCAAATTTCCAGACAGTGACATTGAAAATAGTGTTGCCAAGCAAATTTGAAAAAAACATTGTTTTTCTGGCTCGAAATTTTTTTGAGGTGCAAAACCATAGGATCACTTTGAACCTCAGTAAAACAGGTTTGTTTTTAATTCAACTCAACAACCTGTTGTGGTGTTATAGTACAAGACTTAAACTTTCAACATGTATATCCATCCTTCATGATTTTATTTTTTTTAGGAATTGGGGGCCCCTGGATCAACTCACCCCTACCGACGCTATATTAGTATTACCTATAATTTAATATACTACCATGCTTATACAGTTATACCTAGTATATATAGTCATCTTTTAGAAAAATTGAATCACGCAAAAAGTATATAATAGAAAGGAAAAACAAACCCTCATTTTTATATGTATATATATTTTTTAACTAGAACATAAAACATTCTTCCTCGTTTCAAACAATATACATAATTGTGATTGGCAAGAGTACCAGTATATATATTCCAGATAGAAAAGGAAAATATTCACCTTTTTGTTAACCTAATGTTGTTTAACCTTCATTTCCATGGAAGAATCATCACTAGATTGGGTAGAGCATATATATGCTAGTTTCAATATCACAGGTACTGGTATAATATACATAATAAAAAATATATACTACTAGTATAAAACAATATATATAATTGTGATTGGCAAGAATACCAGTGTGTGTATATATATATATTCCAAATAGAAAAATAAAAAAAATAAAAATATTCATCTCTTTCTTTAACCTTTGTGTTAACCTAATGCTGTTTAACTTTCATTATCTGATTCTATTTCCATTGAAGAATCATTATCACTAGATTGATTAGAGCATATAATTTCAATATCACAGGTAGCTACTGGTACTTATTGCAGATTTGGATGTTGACGAAGCCAATGTAGCACTGTTTTACTTCACTTTCTTGGAATTTTGCATTTTGGGATATAAATACTAGCTTTGCTGCTCTGTCTGTGCTTAATCAGTTTCTTTTGGCTGTATGGATATTACTGTATGTGCTAAATGATCTCGGAGGTAATGAAAGGGCGAAATAGAGGTGTATGAGTTTGTGTAGGTATATATGTGAGTATGCGTGCGTATGTATCTGGAATTCTGGATGTATGCGTATGTATGGGGTATATAATAAATATAATGTGTGTATATAAGTATTTATGTATATATTGATATATATGTATATGGGTGTATGTGTATGTATATATATGGATGGTCTCGGGGGGGGGGGGGGGGGGGGGGGGGGGGGGTGGGGGGATATGTCATCGCGGGTCTAAAGGATAGTTAAGTGGGAGATTCAAAATCCGAGGCATGGATGGAGAGTCCTGGAAAGGTTGAACAATGGGCAGTCAGCTCCCAGCCAGTGTTCTCGCAAGTTTAATGGATCTCAAGATACAAGGACTTTCAGTGCAAGAAAAAGGCCAGTTTTTTTCTGTAAATAGGCTGAAAAGGACATTCTATACTGGTACCATATGGCCTATTTTATTATTTATTTATTTATTTTATAATATATATCATTGCAAAAGTATACCTTATAATTAAATTGGCAATATCTATATTAATTATTAAAAAAAAACAACCAAAAAAAAAAAGTTTTTTAACATCACTAGATATGATAGAGGTGAGGTGTATAAAATGATAAAAGGGTTGGATAAGATAGATTTTGAGTCTCTTTTCATTAAAGATCACAATAATCAGACTAGAGGTCATAGTATGAAATTATTTAAGCCAAGATGTAGAACAAATTTAAGAAAACATAGTTTTACAAACAGAGTAATTAAGTTTTGGAACAGTCTGACAGAAGAAGTGGTGACTTCAGATACACTTGATTCTTTCAAAAGAAGGTTGGATAGTTTGATGTATGCAAGGGAACATAAGAAATTTTTATAGTGGGCACACTAGGGGCCACTTCGGCCCATCGAGCTGGCGCCATTATGTAAAAACTGCCTGTACATTGGCAATAACCAATTTTTACAAAACTAATTAATTATCAATTTAAAACTAATTAATTATCAATTTAAAACTAAAGATAGAATCTCTGGATCCAGAGGATCAAAGTCATAATAGGCTACTATCCACAAATATGTTACACACTATATCTATTTATAACTGACATGCAAATATATCAGATCCAAAGAATCCAGTCAATTTCATTATGGTACCCATCAATACCAGTACCATGCCAACCAAAAATAAGTCGCGGTCCATATCAATTGCGGACCAAGTCACAATTTACATCCATATACATTACAATATATACTTAAGAGGAAAAGTGTAGGTGTGGCTGTAAAGACTGTACAGTAATGTAGAAATGTGTGTGCACCCATTTTGGGTCTCCCATTTAAAGGTGTTTGTGGGGCAAGTGAAGATCATGAGTTTTTCAATACCTCACAGTACTATGGGGGGTACCACTTGGCAGAGGAATCTCTTTAAATAGGGTGTGTAAGGACAGAGAGTATCCCCTAACCCAAGATGCTGCCTCCCTATATCCCACAACACCTGTGTTGAGCTGTGGGATCTATCACCCAAATGCACATAATATATATGAAATAAACTAGTACCATTCATGCAATAAAAATGGGCTTAAACACCATCACCAGATGTCCATTGCAGACATCAAACTATCCAACCTTCTTTTGAAAGAATCAAGCGTATCTGAAGTCACCACTTCTTCCGTCAGACTGTTCCAAAACTTAATTACTCTGTTTGTAAAACTATGTTTTCTTAAATTTGTTCTACATCTTCGCTTAAATAGTTTCATACTATGACCTCTAGTCTGATTATTGTGATCTTTAATGAAAAGAGACTCAAAATCTATTTATCCAACCCTTTTATCATTTTATACACCTCTATCATATCACCCCTTAACCTCCTCCTTTTTAATGAGAACATGCTTAGCTACGCCAGTCTTTCCTTATATGTCAATTGTATTAGAGATGGGATCATTCTTGTTGCTCGTTTCTGTACTTTTTCCAGTTTTTCAATATCTTGTATCAAATAGGGACTATTAAATTGAATGCAGTATTCAAGGAGGGGTCTCAAATATGAAATGTATAGTTGCTTTATAATATTGGGTGATTTGTATTCAATGTGTGTGTGTGCATGAGATTGAGTCTAGCATTTGCTTTATTTCTGATTATCATACAGTGATTTGAGGGTTTAAGTTCATTTGTCACAGTGACACCCAAGTCTTTCTCTTTATCATCATTTTTAATCCAAATTCCATTCATAATTTCATATTGTATTCAAATTCTAGATTTTTTGGCCCAATATGCATAACCTTGCGCTTATCAACATTAAATTTCATCTCCCACTTATCTGCCCAGGCTGTTACTCTGTCTAAGTCTTTTTGTATTGTCATTGCTCCTGCTACTGACTTAACATTATGGCCTAATTTTGTATCATCAGCAAATTTTGAGGTTTTACATGATAGGCCCTTCTCTAGATCATTTATATAGACAACAAAAAGCAGAGGTCCCAGAACAGACCCCTGTGGGACTCCGCTCAATACGGGACATCTGGTGATGGTGTTTAAGCCCATTTTTATTGCATGAATGGTACTAGTTTATTTCATATATATTATGTGCATTTGGGTGATAGATCCCACAGCTCAACACATAGGTATTGTGGGATATAGGGAGGCAGCATCTTGGGTTAGGGGATACTCTCTGTCCTTACACACCCTATTTAAAAAGATGGTAAATATGGATATTATGGCCTCCACCAAGTTGACAATACTGGCTATTATCAAACGTTTCAGCATAATTTTAGGAGTCTAATGGTATATGTTATTATTTGTGCAATTGCGTATTTATAATGTTATAGGCTTTAAGAAATTATTTTCGTAACTCCATTTTTTGAATGACGTCATCATAAGTGTATCTACTTGGGTGGAAAAAAACAAAAAATGAGTTATAGCGTTTCTATTTTCTTCATCAGCCTCCACCAAGTTGACAATACTGGCTATTATCAAACGTTTCAGCATAATTTTAGGAGTCTAATGGTATATGTTATTATTTGTGCAATTGCATATTTATAATGTTATAGGCTTTTAAAGAAATTATTTTTGTAACTCCATTTTTTGAATGACGTCATCATAATTATATCTATTTGGGTGGGAAAAAACAAAAAATGAGGTATACTATTTTCCGTTTTCTTCATTAGTTGATTTTCCAATATGGCATGTGAAGGATATGAGATGTATTTCGAAAATGTTATTATGGAAATTAACAATAGTGATTAGGTTAGGTTAGGTAGGTTAGGTTCTCTAGCAATTTGGACACTGGAATGCATTTTTCTAGTAGTATTTGATATGCAATGTTAAAATCTGGCCTTCATTTTATGGGGAAATAAACCAAAATATGTTAAAACTTTGAAGTCTCATAACTTTTGATTGGTTCATTTGCACATAAAATGAAGGCCAGATTTGAACAAAGCACATCATACACTACTAGGAAAATATATTTTGGCATCAAAATTGGGTGGATGCCGTAATATCCATATTTACCAGAGAGATTCCTTTGCCGAGCAGTGACCCCTCCCTAGTACTGCAAGGTATTGAAAAACTCATGATCTTCACTTGCCCCACAAACACCTTTAAATGGGAGACCCAAAATGGGTACACACACATTTCTACATTACTGTACAGTCTTTACAGCCACACCTACACTTTTCCTCCTAAGTATATATATTGTAATGTATATGGATGTAAATTATGACTTGGTCCGCAATTGATATGGACCGTGACTTATTTTTGGTTGGCACAGTACTGGTATTGATGGGTACCATAATGAAATTGACTGGATTCTTTGGATCTGATATATTTGCATGTCAGTTATAGATATAGTGTGTAACATATTTGTAGATAGTAGTCTATTATGACTTTGATCCTCTGGATCCAGAGATTCTATCTTAGTTTTTAAATAATATTAATTAGTTTTTATTGATAATTAATTAGTTTGTAAAAATTGGTTATTGCCAATATACAGGCAATTTTTACATAGTAGAGCCACCTCGATGGGAAGTGGGCCCTAGTGTGCCCACTATAAAAATTTCTTATGTTCAGCCTGCTTTAATTAGCCTTATAAGGCTAACTAACGAAAATATCACGACCTAACCTAACCAATCGTTAAGTCACTGTA